>CM055840.1:12827315-13224815 GCA_029490765.1 Euthynnus affinis | reverse complement strand
TGAGGTCGACCACCAGACTCCCACTCCCTCTCTGCTCTCTTCCAGCACAGCAGTGTGCTCCAGCAGCCAAACCACAAGCCTCAATTACCCAGAATTCTTTGGAGAAAGAGGCCTAATGTAGCAGACTATGAAATTAACATTCATGACAAACCTCTCAAGCCGCAAAAATATTTCATGTGATAAACAGTTGCAAAATTTCACCATTGAGAAAAATATCATTTTTATTTTATTTTCTAACTTTTCTTGCAGGCTTCTGTTATATATGTGCATGACATAAAACACAAGTTTATAAAATGTTTTTTTCTTTTTACAAATGGACTCAGGCAGTAATAATGCATAGACAGGGATTTTAATGTATGTTTCACTTACAAATCCGTTCCAAGCACAAGTCACTGGCTTTCACACTGAGTAGTAGTCACTTTTCAACAACCCATGACGCATTGCATCTGTTTACACAGTAAGTACTGTAGCCCCCCCCCGAAACAAAGCATTCATAAAAAGGCAACATATACATGGTACAAACACTCATTTGTACAACAAATCTTACCACACACTGGTCATTCTCTACAAGCAGTTCATGAAAAAGATCAAAGATTGAAACACAACCAAAGGAGATAACCTTCACACACAAAAAACCCATGAATGTAATGATCATTTTGAATGCAAAAGCTGTGGTGATTAATGACCAGTTTGAAAGCAGAAATAATTCATTGAAACACCCTGTATTTAAGCACCATTGAGAGCAAGACTGTGCTTCAAATATCTCCCCTGCTATTTTCCTACCACGTTGGTTGAGCGGTGAGGTAATGGGATACTACATGGTTATGTATTTCATCATCGCTTGTTTCATTGCGCTGGAATGTAAAAATTTTCAGGTTTCTGCCAGTCTTTTTTTGTTTGGTTAGTTTTAGTTTGTTCAATCCTCACACTCAGTTCTCTCTAAAAAGGAGACAGTGTTAAAGAAATTCTTTTCTAATAAACTCTCTTAAAATGTATCTTTCTCTTTTGTCTTCAAATAAGAATTTGTGGGTATCATTTTAATTGAACACAGACCTCAGAAAAGTACAGGTGCTAAATCAGACTACAGGAGATTAACTGTGATAATGTCAGTCTGCCAACATTAATCAAGAGGGTGGACGATGACTGCTTCCATGCGTCAGACTTCCTGTGCCTGTTTAGGTGTTCCTCTGTCGAAGTAATTCATAAGATACAAAAACAATTTACACTGAAAACCCCTGAAAAATAATTACTCTTTTAACTACACTTTACAGTTTGGAATCACCAGTTACATTACTGTCCAAATACACTACCACACCTACCCGATAGAAATGCAGAATAAAGCTCAGAAATACTTTTTCAAGCAGCACATTAAACTAGCTCTAACCTGTCGAAAAGATGCTTTTTAATTACTCATCAGCGTGGAAAAAACTTTGAAGCTTTTAAACCAGTTCTCTCTCTTTTTTCCCATCACTCGTCTCATGGCAACTGTAACATTATCATAAGTAATGTACACGCTATTCATTGTTAATCATGGGATTCACACATGTCAAGCCACGTCATGCAAACGTCATGTCATTACCAAAAGTCTACGTGCTTTTGTAGCACAGAGAGTATGAATGTCTTAAACAGAAACTGATTGTTTCAGGGATTGAGTGATCAGAGGGTGGATGAAGCTCATGTTGATGGAAGATCTCAGTGTCGCTTTTACTGCAACTTTAAAAACAATTTACATTACAAAATTCTTTAAAATAACCAACGCTGCTATATGTTTGAGAGCTGAATGAAAGACAAATGAAAAAAAGAGAAACATTAAAGATGATGTGAGTCAATCTGATGCATATTTACATTCTCTAATCTAGATTTTTCTGAACAGGCTGCATGTCCCTATGAAAGGATGTAAGAAGAAAAAAGATGAAGGTACGATTAAAGTACATGGTGACAGATGCATATCAAATTTAGTTGTTTTTTTTGCATCCACACAACCCACTTAGTCCCACTGAGTCTTAAGGAAGGCTGAGCACACTGATCAGTGCTTCTTCTGAATTGTCGTTTGATGTATTTCATTAGTTTTTGTTTGATATTGTAATATTAAACCAGTCTAAATGAAAAACAGAATACAGATCTTGACAACATGACAGTATGTGTGCAGGTCTCCCCTCTGAGATTACAGTATTTAACTTTGAGACAAAAAGCATAAAACTGCATTTTAAAGCTGTAAATGTGGTTACAGAAAGGAGTCAATGGAGTGCTGCTTCAGAAAGAGAACACTTTCAGAAGCTCCCCCTGAAAATAAATCCATCATACTGTATATCCTAAAGGCACCTTAGACAAAGATATATCCCTGTGCTCAAGTGGTTAAAGAGGTTTGGGATTGAAAAAAGGAGAAGAGGGAAGCCTTTTCCTTTTTTTTAAAAAAAAAAGCTTTACCACTGCATGGAAACACTATCACCACATAAAAGGCTACATAGTAAATAGATGGGAGTTTTCATTGCATAAACTATTGAGTCACTGATTGTCTAAAAGCACAACTTAAAGACAGAGAATGCAGATCTGTTTTCACTTTGCAGCATAAATGTTAAATTACAAGATTTCAACTTCAGTCAAAATACTGCAAAATATTAAAATTCTTTATGCCTTTCTGCCTTGACGGACTTTCTATATGACACTCCATCGTTTGCAAGGTGATGCATCATTGCAACAGGGTATATTTTAAAGATAAACAAAACATGCATGGGGAAATTCTCTCCTGATCATGCAGATATTGTTTCTGGATTTACACTCCGAAGTCTAACAGTATGAGGTTAAGAAGACAACACAAAATAAAACGAAAACAAACGAAACAAACAAAAGACACAGGCTGAGTCAAAAAATCATGAATAAAAACAGTGTCCAACAAGCTCTGTCCTGCTCCGGCTAAAAAACAATCCCCCTGACACGCTGGAGGGTTATCTTCCCCTCCTTCCTTTGTATCCTCTCACCATTTCACTTTATTCCCAAACTACCAGTCTGTAAAATAGATCAACTCTGGTGCATCATCATCATCATCATCATCATCATAATCATCAAGTCTCCCCCCTCCTCCTTTTCTTGCCATTTTATTTCTTCCTTCTCAGGCTGGACAGGCTTGCTCCCCCTGCAGGTGAGAGGTTGGAATGACGCTGTATTCCTAACCAGATAAGGGGGGAGATGGTGCCTCTGGTTCCACCGAGGGGGTTAAAATTGGAAAGTCACTGGGATCAATTAGACAGGTAAGTGGAGCAGGTGCAGAGATCACACCCTGCTGGTAGGGTGGCAACGGTAGCTGCAGTTGGACAGATTGTCCGCCCCGCTGTCGACGTTCTGGGAGCACCCTCCCTCACAACAAGCCTCTGAGAGAGAAAGAAGACAGACTGTTAGTGTTGCAGCTGTTTGTTATAAAGCTTTCACCAATATAATTTCATACAAGTGGTAAAAACTGACTGTATTTCTGTTCCTTATTTACAATCTTCATAGTGTGTGTGTGAGATGAACTAATATCTCTAGAGGGAATCCAGCAACACTTCAAACTAAACCACCAAACTGGTACCTGCGTGCTGTGGGTGATCCTCTGGCATCAGCAGTTGATTTCGGCATGGGCTAGGAAGGGTTGGGTTTGGTCCCTCGTGGCTGGTGCCCAGCTGAAGACGCCTCATGTGGCGAACCACGGCTGTGGCGTTGAATGCTTGCTGCAGAGGGAAAACCACAGATGTAATGTAAAACAAAGGACAGTAGAATTTCATTCATTGGAAAGTTTGACCACCAAGCTGACCGACTGGATCTTGGACAGAAGCCTGAAGCAGTGGTTCCCCACAGTTGTTTTGCCTGTGATTCTTTAATATGAAGAAACCTCATCGCCTGGCCTCATCAACTGGCAATTGCTAACAGTCAAAACAACTTGCAGTGGGCTGTACTTAGAAGTAGCAAAGGAGTGATTCCTGCAGTTGAGACCAAGATCTCACTTTTTATTGTAGCTAAACTGTATTCTCTCAATGTATATTAAAAAGGAAAAATAAGCCACACATCATGCATTTAAGGAAATCAAAGTTCTTTCCAGATAAATTGGAAGTCTTACCTTCCACTTGCTTTTTGCAAAATTCTTTTTGATCTGTGCACTGACAGACTCATGGATGTTTTTTTCCAGGGCAGTATCCCCAGCAATCCTGACAGACAGAGGAGTGAGGAAACATAAAAGTGACAATCTGGATTTCATAAGCACCACGGGTTATACAACATTCCCAACCTGTAGAACAGTTACATCACTGAAGTTGGAGTATCAAGGCTGAGCTCATGTGTTTGTGAATGCATTACGACAGAGCAGAATATAACTAGTACCAGGGGTGCTGCAGGGCCTGCTCACAGGTGTAACGTATGTTGTGATCTTTCTCCATCAGATGGACTATGAAGTCTTTAGCTATAATTAAAAAAAAATAGAGAAAAAGTTTGTTAATTTAGGGTTATTTATGACTGTCCAACATCAGTTTAAAACTGGGTCCAGGATGCCCCGGTGGATTAGTGGTTAAGGTGTATACCATATAACTGCAAAGAATTTATTTGTGGAAAAATATGCACTATACCTGAATCAGAGATATCATCCCAGTAAGGAGAATCAAACTCATATTCTGCCTTCAGGATCTGTTCAAACAGTTTGGCATCATTCTCATCATAGAAAGGAGGGTAACCACACAACCTGAGACACACAGGAGAGGACAGATGTGATGCTTCCTCACAGAGCATCAGAGGAAGTTGATAAAAGTACTACTGTTAAAGTATTGTTTCAGTGCAGGCTTGATTAATGCATGTTTACTCACAGAATATATGATATGACACCGATAGACCAGCAGTCCACTGCTTTACTGTAGGGTTTCTGAGCCAGCACTTCAGGGGCTGAAAGGAAATAAAGGTTCTTTATATAAGACAGCACGATCATGCTAATTGTAACAAAGTTGTTGATTCTACTTATTACAATGTCAGTTGGATTAAACGATTAAACCACAGTTCATGGTTAACTAGTGTTCAGAGCCTTCTCTGATGATGCACTGGAGGCAAAAGAAACCATGATTGTTAATTTAGTGTGTGACTCTGCAAGCAAGAGCAGATGGTTGGTTCATTTTCTTCCGTGTTGCTTTGTGGATTTCTGTGCTTATAAAACATATCAGAGGGTTCCCTTTCATGTCAATGTTCCTGATTATAATTCTTGATTCCCTCATTTAGGACAGTGTCAGACTCACTTACCAACATATCCAGGTGTTCCACAGGCCGTCGACATCACACTGCCAGAGCCCTCGATTTTAGACAGACCAAAGTCACTGATCATGATCTTGGAGTCTTCATCCATGCTGTAGTAGAGCAGATTCTCTGGCTGTGACAAAGTGGGACAACACCAAAACCAGGGATGCAAATATTATATATAAAACATATCTCTTGAATACACAGATTAAAACACAAATCTACCACCACACCTATATAATTACTATTCCTGACAGAAGGATTATATGCGTTTACAGAAGGGATTTTAAAGACAATGCTTAAGTTAAATTGTGTTTACTTTCAGCAGGAGCATGCTATAATTGAATGTTTAGAAAGGAATCAGTACAGAAACACAGTGTTAACACAGTTTAAAAAAAAAAAACATTTGAAAGCTAACTTCAGTCATGTCTCAAAACCCTGAACTGACCTTCAGGTCACGGTGCACAATGCCCATGTCGTGGAGGTATTTGACAGCATCCAGAATTTGCTGAATGAGTTTACTGGCGTCTTTCTCTGTGTAGAAGCCTTTCTCTATGATACGGTCAAACAGTTCACCCCCAGACACCCTGGACGGAGAGGGAAAGATTCATTCATTAAAGTGAATTGAAGCTTCTTTTTTTTTGAAGACAGAAATGTATAAGCTGAGAGAGAGATTTGTTTATTTCTTCAAAGTTCTGCTACGATACTGCAATAATGAAATGCACTACAGGTATGTCTCTAACAAAAAAAACATACAAATAGAGAATACTTCAGCCACAACTGTGGTGTAAATGAAACAGAAAGGAAACCACATACAATGTGATGTCAATGGCTATGAGACTAGGCTATGAGATGCCACTAGATGGAGACATCACTCTGCTTACAGAGCATCTGCTGACACTACGGGGTGCTGGTTCTGGCCTCCAGAATTAACTTTTTTTCAGCATTATATATATCTTAAACGTACTATGAATATAAAGAGAGAGAAGCAAAAACAAAGGAAAGTAAGGAATGCGGCAGACCGATATTGATTATTCAGATGTTTTTACAAACTGAGACCACCACTGTTTGTAATGGCCAAGTTGGATAACAATGTACCCTGTGTCACCTTGCCCACATACTTTCAGTTCCCTCACAATACAGTTTTTGTCCTTTATAGGTTTTTTCACCTCCTTGCAACATTTTTGATGTTGTTGGACCAAGTTAATATCACTCTGTTACTGTGGTGAATACTGCAAGGGCACACAAAAACTGTTGTGAAGGAACACAAATTTATTGCCCATATTTTAGAAAGGAATTTCTCACTACACCCTACCTCTCTGCCACTGATTAGCCACTGACTGTGATTAATGCGTAAATGATTTATGTTTTCTGGAGCTTCTCAGCTAATAGAGCTCTTGATTCTGATCTGTCCTTTCTCTCTCTCTCTCTCTCTCCCTCTCTCTCTCTCTCTCTCTGACATTTCAGTAGCTGAGGTGGGTGGGAGGCTGACAGGCTGCAGGTGTGAGGGCGAACTCCCCACTGGTGTTCATGAGTAGGCATAGTAGTGTTTACTTGTGCATGCATGTGTGTGTGTGTTCACGCACATGCAAGTGTGTTGCATAGTGCAATTAATGGCATGTGACACGCAGTGCGTGGGAGACAGCGCAAATAAGGAGGTTCAAACACACATTGCACAAAGATGGATCACACAAACCCACACGTATGTGAATACTCACAGTTGCATGACAAGGTAGAGGTGTGATTTACTCTCAAATATATCTTCCAGAGATACAATGTTGGTGTGTTTAATCCTGTGAGGAAGAAGAGAAGAAAAGAAGGAAGGCAAGAAATTAAGTTTTAAGATACAGAATTTTTTATTTAGGCCTGAATACTTGTGAGTTTTGTCTGCAGATAACAAAAAGAATCCCTCCAAGTGTCATGAAAATACAGATCATTTCTTGACTGGGTTTGGTAGGTAGTGAACCTGGCCGCTGCACAGGTTCGTCCAACAGTCACATGTACTCCTTACTGGCTGTAGACGAGGCTGCACTGTGTGATGGAACGCAGCTCCCTAATGGGCTGAACTCTGTGTTCTGATGCCCCCTTGAGACCCATGGGCGCAGTTACAAGGGTGAGAAGATGACTCACCGGATCTAGATCAGTACTGTACCTCAAACCTTTGTCTCGGACACATGCTAACATTTATCCTGTGTTTTTTAGTCAAGTGTGTATAACAAACTGGGTGTAGGGTCATATATTATTCAAATTTTAAAAATTCAATTCAAAACAATTCAAATTAAATTCTTTCACTTACTTAGAGATGCATAACATGCAACATTCTGTTCATTTTCTATACTGGAAGCATTTTGTGAGCTGTGCTAGTGACAGGAAGACCTCTTTTACTTTAAACTACAGTGACTAATATATCTTGTTGTACAGGGAAACAACAATTTTAGGATATGTGGGAATGTAATATCTAGGTGGAAATAAGTTTATACGTTTATAAGTTTATATAAAATATTGCCTCATAGTGCTACTAGTGATCAAAAACTCCACAAAGTACTTTAAACTCTAATGCTTTTTTCTTTCCGCCTCATATACGCTTCAATTTATATCTAACCTTCTTATGTAATTCACCTCAGTGCCTGGTTCATGTGTGTTTGTTGGTGACTGAGTTGACTTGGAGGACAATAACAATATAAAGCCATGTGTCTCAGCTGTACCGGAGGTAGCTGTGTATGTGTCAGCCTAAACTCATGCCGGATTACAGCAATGAGTCTTATCCAGATTGTAACAATGCATGGACACCTTCATTCATCTGCTTAGCTCAGTGCGGAAGGATATATGGTTCCAGTGAAGGATGAATGATGGATTAAACCTGCAGAGCGAGCAGACACATGTGAACACGTGTGAGCTCGAGCGTGCACATCCACTCTCTATTAGAGAAGGTCAAATACGTGCAGTAAACATACTGCGTTGAACTTGAATTTCTGTGCAGGTTTATGTGGATGCAATGTGACACTGGTGTGGTTCAAGCTGGTGATGGTGATTGGCAGGGAGCTGAAAGGTCTACTGATGGCTGGTGAGTCATCTGCTGACCCCTGTCAGCACCCATGGGTCTCACAGGAGTCAGTAAATTAGACAGCAGAGTTGCGAGGTCTTCAACTGGTAACAACTACATTTGGCTGAAATGAGCAGATATACTGAGTCTTAAATCCATTTTCTGTTGAATTTCTCAAATAATTACAGAGTTGGTAGATTTATTTAAAGAACCTTTTGGATTAGTGCCTCAGCTGAATCTCCGCATTCGTAACAGCTGTTGAAACACACCCTTAGACCCTCTGGCATTACACCTGATCTTTTAATTTTTTCACATTTGCTATTTTTCTCCTTTCTTTTGTCTCAAATGTTTTTTTTCAAGGCAACTGAGCAAGACTTCCATGAGAGAATGAATGCTCCTTACAATGTTTTCAGGATGTTTAAGTTCCTGTGGCAGGAGAAGTGTTTTCGCAGTTTCTGTGGAGTGCTTCTTCATGCAAAACTCTGCCTCTTATGTTAAGAGCTGAGATAATAATGCCTTTCTCAGGTCAGAAGGAATTCATCCATAAAAGTGAACAGGATTTCATTTGTCCAGCAGAAATCTACAACAGTATAATGACAATATGATTACGCAGGTGCATGAAAATGCACAGTTGAAGAGACAAGGCAAGTCCCCTGTTTGACATCAGACAAACTGTATAATCACATGACTATCTGTACGCCTCATCTAACACATGGATGTTTTAACAAAGGGGTTTCAGTCTCTGAAAAGGCACATTTGGTGTTTTCAGGTCAAAAACATAATGCGCAATGGGTGGAAACACACGCTTATTAAATTTAACTGAGATGAATCCGATTAACAAACTCAGATCAGATATGTTTTACTCATGTTATAAAGGCGTGTTAATAAGTCTGTGTAGGTTTTCAATACACCCTCTGCAGCAACTCTTCTGACTGGCGTCGCTGCAAATGACTTAGCAGAGTGTGATTAGTCACTGTATTTGCACGTCTGTGTTTGAGTAAATGTTTTATCTAGATAAAACGAGAAGGGTATGGTCAGCCAGCTAACCAGCATTGTGAAATCACGTGGCTGTATTAGCAGTGCATTATACCTTAAACTACCATTATACTGGGCTGCCATCTTACATCATGTTATCAAAATAGAGAAAAGAGTTGACTGAGTGTATCCCAGGAGAATCATCTGGCTCTACATCTGCCCCCGCACTAGCTGGGTCATTATACTGTCAAGTGATGGTAAATATAACAATTTAAATCAAAACATTGTTACTAGTGCTGGTTAGAAACATTAAATAAACACCAGTGATTTACAGCGAGAGACACAACAAGGGTCATTAAAGTAAAGACAGGATGACTAGTTTATCTCTAGTCTTGAAAGAAAGCAAAGGTTGAATGGGTATATAACTGTCTGAGAATTTTTATTAGACACTTTTAAAGTGTCTCCAGTTATGTTTTTCTTCATAAAAGATTACATTTTTATTATTATACTGATTGTTAGTCACATCTATGTTTTCTATTCAAATTTCTATTCTAATTGCACATTTAACTAATAAATAATGTAAAGGGATATACATTATCAATCTGATGAATTCATGTCCTTGCATAGCAAAGAGAATCAGCAGATATTAAGATATTACAACTATTTTGGTTAAATATTACACTTAGCAGCATTGATTGATTTTTTGGGGTCATTGTTAACATGATGAAAACATTGACATACATGTATTAACACTTCATAACAAAATTTGGGTGAACAGCAAACAGTTGCCTATTTACACATCCAGCAGACATGGAACAACATTATCATAGTCCACTCTACGTTTATCTTTGATTTGTGTATTCTACCTTTAAAACACTTAGTTCTGCACTCAGATTCTGTCCCCCGCTCTGCATACCGAGGGGGAGTTGAGGATGACGTGTTAAAATGAGTAAATAAACCTTTGAGTGAGTCTACATAAACTTCAGACAGAGCGAGCGTGATGTGATTTTTACCTCCAGTTTACTCCATTTGTCAAGATTTTAACTGCTAACTAACCCCCACCACTCTCATTCCACCATCCTCACCTCAGGATGGATCATAGCTGTATATTGGCTAGAGTTGTGTGTCTCTTGTAACCCAGGCAACAAGAGCTCTAAAAATAACTGGGGAACCAATGTAGATCAGCCATGTTCACCATGGCCTGTAATTCCCACGTCTATAGAGAAGTACATTTGAACCACTAACAATTACATGGAGTGTTATTGTCACTTGGCTTTGTCTTATCATACTAAAATAGTATTGTTCAGGTAGAAGAGAAACATGTGAATTAGCTGGTTATGGAGGAATCATGTGCAATGGTTTTTGTAGGTATCATCACAGAACAGGTTGTACAGCACCATGAGAAAGGTTCTGTTCACCTAAATGACAAAAAACATAAATACTTTCTCACCCTAGACCATTGTAGTTGACTTCTATTTTATTCATGGTGCTCAAAGCATTGAAAAACAAAACTATAAAATTCAGAAGGTTAATCCACAGAACAGAACTCGTCATTCGAATCATTTCTTCAGTAGAAATTAGTTCAATGAGAAGTGGTTGCAATGGGGTCTGTGGTATTTCCAGAGTAACCAGGACATTGTTTCCTGAAATACAAGCTGCTGTGGAATTGTCTAAAAGCATCTTTTCAATACACTGAGCACCACAGATGAAATTACATTCCCACTGCACTGAGGTTGAGTCATAAACCGCAGAAGCGGATATCTCAAATCATGAGCATGGTTGTTTTTTTTTGTATTTTTCTTTTTTTCTTTCCTTTTTGTAATTTGGGTAAACTCATCTTTTACCTTCCCCTATTGGGAAAGTCTATTTCTTTTCTGTTGGAATATAAGGAACAAAATACACGACTATATATATATACATACACACACACACACACACACACAAGTGACAACATAAAGTTCAATAAGATACATATCATATTACTACATGATATATATATACTATATACTACTGCATAATATGATATCTAATAATGAGACACAATGTACATGATGCAGTAATGAAGATACAGTGATGAAAAATTTATCACCTTGAACCTTGTAGCTAGTATTTCAGATGCAGGCTAATGCTGCACAATTTGCTAAACATTTAAAGGTTTGTGGTTGCAAGACAGACTTGCTTAAGAAAATGTATTTATTTGATATATTACTATACATTATGTTATATTAAAATATAAACAAATATAAGGTCTAATATTGCTAACTCCTCAAATCAGTGAAGTCCACTTACTTGTGCAGGACTGCTATCTCATTCTCAATGCTGTTTTCCTTGCCCTCTAATGCCTTCTTGGGGATACACTTGATGGCCACCAATTTCTGGGTCCTCTTCTCCTCTGCCAGGACCACCTCAGAGAAAGCTCCCCTGAAACACAAACACACGGGTCAGTCTGTCAGACCTCAGTCCATTTATCATTGGGTGTTTAGGCAGAGCTCTTCACATGTATGCATGTGCAGAGTGGAGATATAAAACTCTTGGTTTTATGTTACATTGGCCAAACCGTTAAGATAAGTTGGGCACTAACTGTAAATGTAAGTACTGGTAGAAATTCTATCCTGCTGATGCCAGATTGTGTTTATTTTAACTTCATCCTCCTCCTTAAGTCTTTGGGTTGTTGAGTCAAGTTTTGGAGAGTCTACAAATAGGTGGGATGATTTGGAACTGCTAATATCAAATGTTGAGATTTATCTTGGTGACTAATTTACATTCACTTCCTTCATGCCCAAAACTGCTTTAAGTCTTGTCAATGTCAATCAATCAGATGGCCACAGTCACTAAATGCTGTTATAATATAGTAAAACGTCTCTTTTTGTCTCAGATTTTCTTTCAAATCTGTTCAAATCAACATGGTTGATTTGAAAGTTCACAACAAAACTGCCATAGCTTCAAAATAATTTATATATTTGAGAGAGTTTCACAATTTCCACTAAACTACTTGAACATCTGGCTCTGTGTGAGTGTTTGCACCAGTGTTGCTTCATGCTCACTTTCCACAATTCCTCCACTACACAGTGTAGTTGAGCAGTTAAAATTTGTGTATGTGGATCATACAGTTAAAATGAAAAGCTCCACACAGGCTCAGACACATTCACATAACAGAATAGATAATTCCATGCATTAATCAAACACATCTATGGATAAATAGTACCTTTATCACTTCATCTATGCTACATACAGTACATTTAACAATGTGGCATTGTATGTTATATGTATGCAGATAACTGTACAGCACTTTTGTGCAGGGTTATGGCACGTTGAGGTGTGCAAAGTCACTCGATCTACCATGTTGCTTTCTTTCTATTTCTGTAAAATCAGGTCAACAATGAAGAAGAAAGAAACAAACTCAAACTAGCAAAGAATTTTAGTATTTTCCCATGACCCGCAGTAAAGAGCAGAGGCAGGCATTTCTAATGATCTATGGCGTTTTGGCCGAGGTCCAGGGATTTTTGACTGAAACCCAAAGCTCTATAATAACTATATGGAATCCTGACCCACATTTAAAGGTTTGAGCCTGATATTACACTGGCACAGTTAGTGGTATGACAGCAACGGGGCAGCAAGAGAAGGAACCTTTTAAGGGGAATACTGACTTAGTAAAATGTGAGTAAACTGTAAAAGAAATTGAGTTGTTGAAGGCCTGCATAACTTGTAGGGTATAAAAATATCCCAGCTCCACTACAACAGCCTGCTACAGTGGTCTCACATTTACTATTACTATGTATCAACGTCCCTGGAAGATTAGACAAATACAATCCTAATAACAACTAATAAACCTAAATATTATGCTCTGACTAAACTAAGGGATTCAACTGCAGTCTTTACCACGATGTGCTGTAATTTTGATTCATATGAATATTATTCTGTTGTAAACTTGGCAATATCTCATATGTTACTAAACAAAAAGGAAGAGGCACTAAACACTAGGTCTGTTTATTTTTATTACTGTTTCAGTCAGAGACATTCTTAAGGGACACAGGGCAAAAAGAGAATAAAATGTAAGTGTACAGACACTGCAGTAATTAGGCCCAATGCAAAACATCTGTAAATCCCACAAACAAGACCGTACAACTCAAGATTTGCAAAAAAAAAAATGTCTTCCTTGGAAAGTACCAGGGAGGCAGGACTCTAAAAACAAGATAGGAGCGTAATGCAATAACATGACCTATTTTTATTTTTTTTTCATGATTCACCTCAACTGAAAAAGCAACATTTCTGGATAAAAACGCTTGCATTTTTACAGGGAATTTTGCACATCAGAACTTGCTCATACTTCCACTGATATTTGCTATCAAGCAGTCATACACTCTACATCAGTTCATGGCAAACAAATGCAATGTTTGTTTTGGAACAGACTATTATCTAATCAGCATACTACCAGCACTGCCAATAGATTCTACCTTAAAACATGTACTGCTAAGATTGAAGGAAAGTTTAAATCTGTCTAACATCTCTTTGCACAAATGTAATGATATTACACTAATACCTGTGCTGGTGCACTTTTGCAAACTGCAGAATGTAACGACACTCCCTGATGTTACAGTAAAACAGAGTACTAAAACAGAAGTGTGCGTATGGACAGGGGGGGTTGGCGGGGTTTACATGTCAGCCGCCAGTTTGTGCCCTACAGTATCTCTTCGTCCACAGATAGGCGTGATGTGTGGGCAGAGAGGAACCATAACCATTCCGTTGCTAGGTTTGCAGATACATTATCAGCTTTACAAAGGAAGAACTGCATCGTTCCATGCCCGTATCACCAGAAAAAGAAACTGCATGACTTACAGGCTACAACTCCTCTATGAAAAATTCCCTCTTCTGTGTAATTCTTAAAAAACTTTTTTAATTTTGATGCTTGCATTTTGAAATTTTGAACAAAAAAAACTTCCCTCAGTCCAAAATTGGTGTAAATCATTGCAGTGTGCTCAGTTATAGTGGACTACAACTCATAGCTTGAACCACCGAATGGAAGAATTCAAGAATTTTATTTTATTATTTCATTTATTTTACTTTATGATTATTTATCATTATTACTCTAATATGTGACGCTGACTACTGGAACACTTTCATGTTTTGCTGCATGTTGACTGCTTAAACCCAAATGATATTTGTTCAGCAGCTGTGTTAATCACCTCTGAAAATGTTCTCTTCTCCTCAGGCAGAACTTCTGGGTGTTTTAACAGCAAAATAAGAGGATATTTTCTGAAAGTACACAATGCTTACTGACATAGTGTTCCTAGTTTATTTACAGGCTCTGTTTGACTTGTTTCGTTTTTGTAAGAGTTGCTCATGTTCATAAGTAATTATTGGATCACAGGCCACTACCAGTACAGCAAACTCCATACTTCAAATCAAATGTAAAATGATTTTAAAGAAATATTTATTTGTCTCATCAAAATCACTTACAACCACAGTAGTAACAACTTTTACCTTTTTATTTAATTACTCACTTTATGTCTTTCACTTCTTCCTGTCTGTGAAATACAATAACACTAATAAAAAATTCTCAAATCCTATTTCCAACTGCTATGAGACAGCAAACATCTTGCTTTGTTTGTCTCTGATTCATGACAATCCTATAATTAATTTTTGACAAGCATGGTACCAGCTGAGCTTCCTGCTGACTGTACTTTCTGACACATTGTATATTTTTGTATTTATTTTTTAGGAGCAATATTTCTTTAACCTTAAAAATATACAAAAGAAACACCAACATACTGAATATGTCTCGCAAATGTCCCATGACCCTGTCTTTTTTCCTCAGGTTCCATAACTTACTTTACTCTGAATGACCTAAATATGGCTTCTCTGGTGTTATTAACCTCAAAGCTAACAGAACACTAAAGCCGTCCTGTGATCAAAGTAACAATTATCCTGGGAGTGAGGCTCTGTGGTCACATCCCAACAAGAGAGTAAAACTGCCAAACAAAGGCCATTAGCTTTGGCAGAAATCCAGCTGTGTGAAGCGCTGCAAATTCCTCTACAGCATCTGGAGGATTTAGTTGACATTCTCCATACACCCATGACAGACCCAGGGGCTCGGGGGAAGTGTCAACCAGTGGTTCGCACAAACATAAGGAAACTCTGAGAACTCTAATGCATCTTAGAGTATGGATATTCCCCCTGTATCTTCTCTGTCTTATTTTGCAATCCCCTGCCTGAGGTGTTGATTCAGCTTAAAATGTGAATGTTGTCTTTTAATAATAGGTTAAAAGGAGTGTAACGTGATGACAGGGGTTAGATTAAAAAAAAATATTCTAGTTCAGAATATTGTTTATCAGAAGCAGAAACCTTTTACCCATGACTTCCTGTCAGCAAATGGCACTGGACCCTGTTTTTCCTTTCTGAACACCAGTGACCTATAGGTCAACATTTTCATTGTTCTGAGCATAACCATCAAAATACATGAATGCTGTATATGTTTTTTGCCTTTGTTTATTCATTCTGGGTATAATAATAATGTTATTGGCAATAGTCTGCGTAGTCCTACTGCCAATAATAACTGTATAAAGTTATAAAGTTATAAATTCTGAGATTAGTAATACTGATGAAGATGATGGAGAGAATAGCACTCGACTGTTATGCTGAGTTTCACACAATGACATTGTTCAAATGTTTATGAGAGGAAATGCTGCTGATCAACATGTTCCTATACTTAAGCCTTGTCTATGCTGCATGGGCCTTTCCACAGCCTACACTAGCAGCAATGAAAGTAAAGCAAAATATTTCATTACTGAAAACTAATGATGTTGCCTTAAATTCTGAAGGGTTTCACCTAAATAAAGGATTACAACAACTTTGGTATAAAAAAATGAGGAAAAAGCTCAACTGGAGCGCAAAAGATGGAACAGTTGAAATTCCTGAGAGGCCGGCTGCCTGCACCTGGCAGCAAAAAAAAAAATCACATTATTAAGAATCAGTCAGCACAAAAATGAAAAAAGTCACATTTTTTTATCCTGCAGCTGACACAGTGCAGGTTCAGAAAATATGTAGAGCATAATTGTGATGAATATTTGATGCAGGTGCAGAGTAGTGCAGTAGTGAGTTTGCTGAAAGCTTAATCCCACCAAGGGTTTCGGATGGATTATAAGGTAAACAACTATGTTTACTGAGCTGTTCCTGTTCCTAACAGGACATCTTATCACCATCATGGGACCTGTGTCCAGGAAGAGGACACATACACACACAGCACCACTGCAAAGCTATTAGCCATTAAACCCCAGTAAAGAGACGCTCACTGACACTATCCAAACAGTTGGGCGTGTTCTCAGAAATGCACTGTGCAAATACTTTAGACAAGAGTTTAAATATAGACAGACGGCAACAGAATTTGAATGTGTGGAGTCTCATACTGTGTAAATATTTGCACGCCAATGAAACAACATTTTTCCAAGTAATTGACACTTTAGTATTGTGCACAAATTCGGTGTCCAAACACTTTGCATCCCGCTCAAACATGGGACAAGGCGTGGCCTTTTTACTTTCACTGCTCAAAGGCATAGTTCAAACATGGCGCTTTATAATATCACACTTTAGCTGCTAGCTTAAAATACACACTTGGGTTTCTGTTGCTACAAGCAACCTTTTCATGTGTGTGTCCCACTATATGCCTCACGCTGTGCATCAAAGGAATTTAAAACTAAGGATCTCACATGCCATCAAGCATGCATTTGTGCTCAATCCCATATAACAAACACACAGGCACAAAACATAAATGCAAACATGTACCAGTAGAAAAGTAGAGGCCATGGTTACATGTACACAGACCATGCAAAACCAACTGAGCTCTTACAATTTCCCAAAATAATGATAATCAATAATAACGTATTATATGTAGAAAGGACAACAAGCACCATAAACATGTTGGTGACTATTATTGTCACACTTTTATGCGCATTCATCACAATACAAACACACTTTTGCACTGCCTGCTTTTTTAACAGCCAAGGCCAAATCTCTATACTGATGACGGTAATAATTCACTTTCAGTTCCTTCAATTCCTTCCCCTTGTTTTGAAAACATGCCTGCCTTTTCTTACCATCTGCTGTGTTCCATAGGTGCCAATTCAGACATGTACACATGCTGAGTTGAAGTAAGCTCAAATGAAAAATACACATTTTAGATATCAACTCTGATTTAAAGAAAACAAACAAAGAAATGCTTCCCGTACAATTTGGTGCGTTGTGAGAATTCAGACATTCTTTGACTATCTGCCATGTTTTTTCTTTCTGTAAGTCCAATGTTTTTTCTTAAACTCCAACCAATGATGCCATCTGTCCTGCTGAGAAGTTGGTCAAGAAGGTATGTAAACAGTTGACAAAATGGTAACTGTGGAAAGGTCAGAGAGACATAGGGAAGGACCATCTGGTCCAATCAGAGCTGAGAGATACCCAACTGTGATACTGGCCCTGGAACATACAAAGACCATCTTTGCTCTGTGGGCCCTCCAAACATGACTGCACAACCAAACCAGAATCTCACTCCTTATCTGAGATCTCACTCCATGTGTAAACAGCTCAGTGTAAGAAAGTGCTATATGATTTACATTTAATACATGGCGATTTAAAACAAAAGAGACAACTTCCTTTGTCTGGAAAAACAAAGATTGTGGGCCAAAAGTTGTATGTTGAAATCAAGTCATTTAAGGATTTAAAAGTAACAGATAAAAAGACACTATCTGAAAATGTTTCAGGATGAATACATGTGCCACTACAGTACAAACCAAATAGTGTAGCTGTAATTATTACTGGTCATCATGCTGGGTTTACTCTCATCTTAATAATACCTTAATATGAATGTTGCTATAGTGCTGGTATGTTATTAACCTGCCGGTAACTGTGTCCTTTGGCACAGTGCACTCCACTCTATGGCTCAACAAGAGGAAACTGACCATATCAAGAACAACCAGAGAGAGAATACAGAGATGCACTGACCCTTATATATAAAGACAAATAATAACCCTGGTATTCTTTTGTACTGCTGATCAGTTCCAGTAAAGAGTACAGTGACATGGATTTCCACCATGCCTCCCACTCATCCCCAACTAACTTCAAAAACATTTCTGTCCATCTGTAAACCTGAAAGTGGGAATGACTAACAATTTACATTTGGACGTCTGGTGTGAAAAAATTATTTCATGAATCATCAACGAAAACACGTTTTCACATTCTATACAGCTCTCTTACACTGAACTGGATATTTGTAACCCTGTTAAATGTAAACAAGTGTAAATCTTTAGATTTATATGCAAATGTTGAGCAATGTTTTGACTATGTTAATGGAAAGTGTGTGACAGACATTGTGGATGTGTGAAGCGATCTCATATCTATACACAGACAGTGTCCTGGTTACTCAGGATAGTTAACAGACTTTGAGGTGAAAGGGTTTAGTAGGGACTTCATTCGACATTTACTGGTTGGTTTAGTCAGCTTTCAGTTTTTCAATTCCTGTTTCCAGCAGCAGCAGGCAGCAGTTTTAGCAGTGAAAACAAAAGACATAAAAAGTTAGCAAGTAGTGAGCTAAACCTAAAAATTTTGCTCAGGAGTTGGACGAAATCAAAATGGAGCTCAGATTGAGAGTGACCGGAAATGAAACTCCATGATATAACCGTGGATATATGCTTTGTAGGCAGTTTTGTGCTAAAATATAATAGTCTAAACTCAATTAATGCACCTTCAAGTATTTTATTTCTCTTATGAGAGAAGAACTGATCCATCTTTCCTCTGTTTCAAGTCCACTTACTAAAAGGAATTGCTTTGAAACAGAGAGATAAAAAACAATATCCCTAACCAAATCGTATAGTGGATTGTAATTAAGCTGCAAAGCAAAGAACATGCTTCCCTAAGGATCTCTCAGACCAGAGATGAAAAGCACATGGAGAGTCTTTCCAGGCCCGTTTGCTGATATGTCGACAGCTTGTCATGTGGGGAATATGGGTAATAAGGGATAATAATGATAGAGAAAGACTGTGGGAAGATGTTGCAAGCCTGCATGTGTACTTAAAATTGTTAGGAGGGGGGTATATTGCTGTGAGCAGATGGACGTGTGTAAGTGGGCCAGGCAGTGGGCATATATGGGTGTGTGTGTGTGTGTGTGTGTGTGTGTGTGTGTGTGTGTGTGTGTGTGTGTATTCCAGGAACTGCAGGCTATGCCATGCTGAGCTGTGCTGTGCTGAGACGCAGGCTTCTGTGCGAATTAGGTCAGGGCAGGGCTGAAGGGCTGAGGGTGCCATAAGCAGGGATGGATTTTAAGGATTGGGTCAGAGAGAGGGAAACGGTTTCCAAGTTGTCATTTTTCAAAAGAATGGTTAAACTCTCATTGCTATGATGCTGGATCTGAAGCTTGATAAGTTAGTCTAAAAGTGACCCGCAGGGTATCTGCACAAAAGATATCAGAGCACTGACTTAAAAAGACAAAAAAAGATGAGAAGACAGATGAAGACAGAGAGCAGCATGCCACAAGCCTTATTCATAACTCCTGTATGGCTTTAACAGTAGCTGAGACAGAATTACAAGGGCTGACAGAGTAACATGTTGTCCTGTGCTTTGAGGTCCATTACAAGAGCCAGGCACTGTGTGTGCCACATCCACTTTAAAGAAGGAAGGTCTTAGTTCTACTCATCCGACAGCTTAGTTACAATAACACTGCATGACAAAAAAACAAAGCAAGGAAACAAAAAGAAAGAGTTCATTCTTTAATAGAAAGGCCACGTGTGTCTTGTACAAAAAACTCACAATCAGAGGAAGACAAAATGGTACCAAGATATCACAGGAAAACAACGTGGGTTGGGACACATGAGGAAGAGGTATGATATAGTAGTAAATGATGAAGAGAGGGGGAGTGAGTAAGGACAGACACAGAAAAAGAGAAGCATGGAGGGAGAGAGACAGAGATGAAAAATAGATGAAGTGGGACAGCTCTCACGCTGGGAGACTCATCTGCTCCACAAAGGTGGCCGTTTCCTTTTGTCTGAACTACTTTGTTAATCAGCATTTTGAATTAATTTGATTCTGACTCACCATACAAACACTGAATTATGAAAAAGCAACAAAAATAGTATCCAAAAAAGTCCCCCAAAGCCAGTTTCCAGGCTCCTCCCTATGTCAACACCTCAGCTACATATCAGAACTGCATGCTGACATTAAAGCATACTAACAGAGGGATGCTTCTCATAGGCTGCTTTGCCTCTACTAACTATCTGATAATCTGGAAGATAGAAAGCACTGCAGCCAGGCAAATTAAGTTTAACGACGGTGATTCAGACGGATTATCTAAAGTAATAGTATGTGGTTTATGATAGTATTGTACATCTTTTTGAATAACAAAAAGCATGATTTTGGCCATTATAAGTTATTTCTAATTGTAAAACAAATACACTCCTACAGTAAGTATTGGTTTCTGTTCTGAATTCTAATTTTGCTTATTTCATTGTACTTTGTTATCATGTATAAAGTGTACTGAGATAGGAGTATACACACACATCCAAACCGAAGTGGGCAGGTCCTGGGCTGAAAATGAGCAAAGTCGAAAAACAAAGAAACAGCTCGCACACTGCAGAGCTCCAATGTTCCCTTAGAATTTATTGCACTAAAGTGACGTTTGGAGCACTACTGCCTCTCTTGGAGTCTGCTCGAAACGTCACCTTGGTGCAATAAATTCTTAGTGTACATTGGAGCTCTGCAGTGCGCAAGCTCTTTCTTTATTTTTCAACTAGTGTACAGAACTCATGTGATTTTACATTTACTTACTACTTACTTCTGTTTAAACATCACAATAATTAACTATTTTTGAAAGAATAAGTTTCATATACTGTATAACTTATAGCACCTTCCTAAGAATTAACTGTAACTGACTGGACTGTAAGTTTGCTTAGTAAGTTAGATTAGGCGACTCACTGCAAATGCTGTTGTATCTTGCACCTCAGTTTGTTAGTGTAACATCTATCATCTGGTTGTTTGTACAGTAGTTTACAATAGGTTATGAATCCCCAGCAGACAAGCTTCTCAGACATAAATACTCATATCTCTCTGCATCAAGGAACTGTTTTGTTTGTTAAATAGCTCCAACATATACAGAGAGAACCAAGAGGAGAATAAAACACTGGCAATAAAATGCAGGATTTGCATTCTGTTGTAAGCTGATAATCAGACTCAACTGACATTTTGCCACTTTTCACTTCTGTGCCATTAAAATATAGATACAGTATATAATCAGAAGCTGTGTCCAGTACATTTGATAAAATTTCACAACACTGGGAAATTTATCATAATGTAATTCAAGTGCATTTGACACTAATTCTGGGTCAAAACCTCACCTCTTCTCACATAACCAAAAGTCTCTCACAAATGCATCTGTGAGCTCAAGTGCATGCACAAACACATGCGCACACAGACACACACACATATACCCAAATGAGTGTCGAGCTATTGAACCTTTCCACTCAGAAGCAGAGAGCCCTCAGATAGAGTGCTAAATCAGTGTCGAAACCTGTGTAATGTAGCCAAGAGGCACGAGTGTGAGGGAACAAGTGGAGCAAAAGGTCCCTCTTTTGACTACCAGATTGTGTCCCAACCCTGACTACAGCTACTACATCACACACACACAATAAACACAACAACAACAAAAGTAACAACAGCAAAATAATAAAAAAAATATGTGAGAAAGGGATTGAAGGTTTTAATGAGCCATATTCAGTCAATTGAATCAAAACTAACAGGCGAGAGGGCTCCTTGCTTTGAAAAAAGAGAAGATGTATAATGAATCGGTCCTATGCATTAATTCAGAGAGGTGGAGAGAGAGATGGAGGTAAAGGTCATCAAGCAGAAAACACAGGGAAAGGAGAGAGAAACATACACAAGTGTACAGGGAAAACACAAAATTATAACCAGAACAAGTGTTGTTGATATGAACCCTCTCCCTCTTTCTGTCTCTTCCTCCCTCACCCACGCATACACACACTACTCTCCCCAAATCAATTCTGGCCAAAAGCTGATCACACGATCAGCGAATGCAGGGGCTACTGGGTCACCCTTTGACATGAGTGACAGAAAGAGCAGGGACCGATCCATCAGTGCTAACGATTTTAGATGATTACACCCTGCTCCCCTACTCTTAACCTCCACTTCCTCCCATGTCCCATCCCACGTTACTCCATCCCATCTCTGTTTTGCAGTGTATTCTGGGCTGAAAATGCCAAGAATTTCCCCTCGCCAGAGAAGGCCGAGCTCACTGCTGCATGAGAATATTTGCAGCCATTTAAATGTCAGAAAAGGCAACATGGCCCATTTGTGCGGGTGGTTACCAGCAGAAAAACCTCAAACCAGCAGCTGAGTGTGGGAACGATGAAAAGGAAAAGAAAAAAAGGAAAAGAAAGAACAACACAGAGCTGTCTCTGGACACAAAAGTAAAAACATTGACGTCTGAACAACACAAATGAGAAACTGACTGGCAATGCAGTAAGAACAGGGTCATTTAAATGATGTTAGAGGAATAGCTAGTTTGCAAAGGAACAGAAGACAAGAATACCATTTTGAGGTATAGGGAAACACCTTCAAACTGATACTGGATGCTAATTTGTTATAATTTACTATCAACATCTTATTTCAATCGTAAACTTTATCACACTATATTAAACACCACATCAGTGAAAGATATACAGATTTAGAGTATATTACTATCTGCTGTCTATATCTTTCACACAGGAAATAAAAGTAGAATTGGTGCACTGGTAATAGGACAGAAGGCTAAGAATAGTTCCTGCTGTCTTATAACAGAGATATAGCATTTATACAGAAAATATCAATATCAATTTTCCACATATGAATCTATAACCAGCCAGATTTGAATGATGACATACTGAACAACATACACTGTGAGAGTGCAAGCCGGGTTAGTCAATATTTGAAATGAAGAGAAGAGGAGTGCTTTCTTTGTTACTTCTTACTTACTTAAGTTCTTACTTTCCAAGCATGAAGACCTGGAAGGGCATGTTTGTGTGTGTGTGTGTGTGTGTGTGTGTGTGTGTGTGTGTGTGTGTGTGTAGACAGTACAATCATTGTATGAAAAGGGTTTTAATGCTACCAGCAAATAGAATTTATGAGGAGATTGTTATTTACTGTACTGCATATTACTTACAGCTTACAACAAACCTGACCATAACCCACAAGAGGATCAATGGTTTGGTCTTATGCTAAACTGTGTTTCCAGATCCCTGTATGGTGAAAGCTTTTATCTTAGGTGAAAATCAAAAGGTTGGCAGGACACACTGGGGCACCGGTTCCACAGCAAAAACAGTGTGAAACCAGGAAACAGTCAGAGAGCAGGTGACAGGGATGGAGAGCCTAAATGGAGCTGGATTCCTGACAGCAGGGATGTGGTTTTTGGGTTGGGTTGTACAGACACAGACACAAACAGAAGACAGAGAGGAATAGATTAACAAAAGTAACAGCAATGAGAAGAGAAGGAAGGCGAGAGAGGATTTGAGTTGATTGCAGTGAAAGTGCTGTTGCCTGTGTGTGCATTAGTAATCCCCATCTGTTTTGATTACAAAAACATGTGGCTGCAGCTGGGGACTCACAGCACAAACCTGTACATGCCACTGGAAGACAGCGCCTATATCTTTGATAGTTGTGCCACAAAAAACAGACATTGGAAAGAAATAATCAAATTTAAGAACTTATTTGTTTGTCAGAAACAAATGCTATGTCAACATGAATCATATTTTAAAATGTTTTTATGAAATCTAAATATAAATGCCAACCAATTTTGTACTTTGTTTACAGAGGCTACTGGCTGATGAGTCATACAAAACATTTGGCTAAGCTGACTCTTTTCTATTAATGGTCACTGATCTGCCACAAAACATCGAATTAAAAAAGTTGTGCAACAATAACAGAACGTATAATGCTGTTTTTAAGCATAATGTACAATATTCTGTCTTTAATGAATGTATCCTTTTGTATGTGTTTAAGGCAGGTAGATTGAAGGGCTTTTCTGTCTGAGACATGATGAAATGAGGTGATTTGCTGCACCTACAGTACACGTCCTTCATCATCTCTGACAAAATGTCAGTGAGAGAGGCTCCAGAAACATCAGGCATGTTTATAAAAACATGAGAGTGCCATTTATTTTTCTGTGTTTCCCTGCAAAAGAGAGCGAGTCTATCCCTTTGCACAATGCACACATATGCACCCGGTGGTGGATTATTAATAGCAAATCAAAAACTTTGTTTCCATAGTGACTGTTTGAGTCCATTATGGAAAGTGTCTCCTGTTGTTACCAAGACAACAATCCAGCAATGGCAAATGAATGTGGCACACAGCTGAGTGATGCGCTGAGCTGGTGATCTCTCCATAAAAAAAGCTCAACACCAAACCCAAGGGGCAGGTGGAGAACTGGAGGGATGACAATGACAGGTTGAAAGGACGGCAAAGCTTTTTTCATATAGCCATCAGTTGTGCCTAAATTACATACATAACATATTTATTACAGAAACTGCTACAAAGACCACATTTAGCAGCGTCAGTCAACTCTAAATTTCATTTATTGCTTTTGCAACTGCCAGTTCTCCATTGACATGTTCAAGAGTTCTGCATTTTTTTGAGAAATGCTTCTACAATTACCAATTAATAATTACAATGGCCACAGATCGTTTGGTATTTGGGGCCCTGTAAAGCTGTGTTATGTTGCTTTTAAAATCTAGACGTGAGTGCGCTAATTGGTTGATCATTTGGGAGGATTTTGTCTTTATTGGACTAGTTTATAGTAGAGATATAGACAAGAAACAAGATGAGAGAGAAAGAATTACATTGTATTGAATAATCCCTCTATGCTAGTATCCCTCTTTTACAGCTTCTGGTAAATGCCCGTCAACCTACTATGACTGACTGTAGCAATATTTGTAACTTAATATTTGAGGTTCCTTTTCATTCAGTGTTTACAATATTATTTTACACTTATGTATACAAGCAATGAAAGAAGCAAGGGAAGTTTCATAAACTAACAAAACAAGCTTAGGTTTCATCTTAGAATCAGTTAGTGTTAGCACAACTTGATCCTAGACTAACAAGGATGTGGGTGTTATGTAAAAGCTGCCTTAAGTAAGACACCTTGGATAAACATCCTGCCTCGTGACTCTTCATAAAGCAAAGAGTATCTCAGGAGATTAAAAGTTACATTTAAGTAACTGCTGTGCGCTCTTAAAGCAATTTATTCTCTGGAAAGAGTTCAATTTGCTTCTGCCAATTTGGGAAAGCTGGGCAAATGTTTCACTGCGGGATGGATAACAGGATGCTTACGACAGGATGAGCAGGTCAACCTCAGGAGGCACTCAAAAAGACAAATAGTCCTGTCTTGGCGATTGAATATTGTTGGGAGAGCAGAATTACTTTTGAGTTTGGACAAGTATACTGTGTAGCTCCTAGAATGGTGCTCCAGCTCACTTGCATAAATAAAACATAGACTGCCATAAAAGCCAGAGACAAGCAGTAGGCATACCATCATACACGCCAAACAACAAACATGACCATTTTGAGAGAAATGGATAAAACGTAAACACAGGCCAACACACACACACACACACACACACACACACACACACACACACACACACACACACACACACACACACACACATACACACGGACACACACAGACACACAAGTACACAATGTCCTCAAAAGTTAAGAGGTTTAAGATAGATTCTAAGACACCAAGAAAAGCAAATAACATCAGATAAGGAGCCATAGCACAGACATATCCATCAGAACTACAAAAAATACAGTAGCAGTAATCCCCAGCATAATGCTCTTCTCAGAGAGTGCTGTCAACATGGAATTTAACCAATGTCTGTAGTGAAAGCACTGTTATCCATTTTTCCATTGACTGAAATATGATTTCATGACCATCTGTGTTGAGTTATCTTGACCTTAGGGAGTACCTACTTTATAAAGTATCAGCGTATAAGTGTATCATGTTCAGTTTTCACTGATACTGTGTCAGGAGGTGTTGACTCAATTCTGTGGTAATTTATGAGGCATATAGTAGACGTCACTGTTTGATTGTGAACTGCATTTCCTTAAGAGATGTTTCCAATGTTCTGTCCACAATCATTTACATGCAGGGAGCAGAGTATCAGTCTCTCAAATGTAATGCTTTGTGTGGCTGGATAGTTGACAGTGTCAGAGAGGTAGGTCAACACATTTCTGATGAAGCAGTGAGAAAAAAATAGACATTGTGAGCTTTGAAAAGATATTTTATTCCTGATCATGTAAGCAGGGTTAGTGTTGCAAGTAAGCGCTGGCAGATTTGTTTCTTAATAATTAAACAAAACAAGAATCAAACAAAAAAGATTAAACTGAAAGTAAATAAAATAATTTGAAAATGACTACAATGGAAAAACTTAGAATATGTAGGAGACAGTTTCCTTTATGTATTTATTTATTTGCTGATTCTTGAGAGATTAATACAATTGCTTTTGTTGTAAAAATATTTCTATTAAAAAAAAAAAACATCCTTTTGATCACTCAGAGAAATGGTGTTTGGAGGATTGCCAAAATGGTGCTCAAGAATCATCCTGGAGACTCAGGCACTCAAACTTATTTCACTGTGAGGAATAATTTATCAGCCTGGAGTGATTCTGCATTATACTAATTGTGTTAAATACTGTTCGCTAAATGAAAAAATGTCTATTAAAGTGAAAGTGGTTGTAGAGAGTTTTGTAAGATGATTTTGTATGTCTTTGAACGCTTCAACTAAAGTGCAAAACAGATTGTTAAGAAGAGGTTTGCGCAAACAAAAATGCAGATGCGATTTCATGCCAAAACAAACTTCTACTGTAATTGCAACGCACCACCTGATCTGCAGAACCAAGCTGTGTCCCTCCACCCTACTTAACGTGAGCAGGTTTGTTGTTGAGACACGAAATAACCAAACAGGTTCAGGTGCAAAAATGGTGTGACAAAAATGACACTTCTGTTACCACTGGCTTTACAACAGCACAGTTACCAGAAAGTCTGCCACACTTGTGCACTTGCACCACTTCAGGTTCACGAAATGGCAGCCCCTTGTGTCTGGTGAAGTGTCAAGCTGTTGATCAAGTGACACCCACATGAGCAACCCAACATAAATATACCTCCAGCAGCAACACATTTACAAAATATTGCGAAACCACAGCAAGAGTCAACAGTTAATGGGCCAGTGAAAACTACCTCCTAATCCACTTCTTCTTAATACATTCAGGGTCAGTCTACCCTTACCAAAGCAGGTCTATCCAGTCATTTAGCAGCAGTAACTTCCTCCCCACATGTGCATGACAATAAACAAATGCAAATTTCACCATCTTTTTTCCATCTGAGCAAATATGTATTTGATGCAAAATTAAAAAATTTAAATAACACACTTTTATTTAAACCATGACAACACAGTGTGGAAAAGCCATCATGCAAAGCTGAAAGACAAGGGTTTGCCTCTGGCACTGACACACTTACGTTCCCAGGATCTCTTTGAAGTCATACTTCTCCTTCACATCTGAGGTCTTCTTTTTCCAGGCATGGGACTCGTCACCCAGTGGCATCTTCTTGTTGTTACGGTCGGAGACAATACTAGTGAGGAAAAAAGAGGACGAGGAGGAAACGCTCATTAATACCGTTAACAGTTTGACTGTCCCCATCCCCCACCCGCAGTGAATAATTAAGTGTATTAATGTCAGTAGATAAAATCATTTAGATTTTTATAACTTGGATCACTGACATCAGTGAATGTCTTACAGGGTTTGCCACTTGCGGTGACACTGTAATAGTATACAATACATGTTGTCTGTTGGGGAATACTAAAGTCCAAAAAACATCTGACATATCCTACATTGTAAAGCAAGGCAGGCTTATCTGTAAAGAAAATGAAACTCAGCAGCAATTCAAAGTACTTTACGCTGTAATAACCACTAAATGGGTGTGATCATGTTGTGTTGTGAATATTTTCACTTTGGGCTTAGCGGTTGAGGTTTGCATTAGCCCTATAGGTATGCAGCAGTGCTTCCCACAGCTACAAGCCACATAATGGAGTGAAGTGACCGATTAAATAATGTGTCCAATTTTATGATGCTAAAATCACAAAAAAATGTAACATCATACACTCAAAATGAGAACTTCTATTTCACATGATTCACAAACAAGGAACTGTCATAAACAACAGTTCCTGTGTTACAACCAACCCTGTTGCAAAATTTGGTTTGTTACATAGACAATTAGATGTGTCTCAGGTGGCTGAAGAATGCCGTAAATCTTGCTTCCTTTCTCACCTTGTCCACACACAAGCCATATCATATCTCACAAGATACTGAACACAGGCTTAAGCTGCATTTCATCCATCTGGCTGAATCACAGGTCACAGGGAATTACTGGGTCATTGCTGTTCCTGTAACTTCTCTACTGTACACGGGTTATTTTAAGTGGCTGTGTTTCAAGATCAGTCAAAGCGATCGCTGCTATGCTGTGGTTACTTTGGAAATTCAACATAGTAGCCTAAATGACTTCTTTTGCTTATTCAGACATGTTGTGAAAAGTTATGGACTTCGGACAAGTATCTTTACGATCAGCAAGAGTGGAATTTATGGCAGAGAAGACTAAAAGTTATGGCCAATATCCACTAGTAGTAAACTCTAATCAGTTTTACTCTAGTAACCACATTGTTCCTGTAGTAATATATGAGTATACAGTAGTTTGCCTTTCATGGGGCGTTTTTAAGCAATCAAGTACCCTATCTTTAGAGTTCAAAACCAACACAAACAATGTTAATTCTTTGTTTATTTCCTGTTCAAACTCATGCATCACTTGTTCATATTTCTCTTGTGAAGTTAACATTCAGATGTTTGTCCTCGTTGTACTCTGAAGAGTGGGAGTGATCACAGAGAACCCTGCTGTCACAGCTATCATCATCTAAACCCAGAAAGTGCCTATAACTCAAGACCTCACAGACTAAAATAGCCCTGTTCATATCAGCATGCCTCACTCCTCCTCTGTTCCTGCTGCCTGCCTGGCAACTTCACAGCCTGTCTATGTAAGATGATGTAACATATTGTTCTGGATTGTACGAGTGCTATTTTGTTGGAAGAGTATAGAAGAGCACAGTTAATCATCTACTAATTAGGTCAGAGTCAGCTCGTTTAAATGCTGAGTGTGTGTGTGTGTTTGTGTGTGTGTGTGTGTGTATGAGCGGCATTAAGCAATAGACAGTAGCAGGCTTAACACTGCTGTTATCTCAGAATAAATGTTAATAGGACGTGGCCTCTTCTGGCTGCATTGCACATATGCACGCAATAGAATAGATTCATAGATTCTCTTTCACACACGTGGTGGCCCTCTCCCTGCCTTCGCTAATGTCAGAAGTCAGCTTCATACGTGTTGTCATGGAAACCCAAAGGAGCTGCTACAGCATCTGAGAGTCCAAATTGCTTTAGTGTTTAATAGCAGGTGGCGGCTAAGGTGGAAATCATTCTGGTCACTTTGGTGGCTGGATGTGGTATGCTATGTTTAGTTTTTAAAAAACAAAAGAAAGCACGAAAGAATCTGCGATTATTGGATATGGGTTAGAAGCAGGAGCAAACAGATCACAAACGAGAAATAATGTGAAACGATATAGTCTGTTCTAGTATATTATACAGCAGAAGTCATTAATTATCTTCCACATGAGCATAGAGGAGGTATTGTCTGATTTTAAATGTCATATTACTTCACAGACTATTAGGAGGTATAATTTTCTGTGTGTGTGCATGCGATGAAAGCTTACTGAACATAACCAAACCTAACCAAATCACTATGAACAAAGCTTACAGTTAAGCATTTTAATATATCAGTAAATCTACAGTACCGATTTCCTCCACTGCACTTTGCATGGCCATTTAAAGCAATTGAAGTAAAAGGAAGTATCTCTAAATAAGGCAGCTGAAAAAGCAGCATGCAAAGTAACGCGCTTAGAGGAAGCAGTAAGAGGAAGTCCAGTCATATGTGTGAAAAGGTTTTGCCTGTGTAAGAGCCTTTGCTCCTGGAGCAACCAGTAGAGTAAAAAACACACAATACATAGTAGACTGAAACTCTATTCGTATTTCATCTTCACCTGGACACCATTCTGTTTCTCTGAAAATTTAGGTTTAAGTAATTTCGACTAAAAATGATCTCTCTCTCTTTATAAACAATACAGAAGCATACAATGAGCTTCTTTGCAAAGGATAGGCTGACTTTTGTATGTTCTGGCATGTTGGACTTTCTTTAGGCATTTATAATGTAATTGATGACAACTTTTAAGAATGTATTAATAATTTATCAAGTAAAATGTTACTGTTTATGGCCTCTCTGGTGTGAATATTTGCTCAATTTTATGTTTATGTAATTAATATGCATATAAATAAGCAATGTTTGGCATTTTAGCCTTTGTTTATAGTAGGCCATAGAAGAAACAAACTGATTGATAGATATTTAAAAGGATAGCAAAGGACATCACTGCACTGTTTAACTAGTGATCTTTAAAGTGAAAACAACTTCCACAGCACAAGACCATTTTGAGTAAACTGAAACTGGCGAAACTTCTCACATGCTGCTTGTTTGTAGCGTATCACCTTGCTCACATGGAGATTCATGGAGATTCATGTTAATTCATGCACTGAGAATGGGTGATACTGAACATCAAAGTCGCTTAAACATCAAAGTAATTTCAAATCTCCCAATGCATCAACCCCTTGCTTGATGCTGGTTGTGTTTTTTTGGGAAATCTACAGATAGCTGTACCCGGCAAGTACCAACATGCACCAAAATCTCTGTCATAACACAACCCTGATGAAGACCTGTGTGTTGGGCATTTTAAATACATATCGCCATATAAAATAAAGGCATTTTAATTTCGCACAAACTCTACAGTGTTCCATGGATCATTTTGAAGGAGACTTGGTTTTTACATTTTTTTGAGACCATATCACCCACCCATGAAATGAGGCCTTCACAAGATTGAATAAGTGCAGTACATCTGAAGCATCCAAAGAGCACCTGTATGTGACCACCACAATGACCCAGCAGCGCTTCTACTCCATTGTCTTCATCTCCTTCATAACACTTGGATTTCACATCAGTAGTGCAAACATATGGACATATGTTCCATACATTAGGCCACTTGTACACATTTCAAACAACACTGGACAGTTATTGGGGCTTTAAGGATAAGGACAATGTCAAAGATGAGTAAGGGGTGACAGGGCTGTTTTTCAAACAGGCAAATGCTATAAACAACAGAATAAGTTTAAGACACGCAGGGGCGGATAGGGGCAAGTTTTAAAAATGTGGGAGAGAAGAGGAGAGACAACATGCAGGTATTGTATGAGCATGTAGAGGGCCAAAAATGGCCCCTTCATGTCCACTGATGACATGACTTTTGGTCAGTAGGTGAAGTTGCACTGCTCAAAACCCAAGAAGCAACAGGACTGAAGAGGCTTGGGAGATGCACAATACCATAACCACATTCCCTAAGTATTATGTGACATGCAACATTCACCCTTGTTTAAAGTATATACAGAGATAGTTTGCTGTACTCACTGGTTTCCCATTCCTGTGATGAGCAGTGGACAGAAGAAACACACGCACACACACACATACACACGACCACAGTTAAATGTGAAAAATCACATGTAGAGTTGGTGCTTTAGCGTGAACACTTGCATTAATACACACACACACACACACACACACGCACAGAATCAAACATACAATGATGTAAAAGAAACCAAACAGATGTGTAAAGATTTCATTTAACCAAACTGAGTTCTTGAACAAATCTCTGGACAAATCCACTTGTCTCCCTCTAGGCTGTGTAGCTTGTGTCTAACACACTTACAACCTGATTCTCTTTGGTCTTCAAACATTTACAAATATTGATTTTGGCTCGGCATTATTATTATTTAATATCTCAGCAGACAATCAATGGCACAGCTCCAAACTGTGAGGGATTCTGCTGCCAAGTTATGAACAAAGACTCAATACATGTCAACGGTCTGCATTCCTGTTAAAGCAGCTCACTTCACTGAAAGTCAAATTGTTTTTGAAAGGACTCAAGTGATTCCTTTCAGTGTCCTTTTAATGCTTTGGGAGCTGCAGAAGGCAGGACCCTCCCAACCAGTCTGAAATCATGTTTCTAACTCTCTGCATTTGTTATTGTTCATCTCAATGGCTGTATTGTCTCTGTAAATTTATTTTGGGAATTAAATATGCATCAACCATGGTGAAAGTCTCAAAGAAGGTAGAGTTATAGCAAACAAAACCCTGTTCATATTCACAAGATCCCAGGTCTCTGCAGGGGCAAGTGGGTGCTTTTTTTCAGTGCATGTCACCTAGGTGTCCCAATCACTGCTTTTGAGGCCAGAAATGCAACCTGTTTAAAGGCATGAACACAGACAGCAGCAGTGCTCATCTACACCGCTGTCTCTCAACAGAAAACAACTGCTTTTCATGGTGTATACCTGCAAAACCGCATGCCTCCCTCTCCATCAAATATGCACCCCTTGGCAGACTGGCAGGCACAGTGAGATTTACTGTCAACAGTCTGATTGGTCTGCTGGGGCACCGGTGTCAATGACGCATAACAAATCTCCTTTCAAAGTGAGCTTATTAATTGATAAGAGGACCTCTGCTTGCAATATCCCATAGAGAGAAGATGTAAGGAAGGTGTTTGAATGTGTGTGTGTGAAAGTTGAGAGATAAGAAAGGGAGAAATAGAAATAGAAAATCGGGAAATGGAGAAAGTAAAATCTAAAAATACTCAAAGGAAGGAATATTGCATAGCCTATCAAATCTTGTTTACTGAGAAAACCATCAAACAAAGCTTTAAAGGGGTTAAAAGCATCGCTTGAGCTCTCGTAGACAGGAGGAAAACAGCTATATCTTCACCATATTCCATGTCAGTATCTGATCTGCGAAACTGCAGCTTCAGTTACAGAGAGGTGCGTCTTCATCTGCATAACCCGTCTGACAGCTGCTGTTAACTTCAGCCGCCGTCCCCGTCAAAGTAATTCAATCTTACTCACAAGAGTTATATTAATAATGTTCATTTAAGCTAAACAAAAAGCCGTCACGGAGTAGAAATGGAAGTTGCTTGGCAAAGAGCTGTTAAAAAACAAACAAACAAACAAACAAAACCTGGCAGGAAACCAGACTGTAACATCTATCTGGCCTTTGAGGAAGAGTCAGAAATAAAGTTGAAGTTATGACAGTACCGCAGCAGTCGTTCCTACCTGCAAATTTAACTGCGCTGAAAGGTCCAGCAGCTGTGTGTGTCCAGTGTCCGTGTGTCTCTCCAACTCGGAGCGCTCTCACTGAATCTCTACTTGGCAGCCTCACCAGCAGCGCTCCGCCTGACGTCACCTCAGGGCTGCGCGGCAAACGGACCAATAAAACGCCGAGCTGCGCCGCACAGGTAAACAGCTCTGCCGCTCTATTGGTCGCCTCTCTCAGCCACCCGTCACTCCTGCGGCGCTTTTAGTGAATTGATGTAAGTGATGTTTTTTTTTTTTTTTTTTTTTTTTGTGACAGAGTCGTCGTATTATAACCGTGGTGAGGATGATTATCATACAGGTGTGATATTTGGTGAGATGGTAGCGTGTGATGATATTGTAATGCTGCTGTAATTGTCTCCCAAACTCATCATTGTATTAGGCTGTCTTATCGAAAGAAGTTGCAGATATCCCTTGCAAAGGTACATGTACACAGAAATTTGTGAATGAACTTGTAGATGTAGTTTGATCAAAGTGGTCAAACTTGTTTGATCGTGAGAGGGTCTTCTGAACTACCTCATACATCACAGCAGCAGATACTTATTTAGGTAACATTATTTCATTCACTTTATGTTTTCTTTAATCATGCCACCCTCAGTTTATTAAAATATTGCCTATGTTACGTGCTATCTGTAGTTTATAGTTTCATTTCAGTTAATTCGTAATGTGTAGATGTGGTATATGTATAGTCCATTAGTAATCTACTGTATGTGGGTTTTTTGTCTTGACTATTCATGTTTTTGTGCTGTCTAGTATATAGCAAATGAACTGTGTGTACATTGTTTCATGACAGAATAAAAACAAAAATAAAATCAACCCAATTTCATTCATTGATTCGTGACATTGCCTCAAATGACGCTTCTAAGATAAAGGCCACACAACTGACTTCTCTGTGTAAATTACATGAGCCTGCCAGGTGCGCATCTCTATAATACTTTACACTGACTTTGTGCAGTGTCAGCTTGTGGTGGTGTAGTGCTCCACCTAGTGGATTACATCAGACCCAAACAGGGACGGTCAGGCTCATCCCGCCTCTAATGTAATAGTCAAACATGGCAGGTGTACAGCAAGGACCTGCATGAAATTAAATGTATTATAGTAACAGACGTAGACATACGTATAACGCATCAATTCAGGTGAAGGCAAGGTAAATGTATTAAATGAGTCAGTTACTGCACTTTAAACTCTAAACATAACACAATCATGCTGAGCCCTGAACTGTTTTACATTATATTCATCTATTCACTTTCCATTAACACTTGCACCTTCATATTACTATTGATTGTCTCTTTTTAATATCAGTATTGATATTTGTTTATATGTTTATTTGTATATTGTACTGTATATACATATATGTAAACCTTTGACTTTAAGTAGCCTACATGATTTGCATTGAAACACTAAAATTAGTAGCATATACCATTTCTATTAAAAAAAATGTAGAGAACAAGTGTATTTGTGACATAGTCTATAGTGTCCCTTGTTATTTTTTGTCTTGTCAGACATTTCTGACACAGCAGAAAGAATATAGATATAACTAATACAACTTTGCTAGATATTATTAGTCATTTGTGATACGTGTGATATAAGTTATAGTGAATTCATGCCATAAATACAATATGTTGCTTTCTGTATATATACTCCAACAGAGGGAGAATACTTCTAGGGTCTCTCACAGCAGAAAATGCTTTTAAACTATATATAAGTAATTCAGCTACTGTCAGAGAGTGACTCACCAAAAATAATACAATATCTACTGGATGGTGGACACTTTAGTCGCCAGTCTTCCCAGAAATTTGATGAATAAATAATGATGACGAAATGTGTGTCTCCGAACGCTAGATGACGCTGCGCAGTTAACGGAACCGTGTTTTGGGTCCGGTTGGACCCTCTCAGCCATCGTCGTCGGCAGAGAGCTGCCAGTTGCCTAGTGACGAAAAACTATCCACCGCTGCTGATTTCCTGCGCTTTCAAAAATCCCGTCGCTCCGCTGGCACTGATCTAGGACTAAGTTTTCCCAACAGATTTCATATGTTGTTTACGTCGTCTTCGCAAGCTGCAGTTATGGGTCGAAATAACGCCGTTAAACTCACTGCGGGTTTCGTGTAACGTTATGAAGAGTCTTGAAGAGTGATGAATAATTATATTTTCATCAGGGTCGTTGGGAAAGGGAGCTATGGGGAGGTGAACTTGGTGAAACACAAAAGCGACCGAAAACAGGTGAGAAACGAATAGCATGCATGGAGCTTACAGTTATCAGCTGTTAAAATAAGCAATTTATTAATTATAAATGGTAATGGTTGAAACTGGACCCCTGCAAAGACCCCACTAAGGTAACAGTTAGCGTAAAGTTAGCTAAAGTCGGCTAAAACGCTCCTCTACATTGTGATTGAGATTTATGGAGTGAACTAATTTATGTTAACACATTCAATAACGTTACGCGAGTGATGTAACACTAGTTTTATTTAATGATGGTTGGTTATTATTAATTACAGGGCAATGGCGCTTAAATTGACAACACAAAAAGTTATTCTCTGTCAACAGTAACTATTAGTCCATGAAGAGTCCCTGAAGGGTTTGAGAGAGCATATGGGGTATTTTAAACAAACAAATCTACCAGATATTATCAATTAGGCCCGGCCGATACTGGATTTTTGGAGCCGATGCCTATACCGATATTAGAATTAATATATGAATGTATATATGAATATATCTCAACACACATTTCTTGCAATGATCCCTCAAATGTGGTTATCGAACACTTGTGACAAAGGTATGTAATGGGGGCATGATATTTTACAGTTTAACAATAAACTTTATTGTATAAAATGATTCACTTGGAATTTAATAATTATAAATAACTATGAATTAAAAAAAACAAAACAAAACATATGTACATGTGTATTAAACATGATTTAGAAATAAGAAAAAGGTTTGAATATCCATAAAATGCTGCCTATATAACTAAATCATTTTAAAAATAGATAAATATTGGACAACACATACTTCAATACTGATATTGGCTGATAATATCGGCTTACCAATATATCAGTCGTGCTCTATTATCAATATAGCTTCAACACTTATAATGCTGATCATCAAGATGACAATTTTATTGTACTCCATTCTCTAGTCATTTCCCTCCTGAAGAGGAAATGATGTAGTTTGAAATTCAGCCGTAAAACAAGAAATGTATCCTTCCTATGACAACTGTTAGTGGTTGAATTTGTGCCCTTTCATATTGGGGTCACAAACATTGACCAGCAACAATCAACCAGTGTTAACTTTAGATGAAGTTAAATGCTTAAGTTAACTTGAACAGTCCAGTTCGTTGTCACTTCAGTTTCTCCATCTGTCCCAGAGTTTTTGGGGTTCTGAATTTGTTTGTACAAACAAATACTGTACCTGATTCTTTTCTTTTGTTTCCAGTATGTTATAAAGAAGCTGAATTTGATCACCTCCACTAAGCGGGAACGGCGAGCTGCCGAGCAGGAGGCGCAGCTTCTGTCCCAGCTGCGACATCCCAACATTGTGACATACAGGGAGTCTTGGGAAGGAGATGACTGCCAGCTGTACATTGTGATGGGTTTCTGTGAAGGTGGCGACCTCTATCACAGACTCAAACAGCAAAAGGGGGAACTCTTACCTGAGAGGCAGGTCGTGGAGTGGTTTGTCCAGATTGCCATGGCGCTCCAGGTATGTTTTGAGATTAAAAGTCAAACATTCTTTCCTTGAATACAGCAAGTCTAGAGTCACTGTGCTGTTGTGATGTTGGTTTTCAGTACCTACACGAGAGGAACATTCTTCACCGGGACCTTAAAACACAGAATATCTTTCTGACAAAGACCAACATCATCAAAGTTGGGGACCTTGGCATCGCACGTGTACTGGAGAACCAGAATGATATGGCCAGTACACTTATAGGGACGCCTTACTACATGAGTCCAGAGCTCTTCTCTAACAAACCCTATAATCACAAGGTATTTGGGATATTTGCTCTTAGTGTGTGTAGTTTATTTCTGGTTGGGAATTGCTTTATATTGGATGTATTCTTTTTCTCTAGTCAGATGTATGGGCCCTGGGTTGCTGTGTGTATGAAATGTCCACACTGAAGCATGCCTTCAATGCCAAGGATATGAACTCACTGGTCTATCGTATTGTAGAAGGAAAGGTGGGTGTAATATTTTTACATATGTGTGATTTATTAGGCAACTTTTCCAGGAAACACATGTATAATTCAGTTAGTCTTCTGAGTTTGATGTTAGTTGGTCATTTTGTGAGAGAGTTCAGGGATATTTTTGAGCTCCAAGCACAGGCTGAGGTTGAAAATAGTCTCATTCCTGTCCCAAGTAATAGATGTGGAAATGATGGGTGATGTGAGCCTTCTTAATCAGGGATTTTAATAATTGATTCTTTTAAGACAGCATGTTGTTTTTCTGAACCCTGATTATCTAGAAGTATTATGGAAAAGTAATTTCACAACAATTCACAAGATTTTCTTCTGGTTTTCTCATCAGCTTCCACAGATGCCCAGTAGGTATGACCCCCAGCTGGGAGATCTGATTAAGAGCATGCTGTGTAAGAGACCTGAAGACAGGCCAGATGTGAAACTTATCCTGCGGCAGCCCTACATCAAACGACAAATTGCAATGTTCCTTGAGGCCACCAAAGAGTAGGTCTCACTGGCTTCTTCCTTATTTGTCACTCCTCTGCCACAGTGAGCTGCTAGCATTAAGTAGAATCATTAATCTTTTCTAAGATGTTTGTGTTTGTTTTCGTTGGTCAGGAAAACTGCCAAGTCAAGAAAGAAAGCCGTGGGTGGCAGCGGTGATTCTAGAGCCAACAGTTCATCATCTGTGGCGTCACCTCAGCCAAAACCTGAGAGGCTGTCTCCAAGTCCACGACCTGAACCTCTCACCAGGGTGAAACGGGTGAGTGACTGACAAATAGCAAGGCTCAAAGTCTCTAGTTTGAGGGCGGTAAATATCACTATTATAATATGTTTAACTTATGATGTTTCTCCGTCTCTCAGTATTGAATTTATGTGTTGTCACTTATAGAAATCATTTTATGATAAAAGTATCATTTCTGTGGTAACAAACTTTATCACTGATACATTTTCTTCACTATAGTACAGTGAAGCTGCAAGCAAGTATAGTTGGATTCAAGTAGAATTGTTTAAAAACCTTTCAGAGCCTCATATTTTCACACAGATTAAACAGAAAATTTACAATGTTCTTCCATATTTATCTGTAGATTGACAACATACAGTACACGACAGTGTATACAAAGATCTGTGTTCCACATTTATTCTCAACATGTGTGTTGATTCGTCTTGGTCATCCAGGTAGTAAAATGTCAAAAACAGTTCAGTGGAGTACTGTATGTTTATACAGTTGAAGATGTCTCAGTGGCTTCTTTGTGTTTATTCTGCTCTATTTTAATCCTCCTCCATCCTCAGAAGGAAGAGAAATCACAACATCATAAAGTCCGGAACGGTGCTGCAGACTGCAGTCCTGTCCAGACACCTCCGCTGCCCAAACCCTCTTCACCTGACGCCCTCAAAAGCAGCATCACGTCCCTAGCAACCATCAGCAACATTAAGATTGATATCCAACCGCAGGAGGATCCAGACCCGATGAAGAGACAGGTGCAGGGGCCCCAGTCAGCTGTGTCACAACACCGCGGAGGTACTGAACATGTGACTCACAGTGTGTACAAAGACAGCAACAAGGGAAGAGGGAAACCGGATCCCTCTCCCCCCCCTTCCCCTGTTCAGCCCCCTCTGAAGTCAGGTGCTGGCAGTAGGGGACGAGATGAGAGGAGGGCATCCAATGGGTTAATAGTCGTTTATCCACAGGCCGCACCAAAACCTGGGGATACATTTTCTGTCTTAGGGGAAAAACAGATGTCAGATGTGGATGATAAAGATGACACCATGGAGTTACTTAAAGATGTTGACATGGAGAACCCAAAGCTAGAAGTGGAGAAAGAGAGGAGGTCTGCACAAAAACCCAACTTAGAAAACCCTGGAAAGGTTTTTGAAGTGAATATGGACAATAAAAATGATACTGTGACGCTTCTCAAGGGAGCTCCAACACAACAGCATACCTCAGACATGCAAGTAAGTGCTCTTAGTAACAGAGATGTACTTCTGTTTGTTGTCGACTGATGTATTCTAATTTCTATGTATTATTTCATGTGTTCGTAGGAAAACTTTGAATCTACTGAAAAGCTGCTACAACCGTTCCCTCCAACACTGGTGAGAATTAAAATTCTTGTACTCATTCTATTTACAGAATAAAGCTGATAGGCTGACTGTGTAACACTGCCAACACCCAATGACACACATTTTCCCGTATTGGGTGAAGATTTTTGCCACCTTTTTTGAAAAGCTGCAGTAATTGTGTCTGTGTAGGCACCTGTTCAAGAAGAATCTCCCTCGCAAATCAGCAAGCCGGGTCTGACCACTCCATGCCAAGCTGCTCCATACTTTTCATCTGAGCCTCCCATCCCACAGCAGCACAGAGAGAGGGACATCAGACGGACACAACAAGATCAGGATAAGGTAAGTTAAGAGAAAGGAGGTAATGTTGGTTGAAACTTTAAGGGTTAAAAAGTAAAAGGATTGCTGTTTAAATCAGCAAAGTAGTCCAGCAACAGGATTATATTTTGTTATTTATACTAATGGAACAACATGGGAAATATTTCCGTGGGAAAAATAAAATAACACCGTAATCAACAGTTGATAAGGTTAATTAAATTTTATCTTGTTTTTCTTTTCTTTTTGTCAGTCTAAGGCAGCTGCTCCTAGACCGTTACCCCCACCCCCTGTTGAAAGCGTAGCCGTGGAGGGGAGGAAGAGAAGCAGGAGGAGCACAGAGAGCAAGAAAGCTAGTGTTGCTGCAACCTCCACATCAGCTAGTTCCTGTAAGGACGGATTCTTAATTCTGCCACAGGTGAGATTGCCCTTCTACTCACATGCTGTGTACAGTCACATTACTGCACAACCTTATATATTTCTGAATATCCATTTTGCCTAAGACACAACAAATTGTTATTAGTATTATATCAATCACAGAAAATGTGGGTCAATTTTGATTTCAGGATCGACCTCTGTCTGCCAGAGAGAGACGAAGACTGAGGCAGTCCCAAGAGAATGTCGGCCAATCAGGTACTTGCTGCCTTTTTCTAACTGAAACCAAAACATTTTAGTTGGGAGCTATAACCAAAAAAAATATTCTATATGTTATTAAAGAGCTATTACATATCTATAAAAATAAAAAAAGAACAGTTGGTACTTGATTTTTCTTTTCTCAATTATTATTATTACTTATTACTTTTCCCCAGGTGTTGGTGCTGCAAGAAGGGCATCTTATGATGTCACTTCCACCAAGGCTGAGCACTACGGTATCCCAGTTACCAGATCTGTTTCAGACTCTATCACTGAGACCAACAGTAAGGTACGGAGACTCCACTCTGCCATTCGCCATTCAATTATAATTTATGTACTTGTGAAAAAGAAACTGCACTTTTTAAATATCTACAGGTATAACAAAAGAGGCTGGGTGTGTCTTGTGAGGCTAATCTGATAGTTACAGTTAATTGACAGCTTAAATGTGTGTCCAAGCTTCTATCACAACAGCGGCATGTGTTTAATTGTAGCAGGATAAATTGTTGGAGCGAAGATCCGATGAAGATGAGTGCAGCTCATCTACAAGTTCCACAGAGCGTTCAGAGGGAGACTGCAGAGAAAGGTGAGAACGTACAAGACAGTATTAAAAACTATAAAACTATTACACCTCACAATTGCTCATATTATTAGCTCCAGAAAGCCTTATCACACAGATTTGCTGTTTCACTGTGTAAATCTGCTGTGTAATCCATGATTTACGGGCTCTCTGCAGGAAGACCGAATCCACTGACATGCAGGATTTAGTCCACATGATGACTCAAACTTTGAGAATGGACTGTGGAGCTGGTGCGAACGAGGTGGACAAAAGCAGATTTGGCTCTACTGCTCTTCCTGAATTTAAACTGAACAGGAAGTACAGGGACACCCTGGTCCTTCACGGGAAGGCTCGAGAGGAGGCAGAGAACTTGTCACTTGGCGAAATACCAATAGGTTGGATATTTTGACTAAACTCTGTTGTCATCACTCAGTCAGCTGTTGCTGTGTGTTCTTGTGTTTAACTGGTTTGTTCCTCTGAAAGGCTCCACGTCTGGTCCAGCCAAGATAAGGAGAGCCATAGAACACCTGAGAACAGATGTGGTCAAAGGTCTGGGGGTCAAGCTGCTGGATAGAGTCTTAGAAATCATGGAGGAGGAGGATGACAACAAACGAGAAGTACGCTTTTAAAAAGGAGTAAAACATGAACTAAAGTTTGATTGTGATGTGACAGTTCAAACATAAAGTTTGTTTGTTCAAAAATAAATGAGCTACACGGAGAAGTTAGATTGGCCTCTTAGTTCAAAATTCATTTTTAATAAATTATAATTTACTTTTGTTTTCTATATATCTCAGTTTGCTTCCTTTTTTCTCACTGCAGCTGTGCCTTCGTGACCAGATGGGGGATGAGAAGTATCAAGCTTATGCTGTGATGGTGAGGCAGCTGAAATTCTTTGAGGAGATTGCCTTCAAGGTGTAGAAAAGAACACTATATGTGAGGAAGCATTTACACAAGTGCAGCATTTCTATGATGTTGCCTGTGAGAACTTGCTCAGAAGAGGAAAGCATCATGACAGATCTCGTTAACAGGAAATTTTGTTTTTCAGACAAATGTTTCAGCTTTTCAAACAGAATTTGATATGAAAAAATTGCCACTTCATTCCTCATTCTTCACATCCAGATTCTCATTCAAACTTGTAGGTTTGGTCATAAAAATGATTCCTTATAGCTGTCCTTGTGCAGGCAATCTTATGTAAATGACTGTATAAAGTTTCTTTTTTTTACATTATTCTAGTACAGACACAGAATGTTATTAATCCTGCAGTTTTCAGGATGCCTATGCAAACATTTTCATTCATGTTAAAGCATTCACTATCTTTCTATTTGCTGTAGTGGAGTGTAGTGGTTTATTTATGACAGCTAGAAATTCAATAATTGTTTTACCTAGGCTGTATCGTTGAAGACACTTGATTTCATTGTTCTGCTCTATTGTATTTTCTTAAACACAAAATAATGTAATGCAGATATTAACATTGTAATAATTTCTAATAAATCCTAAATGATTTGTATCGATTTATGCTTTGTCCCACCATGTTGAGAGTTAAAATAAAACATGTCTTGTAAATAAGTCATGTTTACATGTGCCATTGTGCAGATTCACTCTGCCTTGCAGAAAACCAAGTGTAGATACAAATGACACATCTCCTTTATAAAACATACAGTATCAGGTGTTTATTATTTGGACACAAGTATTTCATCTTTGACTGATGAACACTGTAACAAAGTTTTCTTTCCCAATGCTTCAAATGTGAACTATGAAACAAAATTCAAAATAACTTCCAATATAAAAAGATGTATTAACAGCCAGACAGGGATAGTTCTGAGTTATTTGTGCTTCTTCTTCTTGCTTTCCTGAGGTTTCTGGATGGACTCGCTGCTGCTCTCTGGTAAAGCTGGCTGCCAGGACAGGGGGTTCTGTCTATACATAGGCCATGGGGGCAGGGTCAACTACAGTCAAGGAGAGAGACAGAAAAGAAGAGATAATGTTGGCTGTTGTTGACATGGTATACAACCACAAGAGAAACGATAACGGGCAAAATTTTTGTCTCGTGTATAATAGAGGAGGATATAGTGTTCGTTCTATAATGAAGCAGACAACAAAACAAAACTCACCACACAGGACACAGCAAAACCACCCAAAACGATGTAAACTGTCCACCCAAACTGCTCAATGATCAGACCATACACGAATCCAATCACCTGGAAAAACAAGGATACCAGTAAACCCGACTACAGTTAAAAACGCTATGGCTTTCTAGATTGATGTTTTGAATCACTAGTTTGCATTTGTCATGGTTAGTTACCGCTGAGATGAGTATTATTCCTTGGAAAATCTGTTCGGCCAGTTTCTGGCCTTTATAATCCTGCAACACAAGAGAAACATATTAACATTAACGACAAGGTGAGGAGGATAGTGGGTCCATCTGTGCAATGCTACATAGCTGACGAGGTTTTATGTTGCTTGATAGCTTTGGCGCAGATTAAGTAACGCTAATGTAATGAAAACGAACTTATTGACATTACAATGAGTATCAGCCAACAGATAGCGCCTTAGGTTAACTCCGTATCTGATACGTGACTGTTAAACGTTTCAATGGATGGCTGTAGCTATAAAAGTTATTATAACGTAAAGGCGAGCAGCTGTTACAAATGAAACCGCTGCACTAGCTAGCTAGGAACGAACGATAGCTTGATAGAAATGAATGAACGAAACAGCAGCATAACTGCGCATCTCCACATCAAATTAACTAATTATCCCTCACCATGTGCGTGGGAATGGACTTGAATATAGACAGCATCTTTTCACTTCAAATGAACGATCATAAACAGACAGAGCTTGGCTCAAACGGCTCCCCGAGAGAAACTTAATTTCCGCTTTGAAAAGGATACGTCGTGTTGTGAGTGAAGGACCCACCCGGCTGCTGCTAAATGCTAGCTGCGGAGGCTCACAGATCTATAGATCATATGGATTGACTTCACAGTCAGATACGCTGAGACAGTTTGATTTGATATTAGTGGAAAGCATTTTATGCCAAAGTAACTACCAGTCTAGCCACGTTTTTAGCTATGACAGTTTACTACTTAAAATTCAACCTTGTGTCTCCGTTCATTAAAAAGTGCACGTATACTGCAATACAGCTCCGCTAGCCTACAGTTTGATTTTTTTTTGCACCGAGAAAACAGCAAGCTAATGTTAACGTAGGATCAGGCACACATTGGACAGCTATTACTACGTGCAATTGTGGTAAGGGATAAAACTTAATGTTGAGTTGGCAGTTTGGCTTTAACGTGAATTTGTCTCCCATCTTATCTATCTGAGATCTGACTGTAACTGCATTTTATACTTTTTAATTTGCATATGCACGCATAGTTAACAGACGCTAATAGCGGTGTGTATGTCTGCGGTCGCCACGCAGCGGTGCGGTTTAACCTCAGTGCTCATTAGCCAGACAGCTAATGTAATAGGTCTTGGCTGGTCACAGGTCAACTTTCAGATTTTTACGAGTTTTTTGTTTGGTATTGTTTAGACGTGCTGGAGGGTCGGACGAGGCCGTTGTCATGACGCTGAGGAGAGGTGAGTCAGTTTGGATGGAGTGGTTGCTTATTTGCATCTCTTAGACATGTCAACAAGATAATACAGGGTGAATGATGCTGTCTATATTCAAGTCCACAGTAAAGTTACATAGAAATTCATTTCATTTTTTTATTTAGTAGTAGCCTATTAGCACCAGCATAAGATTCTTCCTGGGTTGCACCACATATACAGTCATAAACACTCATATGCATGTGTGTGTATATATATATATATATATATATATATATATATATATATATATATATATATATATATATATATATATATATATATATATATATATATATATATATAACACACAAACAAACCAGCTCATCTGTTGAATTAAAAATTAAGTACACATGAAACAGAAACTAAACTGTCATTATTTCAGCAGGACATCAAGTCAAACACAAATTATGAATCAATCACGATTCAAGAATTCATTGTAGACTTGATTATTTTCTTTCTTCATGTAAATAAATAGCAATTGATAATAACAATAAATCCTCGTCTGATGACATTATTAAATTATCTATTTATCTGCATTGTATGAAAATACATTACTCATTCTCTGCATATAGGTGATTTCTACTTTCACTCAGGTCTACATTTTTTCGTACACAATTTTTCCCCAGTTTACATACATAATTCAATTTTACCGTTTTAAAAAATTTCTTAACTGATCTTTAGTATTTTCTTGAACAATATGCTAACTAACACAAACTATACACAGACTAATTGGTTGACTTCAACTGAGGTAAATTCACAGCCACCTGCATCTAATATTACATCTCAGCAAATAATTTTAATAATAGTTTTAATTATTTTTGTGGCTCTCACAGTCTCCACACTGACACTGCTCTGTGTACCTCAGCTATTGTAATATCTGCTTTTCATTGTGTTCTCACAGTAAACGTGGTCATCCTTGTGCTACTGGCTTTGGCCTTCCTCATCATAGTTCAACGAAATCTCCTCAACCTCAGTGACTTTCTACACAAAGAAAACATAGGTATGTTTATCTTTGTTTTTTTTTCTTTTAATAAATTAACCCATGGCACACGACTTTGAACCTAGTTTTTGAGTATTACTTTGTTTTGTAATAATACACATAATAAGAAACAAATGCTTTATGCTTTAGATATGTTTATCTTTTAGCTGGGATCTCTACCTTCGTGTGGGGTACACGTTTCTCCTCGGAATACCTTCTGTATTGTTGTTGTGTACCATTCAAATAAAGCTATAGTTGCAAGTGAAATGTGTCTTTGTCCAGATGCTGGGGTGATTCTACCCTTTGAGTCCGAGTTGTCTCCGGACCTCAGACTCGAGTCAGCGAGGACGGGCGAGGAGATCCCTGTTCTCATCACTGCTGCTGAGGAGAGACTTGGAGCTGTGGTTGCTGCCATGAACAGTGTCTACCAGAACAGCAAAGCCAATGTTGTCTTCACCATAGTGACCCTGAACGACACCGTGGATCACCTGAAGTAAGACACTGAAGCAAGCCTGTCTTGCTACATGCAAGCTGTAATATTTCCTTGGGCATATTGATGCAAGTGTCTTCTTCTGACGTAACATTTTTTCCTTGTTTTCTCAACAGAGTGTGGCTGAGCAAGACAAGTCTAAAAAATATGAAATATAAGATAGTTATTTTCAAGCCTGAGCTCCTCAGTGGGAAGATACCTAAAGATTCTCAGACACTGGAAAAACCGGTGAGATAAATGTACTGTTAATTTCCCAGAATAAATATCTATGCTATTTTTGCTATGTTTGTCTCTTACAAACTGTGTTCATATGGTCCCGTTTTACAGCTGACGTTTGCCAGGTATTATCTGCCTTTATACATACCCGAGGCAGAGAAAGCCATCTATTTGGATGATGATATCATTGTACAAGGTAAAACACTACACCATAAAGGAAGAGTTTCTCTCCATACAAAACATACTGCACTTGTGTTTCATGCAGCATTTAACATCTTGGGGAAATAGTTTAATGTATGGACTTTGCCTTTTCTCTTGGGTCCTAGGGGATATTCAGGAGCTTTATGACACTAACCTTAAACTGGGACACGCAGCTGCCTTCTCTGATGACTGTGATTCGGTGTCTGCTAAGGGCATCGTTCGAGGGGCTGGAAATCAGGTGGGCACCTCTTACCTCTGTATCGATTAAAATAAGGACAGATTCTACAGTTTCCTGTACATGTTAAATGTACAGGAAATGACCTTTCAAGTTTTAGAGGAGAAATAAAACCCTCATACACAGTTTGTTTCTGTGACTGAATTAAATTTAAATAATCTTTTTTCCCCTTCTTCAATAGAATAATTATATAGGTTTCCTGGATTTCAAGAAGGAGGCTATCAAAAAACTGGGGATGAGGGCCAACACATGCTCCTTCAACCCCGGGGTCATTATCGCTAACCTGACTGAGTGGAAGAACCAGAACATCACTGGGCAGCTGAAGCACTGGATGGAGCTGAACACACAGTGAGTTATTAACGCTGTTGAGACGATAACTGAATGGGAATCTTTCCTGGTAAAGTTTGATCCACTGTGGGCAAAAGTTCACGTTAGTTCCCTCTTACTGTTTTATATTAAGCTCAATTTGTTGGTTTCTTCAGGGAGGATCTGTACAGTAAGACCTTGGCAGAGAGTGTCACCACTCCCCCACTACTTATTGTTTTCTACAAACGTCACTCCACCATCGACCCCATGTGGCACATCAGGCACCTCGGTGAGTTCTGGTTTATTCAGTGAATAGCTGACTGTAGATGAAATACTAAGACTTGTGCTGCATGAAAAGTTTATGCTCAACTAAGCTAACTGTGTCTGGAGCTGAGCGTGGTATCAATCTTCTTGTCAAACTCAACATCTAGTCAAGTTTAATTGCACCAGAATTCTCTGTGAAGAATGCAAGTTTTCAAGTTACAAAAAGTGATTATTGATACAGAAATGATCACTTCTGGGTGGTGTATATCTTTAATTAGAACACCAGAAGGTGATTTTTTGACACCTAAACAGTACATGGTGTAACACTGACATAAAGTTGGCAGTAATGATGGCAAAACCATGTCTTTTCAGGCCTTACTGGTGCTGGCAACCGCTACTCACCACAGTTTGTGAAAGCTGCCAAACTCCTCCACTGGAATGGACATTATAAACCTTGGGGGAGAACCTCCTCTTTTGCTGATGTGTGGGACAAGTGGTACATTCCAGACCCAATGGGAAAATTTCATCCCATGCGAAAACACATGGGGGACAAATAGACTGAACTTTTTATTATTTTTGTTTCAGTTTGTTTTTTTCGGGGAGGGGGGTTGTTTTTTCATTCAACCAGCCAAGCCAGCCTTGTCCCGGCAGGACAAAGCCTCACGATATCTCAGGAACAATCAGAAATATGAAGAGAGGCCCTGTATTTGATTCCTGTCCTCCTAAGAAAATGTAGACGTGTACTTACAGTGTTCCTTAAATACATAAAATTGACCCTTTTTTCGCTATACGCGGAGGATTATATTGTTGGAGTGCACATATTTTCCACAGCTGCTTAGTCAAGAAACTCAGTGCCCTTGAGATTGCTTTTGACTGTTTTCAAGTATATGATCAGAATGGCGTTTCACCCTCAACATCACCTTGGTAGAAAGTGATGCATCAATGCCAGTCAGCAGTAATGATACCTTGTAACAATGTGCCAAGACCACCATGTACATAACCAACTTAAGCCATCACTGTTCAAGTAATCAATGAGCATCATTTGGTGTGTTTATATGCAGCTTCATGAGTAACTTGCTTTACTTGCAAACTGAAGGATTTTATACAGTTACCTCGACTATAATGGTGCAGTAGTCAGCGTAAGTTATTAAGTGACTTGAAAACGTTCCCATCAGTTATCAGTTGTAATCACATTAGCCATGCACATGCCTGATCTCATTACCTCAATTCAATACTTCCTGTGGAAAAGTGATTAGTTTTATCATACTTAATTGCACATTTTGACAGCTTCTAACAGTGATCTGTGCTTGGCTCAGCAACTGAGACATCAGTTAATTAGAAAATGCAGATCAAGTCCTTTTTTCCTCTACATAAATCCACTACAGTACAAAGCCAGTTAAATTCCAGCAAAGTTAATGGTGCAGTAGCTTTTCGATTTGCCCCAGCTATCCATTTATTACACTGTAAGTGAACACTAATTCAGTATTGTACTGCCTCTTGTGCTGAACTGTTAGTGTGTTTTTTAAATGACATTATATGCAGACCACTAAGCAAGCTGCAGCTCTGCAGAAATTGGAGAATATAATGTTTGCACAAAGTGTTTTGTCCCGTTATTTTCAGGATTTTTATACTTTTTCCAAGTGCATTCACCTTGCTGGTGTAAATATTTGTCATCTTTTGTATAGTAAAGGAAATAAATCCTACATTTTTATCATTGGAATGTTATCTTGTGATCTTATGTCCAATTATCTGTAATGAAGAAAGGTATTTTTCAAGATTTACTTGTCTCAAGATTCAGCATGAATCCATGGTCAAACAGTAAAGTTCTGGGGAAAAAAAAAAAAAAAAGGGCAGCCAGGCGATGGATATTAAAAAACAGAGACTTTGTAGAGGGTTTATTACATGTATAGTAAATCTATATACATTATTTTGCATGAACACAAGAGATTACAAAAACCTCTGGACACAAAACTGGTGATTTTTCCACCAACATCTGGGAGAGGTCAATGAATAAATACATAACCACCAAATCAGTCCACTTCCTGGGATGGGAGTAGTCCAAGTAGTCTAGGATAAAGGCTGGTTGTTGCCTGGGAAACGGTCCCACTGTCTTCCAGATTCAGAGAGCTAACGGAAGGGCACAAACACCAACGACTGGCCTGAAACCAGTCAACAAGGCAAGTGTCTTTCAAACTGATTTTGAATCAACTTTGCCTGTAATGATGAGATGGCCAAAGGACCTGGATAGTGATTCTAGATGTTGACATGTTGACAAACCCATGTCTGCATGTCCACCAGACCACATGGGCTGTTAAGTTAAGCAGTGCAAAAAGCAAAACTCATTTAAAATCTACATTGAAGTCGTAGGCGTCATCTGTTGTAGCTGTGGAGAGACTAATGTCGATGGGGACAGACTGGAACTGCACATGACCTGGTTTTTCTGAAAAAGATATGGTGAGATATAAAAATCCGACCTAACAGGTTTGCACATCGGTAACAAAGATGTAAGGGAAATTTAGAAACTGAATTTACTTTTGAGCGGCACCTCCTGTGGTTTCTCTGGTTCTTCGGCTGTATTCGGGTCCTCAGCGATTTGTTCAGGCTACAAGAAGAGCAGATGTTTCAACAATTTAAATTCCAATCATCCTAAAGATACACAGAGTACTTTCAATAAAACCTCTGTTGCCAGCAGGATCAGAGTTGGATTAGAAGTCTTCATCAACAAATCAAGACTTGCATTTTTGTCCTCATTTCCAGGCTGGGGTGACGACCAGGCTGCTAGTATTATTTGAAGCAGCTGTGTTGCCTAGCAGATTTCCAGAAACTTTTGTCACATCTATAGTTACCTCATCATTCTTCTCTGCTTCTTCCTCTGTGGATTCAACAACAGGTTTTTCTTCAGAGATGTCACTGACTGTCAGCAGGCCTGCAGTGGGGCCTTTAGAGATGAAGCTTATACTGCTGGCCTGGTTTGGAAATTTAACACCTTTAAAAAAAAAAACCAAAACAATTTAAGTTAGTATTAGCAATACAGTCAGGAGTGACTACATTCTTTTTGTTCTAGAGTACATTGACAAGTTTAGAGTCTAAAAGCCTGCTAGTGGCCCAAGAGACTGGTTACTTTCACACTTCCAAACATCTGGACAATTACTGCATGAAGTCCTATACTCTCATTTATAAAACAAAAAAAACAAAACAGGTGCTAAGTTTCATTTTTAAGTGGACGAAGCCACAGAGGCTACTTTGAACTTAAGGCTGGATTTCAGACTTTTGTTAAAGCAGACAAAAATTTAATGCCAGTACCTTTCAGAGTTTCCTCATTGCCAGTTTTCAGTTTGTTTAGATCCCAGCCATTCTGCATCTCAGCAACCACAGTGTCAGACAGGTAGGCAGGCAGGCTGTGGTTCTCTACTGCCTTACAGTGGTAGCTCATCTTGGCTCTGAGAGAAAACCAAGCCAGAGAGAGACATCTATGACTCAAGAAAATCAAGTGAGACATTACCATTTGCTCTCTAAAAACACAGCCCTGGAGAACAGAGCAACACTTTGATTACATTACAGAATGACTACATATATTTGCAGTTAGCCTGGCACAGTGTTTGGATCAGAGTTGGATTAGAAGTCTTCATTGTGAAATCCAGAAATGCGTTTTGTCCTCATTTCCACACTGATGCACTGCAGCTGCCCTTCCACCCCACCCTCCTTCCTGACCCTTTAGGAGAAAACTAACACTCACCCTGTCCAGTCAGCAAGGAAAGCTGTGGCTGCCTGCTCTGTGTTTGGGACTCCACCCTTCTGTAGATAGCCGCGCTTTTTGGCAAACATGGATAAAAACTCCAGAGAGTTTCTGAAGTCGGGGACATTGTACTGGAGCATGATCTGGAATAAGTGAGGACAGATGACCTTTAATACCTTTTATACTTTCATTTACAAGACAACACCTCAATCCATTTCACCAGCTGATACTCATATGCTCCGACTTGACATATTATCCCTACCTGAGTCTTGTCACACTGTTTGAGCAGAGTCCTGACGGCCTCTAGCACACTTTCCTGGCCCTCCTCCACTCGCAGGCTCCTCAGAGCCATAGATGCTTGAGGGTTAGACGGTGCTGCTATGACTCCTGGGCTGTCTAGAAGCTTCACATTCTTCAAAATGTGCACCTCCTGCATGGATCTGGAGATGATAAGAGGTAAATATTTGATCATGGGGATAAGCTAGGAATAAAAAGGGCCTAAGAAATATATTGGAAACACAAATAGGGATAGGGAATTCTGCAATGTGATAATGATCCCGGAGAAAATGTTTCTTTTATCTCTCTTCCAAGTTTATTAGTCTCTTACTTTGTGATGCCTCTCTTGACACCGGCATTGCATGCAAGGATTCCCTTCATACTGTTGATGAGACTGCTCTTTCCCACATTAGGAAAGCCTAAGGAGAAAAAAAAGAGATTGTGTCAAATTGAGGGTTCAGGCTAATAACCCACAACCTCCAGATAAACATGTCAGTGGAAGTTATTATTATTCTCAAAAAGGAAAACAAGAAATTTTGTACTGGGAAAACACTGTGCTTACCAACTAGACCCACTCTGAGAGAAGCTGCGTTCTGCATGTTTGCAGCATAACTTGTCAGGAGCTCAGTGAGACAACTGTTTCCAAAACAGGCTGCTCCTCTGGATTTGTCCAATACTTCATTGGAGGCAACTATCCTGCTCTTCTTTGCTTGCTGATGAGGACAGAACAGTGAAATCACTTAAAAAGCAACACTCACATTGTGTGCACATTTTTTTTTTTTTTTTTTTTTTTTTTTTTAAAAAGAGCCACCAAAGAACATTTTGTTTTGTTCACAAACACACATTATCAGCTCTGCACACCACCGAGCCAATTAATAGAGTGGTTTGTTTGTTATTATTGGAGGTTATAACCAGTTATAACAGCACAACACAAGCTGCTCAACCTTCTCAGTCCTCCATGGAACAAAAATGAACCAAAAACATGTATTATCAATCAATTAAGGAAATCGGACTGTTTAAAGACGACATAGAGTTAAGCAGCCTCTTTGTAAAATTAATCCAAACTTTCTTTGACCATGGAAATTCAAATAACATACTAAAAAGCTGGATGGGAGTGAACAGATGCTGCAAGTTTAACCATTTGTTGATCATTAATGTATAAAAAAAAGCACCTCCTACCACTGTTCTGTCCTGAATCTGTGTTGATGCTTTGAACGCCACAACTGGAAACTCCTGCTGTAGACACTGTATCCACCTCTCCACATTTTCCTTTGGTACCAGATCTACAACACAGAAACATATTTACATAACATATTGTCCTGTCAAACTCACACTAGACTACAAAACTAATAATCTGTGTGTGCACTTGACTATGAATTGACATGTCCATTTACCTATTTTGTTTAAAACCAAAAGCAGTTTCTTATTGCCTTCCCTCTGCAACACCGCCTCCTCCAGCTGTGGACATCTGCACCCCAGTGGATCACGAGCATCAAGGACTTCTAATACAACATCAGACGCATCGATTACCTGAAAGGGCGATCAGAACAAGAACTGTCAGATGAGTTTCAACCAAACATTGAAAAACATTTATTTTTACAGTAAAACACTGAGTGAGACTGGTTTGTGTTACCTTGTTCAATTCAGAGCAAAGGAACTGTTTTGAGTTCTTGTCTGGAGCAGAGTGTTTCTCTGAACGCTTTCCATTCTCATCCTGGAAATTAGATGCCAAAATAAATAAAAACAATTTAACAATGAAGTGATTAAAATCTGATTTGATGTATGATTGCTGTGTTAGTCTTTTACCTGTCGAGCTTTCTTTGCTTTGGGTTCTGTTTCTTTACTTGCAGTCTCTTTGTCCTTCTTCCTCTTCTGGGCTCGCTCCTCTTTTTTAGCTTGTTTTCTTCTCTCTTTTTCTTCTTCAATCTATGAAAAAAACAGTGTGTTCATTAAGTATGCAAGGAAAATACACAATTACGATGCTGAAGTCAGCTTCTGATTGAGGTCAAGGGGAAATTTAAGGGAAATAAACAATTATATTTAGCAGTTGAGTCTCCCTTTTTCCCCACCACTTACACCACTAAAAAGTTGTAGTGGTCCAATCCCAAACTGATGCTGCTGCTACTACTACTACTACTAATAATAGTAACAACAACAATGTAGTCCAGAATCTCCCTGGTAATCTAGTCCAGATTTGACAGGTCTAAGTATAGTGTTTATTGATCTGGACCCGATCTAATGTGTTCTGGATGGAGAAATATCAGTGAAATCACCCTATTTGTCTGTTTTCATAAGCAAAGTAAAGGTTTCACAAATCTGAAAATGGGTTCAAACAGTGTTAAGGCTTTTGCTATGATGTTTAACACTTTTTCATAAGCGTAAATGATGAAAATTTTTTTTTACTCAGTTGCCAAATATCCACATTTATGTTTCCCTTAACCCCAATCGGAAGCTAATTGCTAATGCTGCATGCCAATGATTTCGGTGGAATAAAAGCATCACCAGTACAAATAAAGTGTCCCAAATGCACCAAGGGGACACATTACTAGAGGCTGGTGATTGAGACAAGCGGCCTGAGACGAGTGACACTGACCTGCAGCCTCCTCTGCTCTGCTTCCCTGAGGATCTCCTCTTTAAAGGGAGCACTGCTGGGCACTCCGAGGTCCTTCTTCACTCGTTTACTCACTCCTTTCTTCTTGTTCTCTTTTCTCAGCTTTCTGTTGTGCTCTCGGACCTGAAAACATAACACCAGGCAAATTAACTCAAACTCTCAGACGGAATGTATCAACAAAAAAATAAAAAATAAATTAGCGGTATCAGCCTCATGTCTCCCACATAGGCCTTTTAGTAAAACTGTTCTTTGAAAGCAGACACTTACCTTTTTCTGTATTTTATAACGTTTGGCACATGAGACCCTCTTACTTGCTTTCCTTAACTCTGAAGAAAAAAAAAGAATAAAACACGTTGGTTGCAGCTAGCTAATGACGAGGCTAATACAGACTAAGCACTATGGTATGGTAACTTAGCAATTAGCAAGATTATGGTTAGCAGATAATACAGTAGAACAATAAAACCTTAAAGGGTAATTTCATAAATCAATATACTTGTTTAACATTGCTATAAACCGTGTACTTACTTGGTCGTTTCATCGTGAGGCTGTAGACCTGCCAATGTGACTGACTGGACTGCTCTCACACGTGGAGGAGCTCACAAGTTTTACGTTTTCCCGTTTCCGCTTTTGCCGGCGCGTTTTTACGCCACCTGCTGAGCGGGAGGCCACTTTTCCCCCTAGGATGATGAAGTCATGATCCGCCCTATTCTGCCTCTGATTGGCTAGTACTCGTTGTCTTCGTTGGTTGGGTTGGTTAGGCGTATGTATGAGGAGTGTGATTGGTTAGAGTTGGAGGGTTATGACTTCACCATCCTAGGAAAAAAAAAACCCCCGAAGCAGGTTAGCTGTTAAGCACATGGATGTATAATAATATATCCATGTGCTTCCCAGTCTCCACAACATGCCAAATCAAAATGAATGATATACAGTTCTACATTTTGCTTCACCACCATATGCAAACAATATTGAGTTGCCCACTGTGGCACGAATCCTAACCCTAAAGAGGGGCCATTCATACTTTAACTTACTGTCCAGCTGTGAAAATGCTATCTAGCTAATATATATATTAAAATGTGGAGACAGTGTTGATAGGAGGAAATGGTTATTTGGTGTTTTGAGGACGATTGGACTGGGAAGACGGAGAATAAAACCTGAAGGTGGCTGTAATGCAATATCATGGATGCCAACTGCTGTAAAGCCTCACAGACGGAGGAAGAAGAAGAAGACGAAGTCAAGAAGAAGAAGAACTCCTCCAGGTCACGTGATTGGGTTGAGCATCTTTTTTGGTCCATTTTGGCTGATAGCGAGAGCACCGTTCAAACCCAAGACGATGACAAAACTGCAGTTTTTAAACGTCTTTTTGACTGAGCGGCTCATGCTTGCTGCCCAGGAGATCTACAAATCTGTCGAGGACACGATTTTGGAGTACCAGGAGGAGATAGCGATCCGAGAGCGAGAGAACGACCATCTGAGACGCAGGCTGCGAGACGCTGGGATTGAAATATGGCCAGGTTAGCTCAGCTGAAAGCTAACAGTGGAGTCGCTCCCCTTTATGTCCACTTAGCCGAGCCCCTGGGGTAGCATTAGTGGGGAACTACATACGACTGCGTGCAGGACAAATATCTAAAAACACGCAAGGAATGGCCTCATAATAGTGTTGCCCCACTTCCAAGCAAGTTAACTTTAGCCGTAGCTAATTGACGTTAGCTGCTGTAGTTGTGAAGCGGCTAGCGCGTTAGCAACCTTTGTTCGTTAGCCGACTAGCCTGCACCCGGGTTGTCTGCATGTTGACAAAGCCAGTGTAACTGTTATTAATGCATGTTTGACAGTGACAGACATTAGTGCACACTAACAAAATGCACACACACTTTTCACGTGTTGTGTCAAAGTGTTTGTGGTGTCCTCCAGTTTTATGTAGACCAAAATCTGAAACTGCTGCTTAAGTGTTGCCAAAGGTGCCATTAACGTAATTATTAGGACTGTGATTACGTAATGTATTCTTAATTTCAATCCATTTGTAGAGTTTTTTTTTTTTTAAAACCTTTCACTCGACATAAGCACGACTATTTTCACATTTCACATTACTGTCAACAATCTGTTATATCCACTGTGAATTAATATTAATATATACAACATAGCATGCAGTCTGTAAGTCCAAGGAGATGAATACTTTATAAAGGCACCACATATAGTATTGTTTATTGTTTTAGGGTCTCCCTGACTGTGGTATAGTTGAGGTGGGCCACTTTGCCTGACAACCTCTATTAACGTAATTGAAATTAGGATACTGATATGAATTTTTTTTTTTAAATGACATGTTTTTATGCACATCAAATGCCATATAATTAACTGTGTAGTGTTTGCTGCAGTGTAGTTAATAGTTTCACCTGAGCCTCCTCCTCCCATTGTGTTCACAGATCGTCCGTCAATGGCGCTGTTGGAAGAGGAGGATGGTGAGCATCCACGGCGTGAGTGGAGTCCCAGCATGGGGCACGAAGAACGTATTCCTATTCAGATCAAGGATAAAAGAGACCTCCGGACCAACCAAGGTGATGATCAGCTTCGTGGCCATGGCTCTTGCAGCACACCAGAGAACATGTTCACTCCCCCACGAGTTGGAAATCAATATCCCCAGGATGGCCCTCACACGTCCAACCTGCCTCAGAGTCAAGGTGTGGAGAACAGAGAGCGGGATCCCGGATCTCGAGGCTCCTCGAGGCACGTGAAGGCAGAGAGTGGAGGGAGCCACAGAGGCTCTACTTCCTCCAACAGCGGTGCCCAGCCTCTCGCACCAGTCAATCCAAACTGCTCAAATGAGAACAACATTGACATTATTGGGGTGGAGAATGGAGGACAGATGGTTGGTGCTAAGGGAAATGGAAATGGGGCTAACAGAGGACAGGCTTCTCACATGCGCAACCAAGGAGCTAACGCTGTTGACTGCCCCCATCAAAAATCCCCCCTACAAGGTCACATGTCGTCCTTCTGCTGCAAGGTTTGTGGCGAGGCGTTTAGTCACATTGGCCACTTGCACGTGCATGTACAAGTGCACACACGGGAAAAACCTTATCGCTGTGGTGTATGTGGGAAATGCTGTAGCTCCTCCGGCAGACTGCAGGAACACCAGCGTAGCCACACAGGAGAAAAACCATTCCGCTGCCAGATTTGTGGAAAGGGCTTCACACAGATGGCTCACCTGAAGGTACACATGAGGATCCATACAGGGGAGAAGCCTTACAGTTGCCCCGTTTGTGGCAAGTGCTTCAGCCGCTCTGACAAAATAAAGAGGCATCTCCAGACCCATAGCCGCGAGGGAACATATTTCTCAGGGCAATAATGGAAGTGCTTCGTTGAACAACCCCATTTGTGAATCATATTGATGTGGGAAACTTTTTCTACAAAAAGCTAAAATCGCTGCCATTAAGATGAGGCTTTTTTTCTTCCTACTTTCCAAGAACTAGGAATTCTGCAACTCTTAGAGCAAGTTTTTTATCTAACCTAATACTTCTCCACACCATAGTCCCTCAATAGGTTTTGTATTAGCCAGTTTAGTATGTCATTTACTTAATTTTGTACTTGTCACTGAGTATTAAATCTCTGAGACGCAATTTGAGTTATTAGCTAGCCTTTTTGAATTATCTAGCCTTTCCTTAGTCACATAATTAGCATGATGAAGTCTTCCACACATGCCTTGAAACTGAGATGCATTAAGAAATGCAACAATGTTCAGCACAGTCACGGCTTATCTTCAACCAGTCACTTCATATCCACAAGTTCACACTTGACATCTATCTTGTGTTCATTATTTTTAGCCTAAAAATAACAGAGTATGCATGAAATTATCTCAATTTTCTCAGTTAAAAATTTAAATTAACTACAGAATAAATGACTTGGAAAAATGAAGCCTGTGGGTTATCTGGCTTAATCTTGAGTGTAAAAAAAGAAAAAAAAAAGGGTTTCACACTCTGGCTCCATATGCATTTTTCTGTTATTCACATGAGGTTTTGGCCCTCAAGCCTTCTTCAAGATCAACAATCATGACTCTTTAATCATGATTGTTGATCTTGAACAATCATGACTGTTGATCTCGAAATACCCCCATTAACTGTAGACTTGAGTTTCCCAGTTTATAAGCAGGAATCTGATCTGGTACTTATCTCCATATTTCTTCACATTTTTGTTTGTTTTTTCGTCCTCAGTGCTGTTACATTGTTGCAGAGCTAAATACTGCCATCTCACATCATCAGTGCTTCATGTTCATTGAAATATGGAGAACTCTGTTGTGAGACTGCTCCACTTTTTTGTGAAAATGTGATATTCTGTAAAATACCACTAGTCCCAACCTATCATGCATTTAAGAATTTTGTGGTGTCTTTTTTTGTTTTTTTTTCCCCCCCTAATGACATGCACTGCGGCATCTGTCCTAGACGATGCAGAAATTCACTCTATAACGGGGCCATACAGTATTAGCTGAACCCATCTGTGGTTTTTCAGGGTTCTCAGTCTGCATTGATTTATGTTCACCTGTGTTTCTACCACATTATCAAAAGTGATGGCTGGTTTATCTTAAAATCAGGTACTTCCTCTACCCATCCTGGATTAACTCCATCGAACAGTAGGACCCTTTCTCCTCTCAGGATGCTGCATTCATAACACGAGGGTACACCAGAAATACTAATGTCTGACTTGAAACAGCTATATTAAAAGTCAGAAACTCAGGGTTTGAGAGTTTTCCCATTGGATTTGTGGATATAAACATGGAAATGACAATGACCTGCAAAAAGATGGACTAAATAAAATAAGCTGAAATGTTAATACCTTCGGAGTGTGTCAAGGCTCAGTTGCTCTGGGAAGTCCTGCCTAAGTTAAACCCTACGTGTGATGAATGCGGCATGAGACACCTTCAGCACGTCCTCACAGCTGACCAGCAGCCCCTCACTCAGTCTACTCTGGGACAACTTTGCTTCCCCTGCACACACACACTCTCTACTGTACAGTGTTGTATCATTGCATATTAAATGTTATTTTTTAATAAAGTAGCAATTGAGTATCCATGATAACTGTCCTCTATTGTGTAAAAGACAACTTGAGTGCATTTACATAGTGCCTTTCTAGTCTTATCAACTGCTCAAACCATCCACACACTGATGGCAGAGGCTGCCATGCAAGGTGCTCATCAGGAGTAATACAGAGCTTCCTATCCAAAGTGCCTCACAGTGTTTTTATGCTCACTCATTCACACACACAGGGAGTGATTTCAGGTTCAGTATCTTGCCCAAGGACACTTCGACATGCAGACTGGAGGAGCCGGGGATCGAACCACCGACCTTTTGATTTGTGGGCGACCAGCACTACCTCCTGAGCCACAACTGCCCATTCATACATTCAGTGAAACAATATTTATAATTCAAAATAAGGTAGTTTTAGCCTATTTTCTTTTCTTTTGCATTTATCAGGGATGCAAACAACACAAATCTGGCATTGCAACCATTTATGCATTTTTACTGTCTGAATTGTCAATGTGATACAAAATTCTCCCTATTTTCTGTTCTGTGATCTAATTTGTCTACAGCCAAAAGAATTCTTTCCTGCCGCAGATTAGTATCCTTTTTGTTTGAATTTTAGCCAGTTTCATAGTAGTATTTCAATATAATTTGTTAATTCTGCATGAATTGTTATTGAAGATAAATATTTTACACACATTTAAATTACAGCATATGTTTTTTCAATATATAAATAAACAGAATGGGGGCAGATGCAGTGTAAATCCTTATATCTGCCTGGCTTTTAATGCTCAGCATACATGTGATTAATCATGTGAACACTTGAGAGCTGTTCTTGAATGCCACTCCTCGGCATATTCCTAAATTGGTTCTTTAGAGCATTCTTAAGATAAATTCTTAATAGGTTTCATAAATATTAGACCAGAGCTGGTCACATATTAAAGCTTTGAATTTAGTAACATCTTAGTAAAGTTTATATCCACAGACCTAAATGTGCTGTGTGCTGCTGCAGAAAAAGTCCTCATGTTGACACTGAGGTCTGTAGATTATCCAGAGTAGGATAGACAGCACTTTTAAAAAGACATGTTGATTGATGTTAATCTTTAGGGCTTTGAGCCTCACAAAGATAATTCATTCACCTTTGTAAACATGGACAAAGAAAACCAGATGCGTTTAAAAGGATAGGTTCCACCAAAGGTATGTGAGAAAAGTAGGATTTTTGTAATTTAGTTTAGCTGATTAAAATATATAATTACATATATATATGAATTTCTACTGTTTATCAGTGAGGTCACGTACCATATGAAGTGCTTTTAATGGCCAGAGCTGCTGATTTTTAACAACTTTAAGTGCTGGTGTAATAAAACCTAAACTGTGTAGAAGATTGGTGCATAGGAGCTCAAATGAAAAATAATCCCCCATCATACACCATCCTCTTCATTTGTCATTATATTGTTTTTATTACACTTTACACTCTGATTAATTCATATATTTATTAGAAATGTTTGTAATAAAATCCATTCGGTTTTAAGGGGATAATGAAAAGAAAAGGAGCTTTCAAGATCAGAGGAGCCTGAATGATGCCTGAATTTCTCAAAGCAGAAGTTTTGACTTGCCATTTCAGAAATAGCACAGGTGTTCCTGATAACTCCTAAATAGGGCCATTATCAGTTATTAATTACACCTGTGGATAATAAGGTTACATATCTTAAGAAAGACTGATTAAGCAAAGAAGTTAGAAAAAAGAATGTAAAATATGTTTGCACTGTTGTAGAGCCACATTTATTAAGCATGTGAAGGGATTGCTGGTACAGAACAGTTGACAGCAATAACAAATTTCCTTCCCTCTTTAGAAAATATGCAAATATGATAATCACTGAAGAAGATACTGGGACATTTGTTCTGGAGGATTTTAACCAGCCACCATTTTCTCAGCAAACTATATCCTCATTTGCCTTTTAACAGGCAATTCATTTTGATGGAATATCAACACAATATTTAATATTTATCACCTGATGAATATTTTAGAGTCTTTTTCAAAGAAGACATATTGTCATGTCACAATGGGAAAAGCGCAGGTGTAAATCATAAAATTAATGATGTGCACAGTACATAGTGACTTACTGGGACACTTGAATAGAGCTGAGACGTCGTTAGTGTTATCAGTAACACCTGTGCTTTTCCTGTACTATGACAAGCGTGCTGCCTGCTGTGAAAAAGTAAAAATGACTGCTGGAAAGCGACAGCATTAATCTGTTTAAAGTCCTACGTAAAACATCTCGTATATTCAAACTACACTGAAATCCACAGTCACTAAGTATTTCAACAAGTGATGTGTAATTGATTTTTTTTTTTTGTAGTAACAGATACACAACACCTGGTGGGGTACTTTCCATTTCAATGTTTCATACTTGACAATGGACAATAGTGGTGTGTAAAAGTGTGTGCGTGTGTGTGAGAGAGAGAGATGTTTTTTTTTATATACTAAATGATATTGCACATACTGATAAGAGTCATACCAGGGAAAATATTCTAGGTGGGTTATTTTTCAAATCTGTGTGATTGTTAAAATATAATCAGGGGCTCATCAACTACATTTATACATCAAATAAAAAAACAAATAAAGAATAGAGATGTGATGCAATACTCATGCAATACTTATTCTTGTGGTATTTATCACAGTGGTAATAATTTGTCCTGTCTCTCCAACGACAGCAAATGCACGTCTGTCGGCCGTGAGTATTCAGACTATGTACAAACACGAGGAGACCCAGCAGACTGAACTCTCACACCACCCTGTGACCTGCAGTGACATGCCACATCCACTCTCTCCTCAAGGTGCAGACAGGAAATGCCGGCTTCCCACAGAAGGAAAAGCCAGGAGGTTTGATGAAGAGAGGCCAGATGACTGATGGAAGATGTGGCTGATATACCACATTTCATTTGCTCATATCACATTTCAGTAGCTACCTAACAGAGGCTGTTGTGATAAGCCTTCCTTTTAGAAAGATCAACAAGCTATTGTTACATACGTTTATTGTAGATTAATCATTAACCAATCACAGGCAATCAAATCCTAACCCTGCTGTATAATCAGCCACCAGAATCAGATGAAGGCTTGTGCAAGGGGATTAATCAACAAAGAAAAATTTCATATATTAGATATATTTTTATTTTAGATTTATTTATTTTTTTTCTCAGCATTTAATTGATAAAAGAAATGATTGCTTGTGAAGATGAGTAGTATAACAGTGAAGGTCTTTTATGACTGAAACAAAATGTAGTTATTAGTATGTAGATATAGAGAGTTACATGGAGCCTTTTATGGTTAATTATAACCAATTCACTGATGCTAAAACATGTAAAAATTTTCATTTTAAGGGTTAGTTCACCCAAAACGAACCAGATTTCCTCACTTACTGTATCTAATCAATCAAATCACTTTTTTCAGCCCAGGTTTTGAGATATACATCTCTGAGAATTTGGCATCCAGCTCTGTATGTGGTTTTATTTGAAAAAGTAAGCAGCAGTCCTTCTTTTGCAAGCTGTTACTCTAGATAGGTCACAGACTTGCTGTGAACAATTTTCACTATTTCTTTGGAAGAAGATTTAACTGCAGCAGGGAGCATAGAGCCTGGTCGGCATTTCCACATCATTAGTTCAGTCTATTTGTAATAATTCTGCCTTCTGATGGAGCTGCATGTCATTATTTAGCGTAAAGGACCACATTTTGTTAGTGGCTTTGACTAAGCTTTGAGTAGAGAAAAACATTTGGTAATGTTTGAAGATATCTTACCTAAGAAAACCAGGCATTAGCAATAATAGTACCAGAAATAAGATGAGTTTAATTGGAAAGCAGCTTCTGAGCTGATAATTTACAGTATAACTAATGTTTATTGATACATTGGCGCACTCACACTCTTAAAATGGTACTACTAGGGTGTCTACATGTGTAAGAGGGACAGTTTTATCTCAAACAATTCTAAAAATAGCAGAGTGCATCAATATTTTATGAGCTAATGAGGTTTCAGTGTATGGCAGCTGTTGATTGATTGAGCAGGGAGATGTGACTGTTTACCTGCGATCTCATTCAAATATTGATTGATCTCCAGTTTAAGCCCTCCGTGAGGATGGCAGTTCATAACCCACGAGGCTGGCATAAATATTAACTTTCATAAATATGTTTGTGGTCAGTAGATGCATGTAGGTTAGAAGCATCAGAGAAGAGTACCAGTCATGGGCTCTATAAAATACATACTAAGTGATATGACTGAGCAAGCATGGATGGAAGCTAGCCACTCTAGTTTTTTTTGTTTTTTTTTTTACAGTAAAAAAGGTCAGTTGCACTGGCCAGCACACCATAAATATCTGCTTTAACTTTGTAATAAATATGCCTCTTTGACCTTAGTTGATAATATTTCAGCCCCAGAGCAGCAATTTATAACTGAGTGTAATTAAAGCCACCATATGTAAAATTAAGACACTTGGCGCCCACCCAGTGGTTCAATCTAAGGAGTATCTAGACAGGAAAGAGCAGAAGAAATCAGCAGTGTATGCTGTGTGTGTGTGTGTGTGTGCACTTGTCACCTTGATTGTATATCAGTGTTGTGTTCTGTTGCCTCCAGTTTATATTTGCAAGTTTTTAGGACATCTATTGACTTTTCTTTCACTCTAGGGTAGCAGTATTCATCTCTTCAGGGTGGCCTGCAGGGAGCATGTACTCTTTTTTCTTGTGGATCTTTCTAAAAGCTCAGTCTGTGATTTTATCTACTGGGTATTCTGTGTCTGTGAAATTGCATAGTTTATCATGAAAACAAAAAATGAATTTAGCTTTATGGTCAATTTACACTTACATCTTTGATAGACTAGTGAGAGGATGGATACTCTTCACCTATTTAACACACACACACACACACGCACACATAGACAAACAAACAAATGTGTCATCATTTAAATGTCAAACAGCCTTATTGAAACAATTTGACATTTTGTAAAATATGCTTTCTTGCCAGACAATTAGTGGAGACTCCAGGCTCTCTGCCATCAAATAGTCCATCACATAAATCCCTGTAAAACAACAAGTAGCTGTTTTAATATTTCTGCTTTTGTACTGATTAAACAAATGAGATGTAAAATGTCATTGAGTGAGCTGCTGGTTGAGTATTTTAAAACCTTTTTAAACAGAGCCAGGCTAGCGTATTGATTTTGTTCTTGGCAATGAAGTGAACAATGCTTTTGTACCATTCATTTAAATTGACAAACAACAACAGTTCAAATGACCTCTGCTACTGGTGCCAGTGCATCTAATAATATATCACAAAGAGACCATACCATGATGGATTGCACAAATGCTTTTTTTGCCACACCCCTAATGACCCAAATTTAAATCAGTCAGTAAGACACTGAAATAGTGCCAGAATGAGCCAACAAAGCAGATTTTATGCATCACTTTTGGAATTAAAGAGCCAACAATTTGGCACTCTCATGCTGTGCATTGATGCCCACCAGCCCGTAATTTTAAGATATGACCACACAAGAATGTTTAAGTTCTCGTCATGTGTCAAGATGAACTTTTATATAGAGACTTCTCTCTGAAATGTCAAGTAGCCGCCTAACGTTAGGCCAGACTAATGGCTGGTTGTTTCAAAGTTTTTACAGCCTAACTGAAGCTATCAGTTTTCTCCAGACAGTTACTGGGCGGAGGATTTGGGGCAGCTCTGACAAGCTGGAACAGAGATTGAAAAATTCCTCAATATTGCCAAATTACTTCCAATCCAAAATATCCAAAAATTCATCATTGCATTATTGCTGAGCAAGTCTGAAAGGAATCTTGCAAACTTGTCTCTGACTTCATGATGAAATATTTTATTTAGATATTAATGCAGCTGTAACTGATCCTGAAATGGACCAAATTCTATTGAAATTTTTTTAATTTAACATTTTTACAGGTTCAATTTCCTGTTTTTAGATGTAAACATGATATCTCTGGGGATGTTTTCTATCTGATTGAACCCCAAACACTGACGTCACCTGAAAAAAATGAATGCTATGTCATTAGTGCCTCAGACCTCACATATCTTGCAGCTTCTGTCTGACCGCTCTATGACATATTGATCTGTTCTTCACAGAGAGGAGATGGCAGGATTATGCCTCTGTCTGTATGATCCCCACTTTATTCAAGATACAACACTGCCTCTGGAGGACTGTGAAAATTAAATCATATATTGTACACTGGCAGGAGCTTAAGTGAGTTGATGACCAGTCAGGGAGATGTGGTTACATGAATAATGGTTCCTCAGTCACTTCTAATACATAGTCAGTGAGTAGAAGACTATCACTGCACTGAGAATCTTAGACTTCTACATACTGTATGTGATAATTCATCTGAAAGATGACAATATATATAGAATATGTCATGTATTAATATCATAATGAGCAGTGGTAGACTCTGGCTGTCTGAGGGGCATGGGTGAAAAAATATAAAGGGCATCTGATACATTCAAAGGGCCCTCAATGATGCATGTTTAGTAAAAAGGCTACATCCCAAATTAAGATGAACATTTTATAGATTGAGAATATAAGGGAATCAACACATCTGTATTAAAAAGGATTACATTTTTAAACAATTATTATTATAAAATCTCCAATTAAATACAGGGAATGAGTGACATTTAGATGTTTATTTCTTAAACACATCTGTAGTAAAAACACGGAATTATTAACATTTTGAGAATAAGCTGTTTTGAGTAGTTTTGTCAGGGAAGTGAGAAGTAGTATTGGTGGAATTAAAGGAGAATTATTTTGGCCATGAGTTTTTAAGTGTTATGATCAGTTGAGATGTTCCTCTCAATGGACAACAGCAGAAGATCTGAGAGCCTTACTTCTCCACATCTGTTTCTAAGTTGGGTCTTGATCAGCTTCTGTTTGGAGAGTGATCGCTGGACTGATGCCGTTGTAACCGTTAGCTTAGACTGCACTGACCCAAAGACGACAGAATCTAAAGTGGGTGTGACTGAGCAAACTACTGAGTAGTACTTTACCAAAATCAATTGAATTGAATAATATCATCTACAACAACTACAACATGTTTTTATTGATGCTTTATTGTCCTAATGGCCAGCCTACATAAACAATACATTGATTTCTACTATAATGTCCAGTTTACTCCATCATAAGGGCATCTTATAGGACAAAACATGGCTGATCTGCATGGCTGCAGATTGAGCTCCTGCAGACTTCAGTCATGCGTACTGTGACCAGTTCAATGTCATCACGTCAAGTCTGCAAGGGTGCTGAGCCACAGAGGGATAAAGATATAGTCTGAGATGGGACTTCAGACCTCCAGGCTTCTGGAGATTAATTGAAATTCCTGACCCTGTAACTCACTTCAAAGTGTATTTCTGAACTGCTCCTAACAGTTTTGATATGTGCAGCTCTGCTGATTTTACTCTCAACAAATCTGGTCAGAATGCTCAATGAGATTTTATTTACATGAACGGCTTAACACTGCTAATATTACAATCATATTAAATCCTCAGCTGAGGACGTTCATTGTAGACCGACAAAAACCAACCTTTGTCTGTCTAGTTTAGCCCATGGGCCTACATTATACATTATAACTCTACACTACACCAATTAATTTACACAACAAAAGTGGAAAAAGCAAATGTCATCATGAGTAAATATTTTACATAGCCTATTTTTATTAATATCATTATATATTATAATCAGTATTATTATTTTCTTTTACATCATCACTTTGTAGCCTATCTTGCTGCAGGATTATGGGTAATTTTCCAAGTGAAGTCTGGTGAAGCCTGCACCCTAAGCAGACTCTCTGGAAGTATACAGAAACTCTGCTTGAGGTCCCTTGTGGGCTTGATGAATTGCAGATTTGTATAGTCCTTAGCACTCACAGACTCCCTGGGCAGACATCTGCAAACTCTGCAAGTGCGGTGAAGTCCAGACATTTGGATTTTGCTTATTTCATGTTCTTCACAGGAAGGGCACTTTTCCATGTTTTACTGCTCTATAGTAAAGGGCACTTAATCATGTTTTTTGTTCTTGAAAGGGCACTCATCATGGCATCGTGTTTTCTCACATCTGGGAGCACCCAAGAGGGCTATTTTTTCCACTTTTTCTCACTACAATAGATGTATACAGAACCTCCAGGTCATCCCATTACAACGGTAACTCATAAGGTACTGCATTACATCTTGTGGGGGTACTTCACAGGCACTATCCACTGAAAAATAGTTTAGAATGAAAAACTATCCTACATAAGAAAACTTAGCAAGGAAATTACAAGCAAATCGTTTGATTATTTCTTTTAAAATTAATATAATATTCTTCTGTAAGAAAACACTTTTGTAATGTGCAGGTAGTTGACAAAAGTATTTTGATAGAAACATAATTCATGTTTCCATCATTTTACTGAAGTCTGAGTTACTTTTTAGCTATCAGGGACACATAGTTGCACAAATTAAGATTCAAATGTTTAAAATTTTGTTTTTTCCTAAATTGAGAATTACATTCTTGCAAAGGTGTACCTGAGAGTTGAGACTAACAAAAATGAACTGATCACATTATAATCTTACTTAAATTACAGCTGGGAAGCTGGACATGCATGATTAGAGTGAGTGAAGAATTTTATGCATAAGAGTACAAAAGCAGTTCTTGAAGCCATTGGATTTGATTTTTGGCCTCATAAGTCACTGAGGCCAAAGCCTCTTGTGCAGTTGTAGTTTTACACTAATATGATTTGCCATGTGGACAAATTAATCTCTCGGAAAATCCATAATAAGCATTACAGGAAATTAATTTGTCTGTAATAGGATTACAGACCTCAGTCACAAATACCATCAACAGTTCCCACTTCACTTTTGTTTTTTTGTTTTTTTACCCTCAGCTTTAGTTTATGTGTCTGCAGGGACACATAAAGAGAAAGTACTACAATAAACTGAGTTGTTCAAAGGTTTACAAGACTCCTTCCTGTTTGCTATGTAACCTTATCGCTACCTCTTTCCTTACATAACAATATCATTTTTATTCATCCCCTCTTAACCTCTGTATACTTTCCCACCCCCTCTCCCCATCCATCATTTCCTCCTCCACTCTCACTTTCTCCTGCAGCTTGACCGTCTTTTGGCCTTTCCGTCATAATTCACAGCTCCCTTTTAATGCTTGACATCAGCTTAGGTGGACACTGCACGCTGTCTGAGGCCGTAACTCTCTGAGATTTCATGAGCAGTCATATTTCTGATCCGCTATCTGGGCAAACAGGGAAATCTGTGTGTGTTTTCCACCTACTGGCAGTGATTGGCTGTAAGTGGCAAAATAAATCACCCAGCATCAGTGTTTTATGATTCTGGTGAGGGATGGCAAATAAAAAAGGAGTGAAAAAAATACAAGCATTAGGAAACACACATGTTGTCCTTCTTACAACCACCTGCAGCCTGACAAGACAGAGGCCAGCTGGTTGTATCAGACAAAGATAAAAATATTCTATGATACTACTTTCATTTGACTTCTTTTTCCAATTGGAAACTATTACCAGGACCTGTTACACTGCTTCCTGTATCTTTTTGTTGTTATGTATTCATACATAACAATACATATGTTTTTTTTAAATATAATATATTTTTTACAGCCTTTCTACTTCACTAGACAGTTTTAAGTGGAGTGGGACATGAGGTGGGCAAAGGAGGGATTGACTTGCAACATATGACTCAAACACAGAGGCCAGTGACTGGTGTGCTGTACCATCCCTCTCACTTAATGTTTATTTGTAGGCTTACAATACCAGGAACTTATAATTCTTATTAGTTCAAGTAAATTTGCTGTGTCATTTTACCCAAGAATATGGAATTTGGCTTCAGCTAATTTGTTTAGTTTAAGAGGGTTATGAGCTTTAGACATAACAAGCAATTTCTGGAAGTAATGCTATTTGAGTGTGGATTATGTTAAAACGTATAAATAACTGCAATAACTTTTATAAATCAGGCTATTTTCTCATGGCAAACAGCCACAGGTCATTTTACTGTTACTTTGAAGTGGATAAATTATGGAAAACTTGCGGAAATACTGTAATTACTGAAATATTGTTTACTTTTAGTCCATCTGCTACTTTGTTTTGTCAGAGGGAGGGTAAGAAAAGAAGAGAAAAGAAGGGCAAGAGAAAGAGAGGCGAAGCAAATGAGAGGGTGAGGGAGTCTTGGTTCAGTGGGCACTGAGTTTAGTGGGCCTCATTAGAGATGAAGCTTCATAATAGAGGATACTCACAAACAACCCCGGTGCTTTGACCTCAGTGGGGCGACGTGGTTCATGGAGGACAGGCTTGGATGAATACATCAGGATTAGGGGTGCCCCTGGGGCTCCTCTGTTGTTTCCCCCCTAGAAATGATTTATCCTGATGAAAGAGTTACCCTGAAAATCAATAAAATTAATAGACTAAGCCATTAAACGAACTGTCCTAGCTCCAGGAGTATAACAGATTTTAGACACACAATGAGAAAGAAGATCGGAAAGAAGAAACTAAAAGCCAAAGTTGATCAGAATGTTATCTGGCCCTAAAATGAGATTGTGAATTGGCAGAATATCTCTGTACTGTCAGAGGTAGAAAGCAGAGACAGATGCTAAGCAAGTACAGGTTCAGTGACCACAAACTGGCAATTGAAAAAGGACAACGAAAATTGTGGCCACCAAAAGAAAAGAGTACGTGGTCACTGTTTGACAGGTGAGGCTGATACAGAGATGCACTTCCTCCTACAATGTTTTAAATTGTAGGAGGAAGTGCATCTCTGAAGAAAGGCTCATTAAACGTTTTAAATATGAAGTTAGAAATGCTAATGTAAGCTATTTCTTAGATATAAGGTCTTTTCAAACCCTTTTCTTAGAGACTGCAGCTTTTTCACCGATAAGATCCCTCGCTTGCAGAGAGGGTTCATGCAAGTCATACATCTGTGGTAAATGAAACGCAATTAGAGTAAAACTATTCCAAACAACTGATAAGATCAAAAAGCTCCAGTGTGAGTGTACCATCAAAGCTCTCTCTTCTCCTCCTCTTTCCATCAAAATAGCCATCTCTCCTCCATCCTCATCTGCTGCATCTTTTTACTTTTTTTGTACTGTATAAGGGCTGTGGAGAGATTTATTTTAAAGGTAACATAACATGCGCATTTCAAGATATATTTATGTTCTGGGGCTCTGCTGGAATATGTTTGCATGATATACAGTTCAGCCTATGTCTGAAACAGGCCGTTTTAGCTCCTGTCTCTTTAAGGTCCCCCTCCCGATGGCACTCTGATCTGATTGGTTAGATGTCATCACAAGGAGGAAGTAGAAGTGTTCAGAGCATGGATGTATTAAGAGAACTGGATACAGCGTCGGAGGTGGGGCCTCGTTCATTCCTATGAAAGTTGCTCAGTGGCGCATGATTACAAAAAAAAATCGACTTCCGGGTCTGAGAGTACCCGGATTATCCGGGATCACTGGGCCCGTGGAACATGTGCACTGGTAACTTCCGCCGGCCGAGTCGGCTACTTCCGGTTTAGCCTTCCGGCTAACTTGAATAGGGATATAACAATTCAATCGTGCGGCTCTTTTAGGCTTTTGAAATGTGATCGGACTGAACGGATCAAATTCTGACAGTGAAACGAGTCATTTCGCGGGGATTGTGATGCTCAAAAAAAATTATCCACTGATTTACGGACGTCTCTTTCACAATGTAAGTCTATGGGAAAAAGTCTTTCTGGGCCCAGTAGCGTCATGTGACATCGTCATACCACGGTTTGGCCGCTATGTCAAATTTGCATCACTGCTCGGCACTGTCCCTGGGGGCTTGGTTCAGAGCAGGTTAAGCTTGGGCTTTTGACTTTAATGTGACACTTTTACATACGCTCACCTCAGGTTTTGGAACTTTGACCATGTTTAACATAGACATCTGACATTATAACCATAAAAAAATGACAGAACATCAGTACAAGCGTTTTATGTCCCCTTTAGGCACTATTGATTTTTTAAATGATAAATTTGCCAACAACGAATTAAAAGCCTCTGTCCTTTGGTTCAGGACAGAGTTCTTAACCTGTGGGGAGATGATTCATTCTTCCTGCTGTAGATATCTATAAATACAGTCTGTAATTTATGGTAATTATGAAGTGCATTTAATTAAAAAAAGACACATGCATATTTCAAGTATTTCAAGTGATTCACTGAGGTAAAAAGACTTTCAGATCAGTATTTCACAACAGCCTGGATGATTCCCAAGACTCAAATTTCGACAGAACTGTAAGTTTGGTTAGATGTGAAAGGATGTTACAATACATAATAATAGAATGGAATATCTTAAAATGAACATGTTTATTAAGGGTACACATTGAAAACATGGAATATTGACAAAGTAAAAACAAGCTTGTTAACAATGTTTGTCACATCAATACATCCCTTGGCTCCACAGATTCTTATTTAGCATTTAGTCCAGTCAGTCACTGAGAAGGGAGTTTAGAATTTCACAGTGAAAACATAGGAGTGAGCTGAAGCAGAGACACGGAGGCCTTTCAGTCTGGGAGCATCTCGGCTCAGTTCCTCAGAGAGGAGCAGTAAGTCATGCCCATGTTTTTTCTGCATGACTGGGCAGGTTGTTCTTTCAGGTGGTCACATATCAAACAAATGTCAATGCACAACGCCGACAGCTGTCTAAACTGACAACATTTTCTCTGCATAATGTTCCTGTTCTCTTTCATGTCTGCTCCAAACTACATAGTAGTGAAACGTGCAGTTTTAGAGAGACACAATCTAATGATGCTTAAAATGTTCTTACTTTTGTGTTATTTACAGGCACAATTGTTCACTTTGAACTGGGCATGAATGCCATTTGTCCCCTTTTCTTCACTTGATGGATGCGTTTTTTGTATAACTGTATGGATAAGCCACCTGGATAGAGGTTACATGTAGTTCAAATCTCCATGTCTTGATTGTCAGTTTTAACAACCTGCAATCTATAACCAACATGGTGTCTAAAACCCTCCAGTGCTGCAAAAGTGTGATGTTACACACAATGACCCACCTGGGGAGTGAAAGCCACAGACAATCTGAGGACATTTGGTGTCCCTGCAATGTTTAACAGTGAAATACAGCAAATGTTATATGAAAATCAGCTGCACAAAACATTTTGTCCACCCCCCTCACCACGGCTGCATACAAATCAAAATAAAGCAGACACTGAGCTTTCTGATGGCCTGAAAGAACATAACAATCATAACAAACAAAGAGTCTAAATGATGTTCACAGTAGACAGCCTTTCTGGATAATGAAGCAGTATCAAAGAAGTTTAAGTCTGATGAGGTGGTGTGGCGAAGTTCACAGACAGAAACCATGAGATTACAGAACAATAAGGACATGTTTAAAGAAATCAACATTTTGTGAAATACGTTTATTTGCTTTAACCTCTAAAAAAAGACTGGAAACACAGGAAACAGCTAGCCTGGCTCTGTCCAAAGGTGAAAAACTATACTTTCCCACACATACAATGGGTTAATAGGTGCTAACTTTTTTCAAAATCATTGGACAAAGTCAGAATAGCTGTTTCCCCTTTTCCAGACTCTATGCTAAGCTAAATTAGCCGTCTAATGGCTCACCTTCATATTTAGCATACATGACAGTGGTATCAATCTTCTCATCAAATTATCAGCAAGAAAGTGAATAAGCATATTTCCTAAAAATGTCTTACTATTCCTTTAATGACAGTTTATCAATTTTTCGAAGGTTGAGTGACACAACTCCATTGTCAAGCTGCGTAATCACACTGTCACCTGCCAAAAATCCACTTAGTTTAGATGAGCTGTTGTCCTCATATAGTGACATTTAGGAGTGTCCTTTGAAGTATAAAAATAACAGATGGCCTTTCAAACCAACATATATAATGATATGCTGTCAGTACAGCTCCCTTTAGTGAGTGACATACATGTTTATTTAATCTGAAAAGCAGGTGGGGGGGTTGGACAAAGTGGGTGTTTGGACACAAAAGCAAATGATAATCAGAAAAAAATACATCCACATACACCATGGATATACAGTACATGGAGGTCAGTCTACCAGTCCAGTTAGGAGAGACACTGCTGTTCCAGCGGTGCTGTGTGCTGCATCACAATGAGCTTCAGCTATCAGCCTGTCTGAGTCGATACTTGAGCCAGAAGAAAGAAACGGAATGAGGAGAGGTACAATAAAGTGGGGATGATAAGATAAGGAAACATAAATTGTAAGTGACTGAAAACTGAAAGAAACTCCAACAATACCTCTTTGTTTACCCTCTATCTGACCTTCATTTATATATTGATTTAAACTGTCTTGATAGTTTTACGGTACAATTTGGAACGTTGCTTTCAGCCCGTCATCGAGATTTTTCTGAGCAACAGAGAGGATAAAACAGAGCAAAGATATGAGACTGAATTAAGATAAATCACATTTATAAAAATCTGTTCAGTGACAAATGAATGGATTAACTGGATACATTTTTCATCTTTTGTCCACTACAGTATTTTTGATTAACTGTCTTCATTAAGGCTTGTTTCAGGTCACTGATTGTCTCACTCTTTAGGATTCTCTTATACATGCAGTCCAGTGCATTCAGCTCTGATGGGATCTTGCTGGTGGGTGGACACTGCTGGATGTTGGACAGAAACAGTTTTAGTGAGCAGACATAACAAAGCATCTAAAATATCTGCTGACAGCAAGAACTTGTCTTGGCCCTGTCTGAGATGTTTGCCAGATGTTTGAATTTTTCAGTTAATCTCACATCAGAGTGCCTTAACATTCACTCCAAAAAATCCTCAACATAGAAATGGTGAAAAACAGTTTGACGCTTTAACTCCACAATTTAATACTACATAGGTCATAGTCTTTTCACATGTTCTTTACGTTCATTATGTTCTAACATCTATAATGTATTTCAGAAGAAATCTCTGATTTTCCTTTACAAGGACTTTAATGAAACTGACCTTTAGCATGTTTTGTGAGCCCATCATTTCCTCTGCATAAACTGTATCTCTTGTACTGCTGTATGGACTTAAACCATATGGATTGTATATAAAGATGGACGTAGTGAGGTGTGACTTCACCCGTTGGTTGCATTGGAGCCAGTTTGAAGCCCAGAGTTGCTGCTTATGGTTGGTGCCATTCTTTCATTTGGAGTCAGGTCCTTCCACATAAGGCTTTTCACACTTTTTTCACAAAGGTGGAAACACATCCTGCCAGCTCAGACCAAAGCTAATGCTAGCTTGATGGGAACACTAAGCGTTATATACTTTGGCTAATGTTAGATACATTAAGCTAACAGGGCAGGTAACATAAGTGACATTAAACTCACGAAAGTATTGCAACAATAGAGTTCTGGGTGTCCTGGTGTTGGGAAGAGTAGCGGGTGATCAAACTGTCAATCGCAGCTGTCAATCAATGCCCACACAGGAGACATAAGTCTTTAAATCGAGCAATAATTTCCAAAATGACCACCGGCACACTTATTACAAACCTGCCAATCTGTATGCATTTTGTGTAGCAGGTATACATTTTGACATCAAAGTACTCTGGTATGATTTGTCACTCAACTACCGAAAAAGCTGGCGATGACTGAGTTCAATTGTGCATGTGCAGTACTCAAGTCTAACAGGAAGAGGTGGCAGCATGTAGCCTTCCGAAAAGCAAAAGAAGGGTTCAACTAATCATAGCGCCAGATTGATTCCTGCTGCCTTCACCTGAATATCAAACATGGATGATCATGATTGACAAATGTGTATTGTCATTTCAAGAGACTGCAAATCTACAGAAACATGACAATGATTTTATCCCTTGTTGTTCCCCCTTGTTACTCCAGCTGGCTGTTTCCTCAAGTGAGGACGCTTCTTTAAATTCCTTTACAAAGGTAAACGGACTGAGATGTGGAAAGTTGAAAATGTAAATTAAGTTAATGCAGACCTGCCAACAATGGGAAAATATTTAACGTTAATAACATTAGCTTAACGTTACGTAATTTGCAAGCTAGCTTGCTTGTTCACCAGGCATTTAAGTTGGCAAAGTAATGTTAAGTTATATTGTCCATGTGTCACAGAATGTCAAACATTACCCTTCATAGTGTGTATTTATAATTATCATTGAAGTCAAACCTGTAACGGTAATGAGAGGAGCAGATCATGGCACAATGGAAAAAAAGTGAGTGTACATGCTGCAGAAATAATATTACCTTGAAAGTTACCAGGAGGTGTGTGTTTGTGTATGTGTTTGTGTGTGTGTGTGTATCTGTGTTGGCATTGTAATGTATAACTTTGATGGATACGATTACTTTTACAGTTTCAGCAACCATGTTCATATTCAGCCTGAATTGTTATTGGATCATCATAGCATTAAGAAATAGCCTAACTATAATGACAACAGTTGTATTATCCAGCTCCGAAATTTTTATTCCATTGTAGCCACAGAATAGTCAGTTCAAGTTGGTTATGTATTTACCGCTACATTGTCATCACCTTTTCAAATTAGCTGGAAATCATTTTTCATTTTCATATTCTTGCAAACAATTGTTTGACATTGCATTGGTCCAAATTTCATTTTTACAGATTTAGAGGTTATGTTCTACTTCTTTTATGAAGCAGTAGATGGCTGCTTTGGGTAGCCAACGCTACAGACTGGTTGACCAGCAGCCACAAAGTTCTGTTAACTAACAAACAAGATGAGCAACAGCAACAAATGGCCATTATGACAAAGATACTTCATCTCCATGGAAGGAAGAAGAAGACATCAGATAACATGAGTCAGATACAGCTTCTCTGTCTTTGTGTCTTTGGTCACTAATTTCATCTCTGATTGTTAAATGTCTCTTTGTGGCTGTTGTGTGAATTTATCTCCTTTGCTGAACGTGTGGAAACCTGATCACCGGAATCGCAAAAATGTTTAAGTATATAAATATAAGAATATAGAAGCTGTGCAGATTTATTCCCTTTGTTAGTTTAATAATTGTTTTCATCTCATTTATTTCCTCATATGTTCCTCATGTCATCATGAAGCCTATTGATGAAGCAGGAAAGTCGATCTGTGTCTGATCTGTTTTGTCCGTCTGTTTAAATGCCTACGTGTATTGTCACCATTTGGTCAAATAATTAAATTATTTTGACCTGTCATTATTGTGATAAGTTAATTCTGATAAACATTATGACTGACATGTAATTTTTAAAATTATATTAATAAGCACAATAATAATCTTTCACATTGTAACCCTTTTATTTGTTACCTTTTGCATGTGTGTGCGCTGCTGCAGGTCCTGTGTGTGTAACAGGCAGAGTGTATGTTGTGCACCCGCCTGTGTAGTTGCATATTACATGCTTAAAATAACAGTGAAACATTGCACCATTGACTTTAGACCAGGTTTTTGCTGGTCAATAGCGCAATCGCTCTCTGCTCCCTCAAGATAACAATGCGCCAACAATGTGCCTGACCACACCTTACTTTTAGACCAACACACCTATGGGCGAACTAATGAGTGCAAGTGCCATTGCTATTTTAACAACATTGGCGCTGGACGGGAAAATGACAATTGCGTCGGTCTTAAAATAGCAAAGAGACTTGCGCTGTACTTAGCACCGCTTGGCGCCGGGCGTAAGATAGGGCCGTATAAGTTAATATGGCATATTTGTTGGCAGCAGTTAGTGATTATCAATTTGGAGTTGTGTGAATATAAGTTCAATGTGTAAGTCACTCTCTTTTAGCTCTGTTGTTGGTCTCTACCAAGTATTGAGGGAAATGTCTGTCTCTTTAACTGCTACATGCTTCACTACATTCACCAGCTAGTTGCTAAATGTGTCTGCTTGCTGAGCTGAGCAGGTAATGTATGGTGGGTTTTTAGAGCTTTTTCTCTGAAAACAAGAAACAACACTATGAGAGCACTGAAAGTGAACCAAAACAGTAAAGTCGCAGCCAGACAGCTAAACAATGAACTGACACTCTATAAAGCCAGTCATTATTCATAATTCTCTGCAGGCCCATCATCACTTGCAACACCTCTGACATTACACATTGTTATTTGATAAATTGATATTAAAAGAGCCAATATCCCAGTTTTTTGTCTGTTAAAATTATCCTCTAAATTGAACTTGATTTATTTTAAATTGATTTTTATTTTGCGTGTCAGAGTGTTTGTAAGCATTTTTAATTGCCTCTGTGTTTGAAAGGTCTTCTATAAATAGAGTTGTCTCTCCTACATAACTGTTCAACTGGATTCACTTTGAACTTATAAGTAATTTCCAAAGCTTCTGGGGGCATCTAAACCTCCCTAATCCTATTTTTTCCACAATGTTTCACTTTGCCAGTGTACCTTGTTTAAAGTGAAAGTGTTACTGTTTGTGACAAGTAGTATTAACACAATTTCCTTTCTATGATATCCTTAATTCCAATATAAATATGAGATGAGAATGAAATGAGAATTTGTGGTAGTTTTGGAGAAAACAACTTGAGCTGTCTGTGAAAGAAAGTGAATGTCACATTGTGTTACTAAAAATGCATAATGAATAGAGACTGAGCTTGTTAGAAATGAAAAATCAGATATTACATCCTCCAATATCTTTTAGAGGGCACTATAATGCCCAAGGTTTTTTTAGGGGGTTGCCTAATTCATTTATATTCTGGCAGCCCTTTGTTGATTCATCTAAAATATGCTGTGCAGAGAATGACCTTGCAAGGTGTGATTGAGAAGAGATATTCTGATGCACAGTGAGTATTTCTTTGTGCGACTCAATTTACATAGACTTCTGATTAAAATGGAAACTCAGTGACACTAGTTGAAGAAACAGAGGTGATAAGAATTCACATCAAAAGTGTGTGAGTGTCTATTTTATCAGTTTTAAAAAATAATGCTTTGAACCCTTGCTTTTGGACAGTTTAACTACAGTCTGTCATTGTTATCAGGAGATTTTGAAGAACAATTTGGTGTAGTAGCTTGTTTTTGTTCTCTTGAGACTCACAGTGGCTATGAAATTACAACAGCAACAGTCTTGATTCATGCTTCAATCAACCAGATTCACCATCACCATTAAAAATCAAGCGTTTTCTTGTTGTGATCATCTCAGTAATTGTGTCCGTTATCTCATGTTATGCACCATGAATTAGCAAGCAGACATGACAATGTTACAGTCATTTTCTCAGTTTAATAGATATTGCCTCAGCATCATCAAGGAAAACATGAGGCTTGACTTTCATTGAGAGCAAGAGATTTTGACACAAAGGAGAATGGTTGTGGCAGGATTTCACACTAAGCCAGGAGGTAATATGGTGGTGCAGCATCAGGGCTATAAAAGTGCACCACTGAGAGGGAACAATTTGGTGATTTTGTCGTAGGGAGAAGAAAATAGCTATTTTTAGCAATAGCTGAACATAAGATGAGAGACCTTGCCTTCTTATCTCTTGTTATTACATTGTGATGAAAGTGTTTTTCATCACAAACACTACAGGATGTACAGATTAGGTGTCTAAGGAATCTTTGAATTAATCTTTCAAGTATCCGAATTACTTGTTTGTTCTGCTAAAACTGTCTCCTTATGCCTCAAACTTAACACACAGTTCACATTGCTGTGAAACTACAACATAAATCACAAATTCGGACAGTGTTAAGAACTTAAATTTGCGTAACTGAGTGTAAATGATATGCTTCTCAAAAATTTTAATTTGAATATCCATGCTTCTAGTGATCAGGTTCACAATAGTTCAAAGCCTCGAGATTAAGATTTTGGAAAGCACAGTGAAGAAATGAGACAATATCAATCAGAATATTTCTATTTACATCATTTCCCAGGGCACTAATCAGAATGACAGTGCCAAGGTAAACCGCAGCCTCATAGCTTATTGCAGGTGTGAGAGAGAGGACAGAGTGGTACAGAAACTGCCCAGATATCTTACATCTATTTAAAGAATGAAAACACATAAACTCTGCCTGGCAGGGAAGGAATATTTCTTGTTTTATAGCAATGTACTCTCACACACCTCACAAGTTAAAGGATTACTGGCTATTTAGAAATAATTGTTGAGGTCAAAGTGTTGCTCTGGGCTCATTAACTATGATCAGGCACCAGTGTGAGCTTGGCTGCTCCACAGCTCAGTTTTATGAACACACGCTCACTCACAGGAATCCTAAAATCTTTTGCGATTCTTTTTGAATTCTGATGCTTTGATGATGCATTTATTGACCCTCATTATGAGCATGAAGGTTATGTTATCATTTGTTTAGTTACAGAATCACTCGGTTATGATGTTCAGATGTCAGAAATAAAGGCTGATACCATGGAGTATAATTTTTAATAACACATTTTAGAAATGAAAGCACAACTTAAGCACTATGGAGTCAAAGAGCAAACAAAATATGTTTTTTGTTTGTTCCCTGTTCTCTAATAATATTGGATTTAAGTCAAGTTAAAGTGTTTCTCCCCTTCACTGAAGCGTGAAATGTAGCTTAAAGGTCAATTTTGTCCAAGTTATTTAAAGCTGCTTTAATTAAAATCTATATTTTAAAAATTGATTATGACAAATGACTACGTCTAAGTGAAAGGTGTTGCTGGCAGCACTGAAAAGTTAATGCAGGGTCAGCGAACTATCCAGCCAGCTGAATACAGTCACTTTTTAACTGTTTCCTTCCAGGACAGATGAGAGGAAGAAAGTTCTGTATTGGATAATATATATATATATATATATATATATATATATATATATATATATATATATATATATATATATATATACACACACACATATATATATATATATATATATATATATATATATATATATATTTAATGAGAAAGCTTAGGTTTTTTTTATCAAAAAATGAACTTGTCCTATCTCATGGTTCTATGTGTAGAACTGTGAAGCAATTTACATGTATTAATGTCTTTTTTTTATTGCTAATGTGTGAACGGGTAGTAATGTAGTGTAAAAAATGAAACCTTCCCTGACTTTTTTTCTATATGAAAGACCTTGGCCAGATTATCTGCGAAAATCCAATGGAAGTTGTTTTTGTGCACTCCCGACTGCTTTTCCTCTCTCCCGCTAACATCAACAAACGACTGACATAACGACACAACACAGCAAAAACGGTGCTATCTGACTAGGAACATGCTGCAGATATTAGCTCTCCAGATAATGAGACAGCTAGCTGCCTCCATCAACCACTCCACATTTCACAACAAAACACCCTCGCAATGACAAGTCACCTGCTCCTGAGCACAAACGGCTAAAACAACATTATTTCCTCAACAAAGGAGCAGAAAACAAGCTCTAGAGTGATAGCAGAACATAGCTCACCCCTTTTGTTTTTCCTGATGGTAGCCCCAAAGGTCATAATAAGCACACATTTCAAAACAAATGCAGGGCATTGATCCCCAGCCACAGCTCATTGCTGTCCAACCAAAGCTCGTTGCTCCTTGGCCACAGCTCACTGAGCCTACCAGTGTTTAGTAAACATGGTTGGTAAAAAGAAAAGTTGATGCTTTGCAGGTCGGGTCAGGTTCAGGTGGTTGATTAACGCATATTTGTGTGAGTTGGGCGATGCGGATTTGCTCTCACCGGCCAGCAGCCGCAGCACAGCAGATGCCTCTGTGTGCGTTTGTGTGGGAGTGATCAAGTATACGTACAAAAGGGTGGTCAGGGAGGTGGGGAGGGTGGGCTGAAAAAACATAGTGTATTAGAGATCTTTAATGAGAATTATGAGAAGTGTAAGAGAGGAAAAAGACATCCCCTGCAATAGCCTTGTGTCGTCAGCACACGATGAACAGAAGGATATTGGCAACAGCTTATTTTACGGCCACAGGTGTCACTAAAGAGAAGGAATTTCAGATTCCTACATATAGAACCTTTAAGCATAACTTGCAGAAAGTGGACTTTGGACTGCAAGAGATGGCTGTTTGTTTCCCGTTTCCTATCATGAGTGTCACATTTCCAAAAGTGAGTTGGGACAGTTTTTTTTAAAAACCTTAACTAACACCTTAACCCTGTGGTGTTTACTGTTGCCATGATGATCTTAACACACTAATTATTTTGATCTTTCCCTAACCCTAATCAAGTGTTTTTTGTGCCTAAACCTAACCAGACCTTAACCGCAATGTTGTCACCATAAAACATATCAGAAAACGCTCCTATGGGTTGTTCTGGAGTGCATGGTCAAACTACCTATTTGGTCATTTAATTTGTAAGACTTGTTGGAATTTTAAAAATATGCTCACCTCAGGTTTTGGACCTTTGACCATGTTTAACAAAGATATCCGACATAATAACAGTATAAAAATAACAGAAACTACAAAAAGCATATGTCCCCTTCAAAATGAAAGTAAGAGCCTTGCTTGAGCTTTTACATTTTGGAGCTTGAGTTTCAAACCCAACCCTATACTCATTTACTTTGTTTACTTTTTAAAAAACTTAACTTCCTGCACTGTTTCTGTGGAACAAACATTATCTGCCTGTCCACAAAGCAGACACGGGTAACAACTCCCAAGCAGATGCTGAAGCCTTTTCATTTTCCAGGACACAGCACAGGAGCAGACGTCACATTCGCTACAACTACAAAGAAAAATCAGGCCGGCAGGTGTCAGAGAGTCTTTACAAAGCCCAGCAGGGCCGACTATTGACTGGGATCACTTTCCATTTGCAATGAGCCAAACACAGATGGTGTAATGGACATCATCAAAACCACTATTGTTATGTGATATTTTTCACTTCCGTTTCTCTATCATCTTAATTGGAGTAGAGAGATTTTACTCAGCAAGTCGCCAGTCCATCACACCTTCTCACACCCACAGTAAAAACATTTATAAGCTTTCAGATATATTTCTCTTTTTTTTAGGGAAAAAGAAAGTGTGCATTTCTAGGAGACAGGGTTGCATCAGACTATGTCAACTTTATTGTCAGCTAATGTATGAGGTTTAGGTATTTAGACAAGACCATAGGCTCCGATAAATGTTTCATCTCTGAATTAAATGTATTCACACAGTGAGAAAATTTTTTTTACATTTACACTGTGTAATAGATAGGGATGTATGCAGATACTGCACTCTGCCTTTGGATAACATTCAGTAAATGCATGGGGAAAATATAATATCTACAATCGAAGGGTGTTCTTTCAGCCTTTTTGCTCATTTGAAGTAGTTTTTTTAGAAAAATAAAATAGTTTTCATTTCACACCGCTCTCTTATTTGAGAACTTTGGCAGTTTAGAGCCCACATATTACCAAACCAGAGGACCTACTTCAGTAAGGTTTTTAGCTCAGCTTTCTTTTAGTTAGGTTGTTGTTCTTAGCTGTGTAGTATTTTTAGTTAGTTACAGTTTCCACCAAAATTACACATTTATGGCTTAATAATTTTCTATCTGATAAAACACAATAAAAAATCTGATTCTGGACTTTTCAGTTTTGATCTGTTATATACTGTGTTTTGCCTTTCTGGGGTAGTATCACTTTTATTGATATATTAATAAGGATTAATATGAAAATGATCAAACCTTTAAACAAAAAAAGCAATTCAAAAAAATATTTAAAAATTTGGCATTACTAATCTGAGGTAGAGATCTGGGGCATCATAAGTACCTATGTGACATGAGAAACAGTAGTCTGAACCCTCTGACAACACAGTGCCAACTGTCAAAATGAATCACACTAACCCCAACAGCTGCCCAGATTTACTTTGTATGCAGCCTGTGAAATCTGTGGCTTAGCAACAATCTCTCTCATCACATTCATGATGATGATGTGATATCCCAACTGCTGTGAGATGTCTTACAATGAAATATGTCCATTACAGTTTGGCAGTCATGCTGAGACTATCAGAGTCTGATTATTATATAGTCTGTGTCCTCCATCAGAGGTTTATCACTTCCTTGCGCTTGTTGGCTTATTGTTTACATGCCTCCATGGGACTGAGGTGGGTGTAGATTGATGGACGGGTCACCAGAGGTGCACTGTGCTCAGGGAGACCAACAGCTGAGAGAGGACACACACCTAAAGGCCCCTCAGTCTCACCGGGACGGGAACTGACAGATAAGGGCTCAGCTGGCAGTCTGTATCCGACAACTGCTCCATTCTGTGGGAGTATGGTGAGTTTAAAGCTTGGCTCTTTGCAACATTTACATGTGTTATAATTTCCATACATTGTTCAAAAAAACATAATAAATGTTTCTATGTTTTTTCAATATAAGAGTTAGTGCTACACCTCAAATCAAATTGTCACCTTGGAGAAACTTTTCTCAGGCTCAGCATCACAAAGCATTCATCTCCAGACACACTCCTTATTTTCAAAGTATTTAAAGTCAAGCTGAAATCACTTTTAATCGTCTTTTTTGCAGTCACAAATAATGCAAACATGTTTTTTTAAAAATGTATTGTTAATAGTGCTCCATTTTATCTTAGACAGCTGGTGGCATGTGGGTGTCTGTGTTTCACTGACATTAGCTGGAAGGCTATCAGTGCTACACCGTACAGAACAGAGACAAAGTAAACAAACTGCTGTAGCTACAAGTCAGGAAGTGTGTCACTAGCAGTGATTTTTAAGAGCTAAACCAGCATCTGAGGTGCAGGATAAGATGTGTGTTCATATTTGTAAGTTAAATTAGAAAGAGACTTTAACAGAAAAGTTAATATGGGTTGTTGTTCAGAGTCTGTGGGTCTTGTGTTGTGTAGCAGGATGCTATCAGGCTCAGTGTGACCATCTACGCTGCCTATGATAGAATGCCAAGTAATCGCTTTATCAAGATACGATTTGTTGTATTGAAATGACTCCAGCTTTATAAGTGGCATTTAATCAAATTAATGTAAAACTAGGGGGCATGATCATGAAATCAAAGAATGTAAAATATAATTTCATCATGGAGAACACAGGACAAGTGATTTATGCCATTGTAGACAAAAAAGGACAATTTGACTTTAATATTAACAACAAAAATACATTAAAGAAAGCCAAAGTTCATAAATACAGCAGTAAAACTAATAAGGCCGGTAAAACTGGAATATAGCAGTAGTAATAGTATAAGACAGAACAAGTTGTAAGAACATATTTCAATAAGTGAGTTGATATTGAAACACAGAACTAAATGTAAAAGTAAAGTATAACAAATAAAGCTTGCGAAAAGACCCTGAGATAAAAATGCACTTTTTTAAAAATGTTTTTAAAGTCAGCAGTTGATCTCTTTCTCAGAGTCTACTAGTGTGGAAGTGTTTCTGTGACAATCTACCTTCTTTGAACAATGATAATGAGCAGATATTTGTGTTTATATTTCTTATCTTCTCAGGAGGTACTCAATAAACAAGTGAAAACTGATTTAGAGGGATTTAAAGATCACCATTTTCACGGACTGTTGATCCAAAGCATTAGCTTCACAGCCCAGAGGAACTACTGGTAAATGTTATTAACGAGTGAGACTGGACAGCATCTCAACCTTTAATCAGAGCTCATCTCTCCTGAAACGCCTGACTTCACTCTTGTTACGCCAGATAGGTTTAATTTGTCAGGATATTCCCATGTTAGATGTGAGAGAAATTAAGTAGTTTAATTATTCTGACAAATAACTAGTTACACGTTTTTTTTTTAAACTTTTCTTTATCAGCAGAACAAAATGGACAGAAAATTATACAATAACTTTTTGCAACTTAAATTTCTAGGAAAACACACAAACACCTATTCACTCTTCTTGTGATACTCCTAGGGCCAGAAGGTAGTAAAGATGTATCAAAAAATGTTTAAAATAAATGCAGGATTCTGTCACACCATGGTGAGGTTTAGTCGGGGTTTTTGTCCTGTCTCCATGTTTTGTCTTGTCATTTCCTTATTTTGAAAAGTTACTCCTCTCGTCTCAGGTCACTTGCCCTTCCTCATGTGTCTGTTTGATTACCCTGAATGTTTCCACCTGTTCCCCATTCCCTTGTTAGTTCTGTCTGTGTATTTAAGTCCTGGTTTTCTTTTCTGTCCTTGTTGGTTCATTGTTGGTGTTGTTGTTTCATGTCACAGCCCTTGTTCATGCTCTGAATCTTGTTTTTTTTTGTTTGTTTGTTTTTCCCTTTCCATGTCAAGTTTTGCTGACTCCTTGAAATAAAGGCTTTTTTTTCTTCGCCACCTCATCTCTGCTATGCCTCCACAACACCTAACAGATTCATTCCAATTTCAATCCTAACTATCAAACTATCCAAATTCCTTTGTGATTCATGTGATTTTTCTTATTTTTTTCCAATATTTTTCTTGTGAAACATTTCCAAGTATAATAAAATAAGTCTCCTGCCAATTCCCATAATCCATCTTAATTATATCTTTCATTAGACCCTCCTTTGCTGGTAAATATCGTCATCTTTTGAACTTTGTCTCTAGTTTGTCACACATTAACTCTTGAGTCATTTTCTCAGACTCAAACGGCATCACTGGCATAAGCTAATAAACAATATTTTCATCCAAATTCCCCATTAAAAGAAATAACAAAATGCTAAATATAAAATACAATTTATCTGTGACGTATCAGCATTTGAGCAAGATGTTTTAAAATATCCAGCCAAGAAGTTTTGGTATTTGTTATCTGAGTATTTGTTAAATCACTTCAACAGCAGACATTCTTCTCAGGATTATCAAGCTGCCTGAAACATTCATGCATCACTGACTCTTCTGCTCCAACACTGCAGCACAAACATGCCATGCCAGTGTTTTATGGACCATGAAAGTAATGAATATACAGTCTTCATGTTCACAAATAAAGAATCAATTTAGCCTGATCAGGTTTTTCCCACTTTGTAGCTCTGCCTTTGACAAACAAACATCTACTGTCAATGATCCCTTCACTCATGATCTGCCCTGAACCAAGTTTCCTGCCACTGACATTTTCAATCTTCTCTCCCTCTTCACTCTAATCCAGTTTGATGCCACTACCTGCTTTCAGACCTGTGAATCCTCTACTTTAATATTGCATGATGTTTGTCAGGGGGGTCTGAGGTGTTGCAACATCCAAGGTCAACCAGTGGCACATGACAAATTATTTCTGAAGTTTATTTTAAATGGTTTTCCACAAAATAAGCATTTAGTGTCCCCCCTCAAGTGATCGGTCAGTTTCCTTTGATGTTATCAGGCTCCCTTGGTTGGTTTATGTTTCGCTTATGTATGTCTGTGTTTATCATGGATGTATTATAAGCAGTGGATACCGGACTAAAAATGGCGTCCATTTAGTCCAATAAGAATTGCTCGGCTCGTGCATACACTAAAAAAAGTTTCTAGTTCCCAAGTTTGCTTCTACGTTGTGTGGCCCACTGAATATGCACAGTAGTATTTCCCCTGCTGACCCCGACTGCAAATTCCCGCTTGGCCCATAAACCTTACATTGTAATGACGTCACAGATTTTTAAATCACTTTTTTCAGCTTGAGGAAAGTTTTACAGATATAAAACCTCCATGGATCAAAAATTCATAATAGAGTCATAATTGACCTTGTTTGCAGTTTGAGGTGTCCTGTCAACAGTTTTACTGACATCTCTTTTACAGCTGTAATTCATGGAGAAAATGGTTTTTGGGCTGCAGTTGCATTTTTCGCTGCAATATCGTGAATGGCCACTGGGAAAAAATTGGCTGCATGTCTGGCAGAGCCCTATCCAGCTCTTACAATACATCCATGGTTTATTAGCTGCTGCATGAACAGGAGCATTGAATGTCTTGGAAAGAGGTCAGTAAAAGCCATAATTGTTCATATTGTTGCCAATCTAGTAACAGGGCATAGATTATGTGACTATGTGACAGACTATATGTTTGTTACTGGATGTGACTTAATGTATTGTACATTACAAAATTATTGTTCTGGTGAAGTCTGACTTGGTATTTTCTCACGTTGGTCAGCCAAAACAAAGTCACTTCTAACAGAATTCCGGGCATGACAGAAACCCAACATAGTGTGGTACACAGCCACAGGAGACTGAAATGTGTCCCTCTGGAATACCACAGCTGTGATTACGGTTAAAATCAAAAATAGATTTTAGAGCAGTTACTGTCATTTGGCTCTTTAGAGAATTAACTAGCTGTAATGAAACAGTGTATTAAGACTTAAGATTCAATGGATTTTAATAGAGTTTCTGTGTCAAGTGGCAGCCACTCATTAGACAGAATGTTATTACAAATCCTTGGAACAACATTAGACTATATTTTGTTATCATCTTCTTTAGTGTGTATGTTGCTACTGTCTGCAACTAAAGGAGTAAAAAAAACTATATTTTTGATTTCTTCATGTCAGACAAATGAGGTAAAAATCCTCCATGCAGTGGCTGAAAGGACTGCCAAGCTCTCTTTCCATGGTCAAAAAAATATGCAATACAATGAAAACTAAGAGACATTGAAAAGGTGGATAATTAGAAGAACAGGGCTTTGAATGACTCCCTGATGGAAGAAAGTAGTCACTCAGTGGGGTAAGTACTAGACATAAAAAACAATACAAGGAGTACGTGCATACTGAATCACAGCTTCCTTTTCTCTATATGCAATCTTTTGACCAACTTCTCCTCAGGCAATTTATCAACTACAGCTGTACACCTAGTTCCTTGAAACCATACACTGTAAAAAATATGGAGGTGGTCCCTGTGGTGTCACATATTGGATTCTGAAGAGTGGTTTTGAAGCTCAAAGGGGGCGGTTCCAGCCATCACCATTTGAGTAGTGCCTGACTCCAAAATAGGCAAAGAGGTGGAGCTGAGGCATGCATGAAACCTGGCTCCTGAAATGCACACACCTAGCTTGAGGCTGTCAAGCTACCTAAGGCTAACAAGCTAGGCTATGTGGCTAACCCTGTGGTCTTCTTGCTCCTGGTTGGTATCGTTACTGTTGTAGCTTTCGTTACTTGAGGTAAGTTAACCTGAAACTATACAACAAAACTTGTAATAATGACTTATGTCCTTGAGAATATACTATATACTATGCAAGTTTAAAATGCCTCAATGTTTTTTTAAAAATCTATAATTAAATATAATTTGCAGCACAGATTTTGTTAAGACTTGCAGAAATTCAGCCAGTGTTATTGTAAAATTGTAACTGAAAAACTAAAATTTGAAACTGAAACCTATGCCGGTTCAGTGGCTAACGTTAGTTTAGCTGAATCTACATATTAACAATGAACAATAAAACTACAATATGACATTTCTAAACCAAAACCACTGTCAACACCAACAGCCACTCTATCAAAGATCTTAACCAGGATGCTGCCACTTGTCATATAGTCAGTTGAACTGCACAATCTGCCATTGTTTATTGCTATAATACTGCGATTTGTGCCAAGTGTGGTCTAAAAAAGCATAATAAACAGAACTTTGTCACTGGCATCAGCTTTTTTTCACTGCCAAGCACGTGAATGTGATGTATAGAAAGCGATGATTCATACGTCTCATACGTCTTGAAAACGAACATTTTAACTGAAAAACTAAAATTTGAAACTAAAAGTTCAAGTTTTGATCTTGAACTTTGAAAAATACAACAATGTATTCAAAGTTTTTTTTCCAGGTTAAATATAATTTTGATTAAGTTCTGGAATTCTTTTGAATTATATCATATGGCATTTCCTGAAGGCAATGTGATTGAGGATGGCCTTCAGCCTTCTTTGTTATTCTGTCACTCATGAATCCACATCCCCTCCGTTGATGCCTTGCCCCCACGCTGGACTGAGGCCAAAAGTCTAAAACTGAAAAAATATGATTGGAAGTGAAACAAAGATCTGAAACTGAAAGAGCTGAAAGTGTATAAAAAATAAGATATGAATCTGAAAACACAAGTTCTACAACTGAAAAAATAAGACTTCAAATATCAAAATAAATTTAAATGTGAAAAATGAAAATAAATAATTTATTCAGAAGAGTTCCAGAACTTAATCAAAATTATATTTAACCTGAAAAAACTTTGAATACATTGTTGTATTTTTCAAAGTTCAAGATCAAAACTTGAACTTTCAGTTTCAAATTTTAGTTTTTCAGTTACACTTTTCATTTTCAAATGATCAAACTTTGTGGCCTAGATATAGCAACATAAGTGTTACCATGAAACAGCTAGCGTTTATTTAATACATATTTAACGAACAATTTGAAGCAAATCAATTAACCTGAATTTAGATTTCGTCACAACTTTCGTTATAGGTTGTTTATTTGGATGTTACTTGTAATAAGTTAACATTAATAAGCTAAGTTTTATGTGATTGTAACCATTTAGTATCCTTACAATAAATATGTTATTGATATTGGCTTGTAAAGCTTTTTTTTTTTAGTCTATTATGGAATTATATCAAACAAGAAATTAGAAAATCTGCAGTTCAATTCTCAGTGCGCATAACAATGACACTGATAGAAGTCTGTAGGAGACTGAAACTTATGTGTACTGCTATTGATAAAGCTGCGAGATTATTGTCATGTATATGACTGTTGAGAAAAAAGGAACTTTTTATATTTGTTACAAGTACATCAGTTCTTGTTGAGGTCATGGACACCTGTGTTGCCTCCACCACACCTGCTACACACAGCATAAACTATAAGTACCAGTCTTGGCTACTTGACTTTAGACAGCTGATATTACATTGTCTGTCATCAAAAATTTTGAGGTGTTGTGCCCTTGTTCCATTTCATCCTACTCATGTGGCACTATTGTCAACATGAACTGAGCCACTCTTGTTAAATTTATATTTTTCATTACCTGAAGCATTTATTACACTCATTTATTTTACCCTCATATTCACAGTGTGGATCACTGGTGACAGCTATATCTCTTGTGGTGCCCTGAGAGATGCAGAGACTTATGGGGAGCAACCTCAGTGTGTCGGATGTCCCTCACATTTGATATAACCATCCTGGGCTATTTTTGAAAGATGGAGTTCATTTCACACCTAGGGCAATTATGTTTTTAAGTACATCAGCTAATTGCCATAAAAATGCAGTGAACTGCTTACAGTTGAATTTGGCCTTAAGGACACATTTTGTTAGGCCAAAGTATAGCCCTGACTGTCACCACTAATGTTGAGTTTATTTTTTATTTTTAAATATTGTCCATGTTTTTGTGTTTTATTTCCTTTTATTAAAAAAAAAATTGACAGTTAATCTATGATAGCTTCTACTTACATTTACATAAATTCTATTTATATTTGCACTCCTTTTGTCTTTAACACTGACTGAAAATGTTACATTTCCAATTAACTTCAGTCTTGACCGTTTGGGATAAGAGAGAAGTCTAGTTTCTAGTAAATAGGAAGTGAAAATACGCCCACATACCATTTCAAAATTCTGACCTTTCTCAAGACATTGTCCTGAAATGCCTTGAGCAAAATCAGAAGACGTAAATGCAGATAAATAATTATGCAGAGTCCATTTCTGTATGAGTATTTTCATTTTCTACTTGAAGATAACTAAGGAGCCTAGTGTTATAGCAGCAGAGCCTGAGAAGGTTTTGGAGAGTGCCTCTTCTTTGCTGCTCTGATAGAAATATATGATCTGATGTTTATATTATATAAATATATTCCTATATATATATATATATATATATATATATATATATATATATATATATATAGTCATATTTGCCCTTGGAGAAAGAGAAAATGGTTGGCACAGGGGTGTCCTTCAGACATGTCCTTCCTTAATAAAAATGACAAGATACATAAAAATATGACATTACTGCAGATTAAATGGCTTTAAAAGAGGTTAGTGTGTTTAAGTTCTGTAGATATTCAACTTTGAATTCGAATGCTGTTTTAAATTTAAGTGTACTACCAAAACAGTTGTTGTATGAAGGTACAGTATGCATTTCATATTAAGCTCAAAATTATTGTTGCTATTAAAAGACTACAAACAGACTGTTTGTGAGAAAAGCTGGCAAAAAATGTTGTCATGTTGTTGATTGGTAAAATTTGGCCTTTTGCATCATGAGAACACTAAACTACACCGGTGTGTCAGTAATTTCACCTTAACAGTGACAGCACAGAGCAAGATGTGTCCTAATCAAGTACTTAGTAACGTATTGTAATTTAATGTAATATATATTAATGTATTATGGTACCTTATACTGATACCTTATCAATTTAATCCAATAAGTTGCTTGATTCTTTGTAAGGTACTGTATGAAAAAATCATCTCTGTACCCTGGAGGCATTGCAGAAGTGATGACTCACAGAGTCACTGCACAGATCAGAAGTCTTGTTGGGAGTCCACTTCTGTTTTCTCATGTTGAGCATCCTCTGGTCCAGCCTGCCTGGATCACCTAGAGCAAACCTTTACATAGTCAAAGAGATATGTAAAGTAATATATGTGTTAGCTTCCCTCTTTCACAGACTACTTTTCATGCAAACAATATAACTTCAATTACTTATTCAAATACTTAGTATTTAACAGTTCATAATTGATTTATTTTAGCTTAAAAAGGTGGTGGATCACAGTCCTCACAGTCCTCACAGTCTGTTGCATTGTTTATTCTTGTGTTGTTATGGGTCCTACACAAATTTCTGAAGATTTTTCATGCAATAATCACTTATGTAACACACAATTCATGTAAATTTAATAAATTCCATGTTAAGTGTTAAGGACAACAAACAAATGAATGTAACAAACAAGCTTAAATGTTCACTGAGGTGACGACACATCAACAGTTAAAACGAATAATTTCTTAGTAAATGTTAAGCTACTTTGCACAATGACTCGTTTTTAGCCACTGATGTGACACACCTAAGAAATACCTTTCTGAAATGGTTCTGAAAGGGTAACTTATTTGATCTTTTGGGGACTTTGCCATCCATTTGTTTTCCCCAAAAACTAAAAACTGAACTGCCTCAAGAGGATAACAGATTGTCCCACACCAGAGAGAGTCCAGTCCTGCAGCTACAAGTGAGTCAAAGCTGTTTCCTCCCAGACCAGGGAAGCAAAACACACTCAAAAAAGATGAACAGAACATTCTTGTAACATGCAGTATCAAATGAAAGGTACGTTTGTTTGTTTTTTCTCTCAACTCTTGCAGTGGCCAATCACTTTGCATAACAGTTTATTGACTTCTTATTTGAAACAGTATATCTGTTTTGAAAGACAGAGGAAATTATGCATTTCATCAACATAATGAGAAAAAAAATCTTAATGAATGTATACTCAAAGTCAGAAAATGTTCACACTGAACGATCAGTGGTAATGTATTTCATTTAATTTCCCTATAAGAAAACATTCAGCTGGAGTTTGAGTTGCTCATAGGAACAGCAATAACTGGATGAGAGGATAAAGAGTTCTGTAGGTTTACAGCAGTGGACAAAGTTGTGAAAGACTACTGTGAACACAAGAAGTATAGTTGTGTGGTGTGGTCTTTGAAAACAGCTTCAGCTCCCTGAAAATGAAACTAGCTTCCACAAAATTCTACATAAGTCATAATTATGGGAACAGCAATTTACCATTTAACATGTCATGTCATGTTTTTTAACTTCCATGTTAAGTCAAAAGCTTGTACTCCTTTACACTAAACACTTTCAACTAAACCGGGTTATCAACATATTGTGGTGCTCTATTGATTGAATTCTTCAGTCCGGGATATTAAGAAGCAAATTCATACAGCAATGAGATTGGCTGAGTGACCTGAACACCAATTTCTGTGTTTCACAAATTGCACGTTTCAACTTCAGCTCATATTCTACTGTATCCTTTAGGCCTGCAAATGAAGTGCTCGTGATAAGAGGCTCATCCCATAAAGTGTCTGAACAATTCCATCCATTTACGCAGGGTTGGAGAGGGTTGATGAGGAGCTGCACGTTCCCCTTCCCTAAATTATCATGCTTCACCAGCCACCCCACAGATTCAACACAATGGACCTCACTGCAAGCTGGGAAACACTCTCTGGGTCTGCGAAGGTTCATTTCTTGAACCACAAATCAAACACATAATGACAAAAAAACTATAATGTTCATTTTACTTCAAGAAAGATTTTTTTTCTCTTACTAATATATAAATTGTGATTGCAAACAAGTAAAACAACAAGTAGAGAAGGTCCTGCTCCTTCTTTTACAGCATGAATCAACTTTATCATAAAGTTCATTACAGGATGCAACAAACAGGTGTATCAATAATACATGGACACAATAAACATCAATATGCAAATGGGAACATAATGCACAAGGCAGAGTAATAATTTAAGAGAATAGATCAATATTATTTACAGCACAATGGTGTTTCTAATACATAAACACTGAGATTTGATGCCAGCTCCTCACCACTATTAACATTTCGAGTATAGTGCCAAATTTAACTAGTTTTAATTTGACATCCCAACATGGTTTCCTATCTCTAGATGTGAAAGGTGGATAAGTACAGTCTCTGTGAAACAAGAGTGTCTTTGTTTGCAATATGTGGACTGAAGTTACTGAGTAAAATGTTGTATTACAGTTTTCAACACATGCAATGTTATGAGGCTATAACACAGTGAAGTAATAATCTTGCCTCACCGGTTTCAGTGTTTTTGGATTGAGTGGGCCTCTATACTCACATAAAGATCACATCTGCCCTCTGTTAAATGAAAATGCGCGGGGATCTGATGTCAGTGATTAATAAATACTGAGCGATACATATTGAGTGATCATAGACTGTAAAGAGCTGCTAGTCTCGGAGTCTAATGTTACATGTAATATTACACAAAACAGGGTGACTGCACACTGAATAATGACTTCTCCATTTCCAAATACATTGACCTATGACCTGTGACTGTGCTGTCTAAAGTTTGAGCTTTCACCTTATCTAAGCGTAGTGCTAAATTTCTCAATTGAAATGAATGACAGATGGAGCAAATATTTACAAAGATTGGTCGTAGTATGATAGTAATTACTTTATTTTGCCAGCTCCAGAAACAAAGTTTCGTGCTCAGGTCAGATGTGTGACAGAGCTTCAGTTCCTGTGTGATTTGACTTCATGCAGCCTGTGCTCTCATGCTGCATACCTGGACCTGCAGCCCCAGCAGCAGGGACATAGACTGGAACTGACAGCCTGGAGCTAAAGTAGGTCATTATGAAAAATAGTCCTTGCCATAACATACAGTATCTTAATTAAAACAGCTTCCAGATACTGTTTGACACTCCCGGGAGAGCCCCTGTTTCTGTGATAAAGTCTGCACCACTGTGCTACACAGCACAGCACTGACTCTTCTAATCATCTTCTTGTGTCATCAAGTGAGAAATTGTTCCTAAGAAAATGATTCCTCAGCAGGTTTTATAAATCACACACAAATCATGATTATTACGTAAAGTATTTGTTTGCTCCAGCGAAGAGAAGACCTAAAAATTCATGTGGATATAGCAAGTGAGAAAAGTCTATCACGTTCTGTCCATTTGCATGCATACACACATCCACACACATGCGCTTCTTCATCCCACACTCAATTTCTTCAGATGTGGGAGGTGCAGAATACATAACCATGGATGATGTACAATGTTTATGCTTTTACAAAGATAAAAAGCCAAACATTCAAGCAACAGTTGTTCACAGATGTTCAACATAAATTCTCACTGATACAGATCACCTAAAAGCTTCTAGGAAGACCCAGAACCCTCGATTATGAGGAAATGTGTTGGTTTGATCTTCAGCAATCAGTCCATTGTATTTGTAAATGTCATGTAATCCTGATCCTGAAAGTCAGAGGATCATCAAACTTTATCCTCAGGAGAACATAAATGTGCATACCAATTTTAATGGTAATCCATCCACTAGTTGTCGAGACATTTCAATTAAAACCACCAAAGTGAATCTCATAGTAGTGTTAGAAGAAAAGTCAGACGTTCAACAAAGTTAGTATGGATTCATGATCTGGGGAACATGAAAATCTTACAAAAGGTCATGGCAATCCATTCAATTGTTGTTTAGATATTTCAGTCTGGAGACCAAAGTGGTGGCCCAACCAAACAACCAGCAGACTGACGTGCATTGCTATTCCTAGATACAGCTAACATAGTTAAAATATGACCCCAAACAGAATTATATTGTAAACTTGTATGTCTCACTAGTTTCAAACCAAACATCATATCATTCTTCAGGTGCACCAGTGAACCTATGAGCTGATCCAAGGTCATTCAACTTTGAATGTGACACATAGCTATAATTCATACTTGAGTAATAACAGTCATTAATGTCAAATCATTATGTGCACAATCATAATGAGCAGTAATTTAAAGAGACAGCAACCTTGTACATCCTTGTATACTCACTTGTAAATCTCCAATTTGCTCACAACTTGGCAACAGACACTGTGCTATGAAGGTCATTGACAACAATATACTGCATGTACTGTAAGACTGGCCCAACTTTGGTACTGTAGTATATACTGTAATTAACTGTAGTATATACTTATCAGCAGGCAACTGTTAAAAACAGAAAATATATCAAAATATACCTGGCTCATAGTGGCTAGGACTATACGGATGGTTTCATCAGAGTGGTGGAAATGATCTTGAGGGTTTGATAAAAGTCAGAGAGGAGCTACAGACAAACAGGTGATTGAGAGTTGAGAAATAAATCCCTCTCAGATAAAGGACCTCCACTATACTCAAGGTGAGAGAAAAAGGCCTCCACATTTTCTGATCGTTAACAGATTGCCAGATTATTTATCGCTATGTTTGGCATTCAAAGTGTCTATTCCAACAATACAGTCCCATTTGCAATTAAATAGGCTGCAGAAGAAGGCACGACATGTATCTGTATGGGTATATGTACATGCAAACACATGCCTTTATGCAACTCATTTTCATCTGTTTTGCAACTGAGGCCTGTGGTTTCCCACTGACACCAAGCTTATGTTGTCCAGCATTTTTTTAGTTTCTCTCAGACACAAAGAATATGACCATTGGTCTTCATCCAGCTCACTTTCTGTGCATTGTCTCTGGGGTGGCAAAGATTTACAGGTTTATACTTTCCACTCACTCTTCATTTCAGCCCTTGACTTGTTACACAGAGGCAGTAATATCAGAGAGAGACTGTCATGTTGAGTAACCTATCCCCTTCCTAATCACATTTTGGAACGAGCTATATGTAATATCTATCACATGAAGGTGGGTGTACAATAATGTATATTTTTTGGTGTTACTTACATTGCAGTAAGTTACTGTATTGCAGTAAGCTCCATATATAAATGTCATATGAAGTGATGTTCTCCTATCCAGTGTGTCCACTCCCACAGAGGCGAGCTCTCAGGAACACGTGGGACTGTGGAAAGAAGATAAAGGGGTTCTGAATAATTATCTGAATTCCCTGTAGTGGCCGTCACAGCTAAATTGGGATTATTTCACAAACAAATAAACACGGCTGTCTAGAGCTAACTACATCGTTTCCAAATAAAGATATAAACGCTGATGGAGTGGCTGATGGTGTAATGGCCAAAATGACTCAGATTTTTGCAGGATGTACTTTCTATCTTTTTTTCCGACCTTTGACACACGTCTGACATTGTGGGGAGCAACACCGCTAATCCTCGTTTTGGGAACCTACGTGTGACTCATTCAGTGTCCGGGGTCCGTCCTGCCCGGTCCGCCAAAAGGACTGCAGGGGCGACTTTCATTCCTGGATTCACTGTCGGAGTGTATGAAGACCAAGTTCCGCGTCTGGCGCGTAGCTCCCATGTCCTGGACCACATCCCAAAACAATTCAGAGCAACAGACACCACCTCTATCTCTGCGGGACATAAAACATGCGAAACCAAAGTCAGGGTGACTCAGTCAGTGCCCACAAACTCAAACAGGGAACTCCTACGACGTGTCTTTTAGGCTGTTTCTCCGCGGAGCGCACACTCTTCCAGCATCCGTGAACATGACTTCGGCTCTGTCTCCATCTAAAGCCCTCTATATCGGGATGGAGGTGGTGATCGCTGTGTCCTCGGTCATCGGTAACGTGATGGTGGTCTGGGCTGTGCGTATTAACCGGTCTTTGAGGGACACCACGTTTTGTTTCATCGTCTCCCTGGCCTTGGCTGACATTGCGGTCGGGGCTCTTGTCATCCCCCTCGCCATAACCATCAGCATCGGACTCCAGACGCACTTTTACAGTTGCTTGCTGGTCGCCTGCACAGTGCTCGTCCTCACACAAAGTTCCATTCTGGCACTGCTGGCCATCGCCATCGACCGCTATCTGAGAGTCAAGATACCCATGAGGTAGGCCTAAAGGTGAATTTCTCTAGTTTTCAATATCTTGTCTGATTTACAGAACAAGCCTTTGTGTCTGGAGCGCTGCTCCGATGAAGGGCACACACCAAAACGGTCGTCCATAACGGTGTCATTCAGGATTTTTTTTTTCATTTCACCTGCAACAAGAGAATACTGTAATATGTGACGTGGGGTTATTTGATCATTTACTGTTTATAATGACCTACGTTAATCTAGTCTGACATCTCTGTAATATCTGGAAACTACAGTGTGACAGTGTCAGTGAATTTTAAGGCTGCTAATGTTTACATATTGTGCGTGTTAATTAATGTACCCATTACATTTTCTTAATTACTTCAATTTACTCTTTCAGTGCATCACTTCACCTAAAATATGAGATAAGATGTAAAATAGAAAAAAAAGAATGCACATGATCACCCATGATCAAAAAAAAAATGTTATATGACCTGTCCTCTTCTCAAAATAAATAAATAATATAAACATAGATGGTTTGCCATTATCAGTACTTTCAGTATATAGATTATCTGATAGTTGTGTAATTCATCTATAAAATTAATTAGGCAGGTTTGAATAATGAATTGACTGAATTTGTGCCTGAAATTGAGAGAATATACAGTAGATAGATAGATAGATAGATAGATAGATAGATATTTTCTATTGTATAAGACATAAGGATTTACTCTGGGATCCCTCAGGTCCAAAGAAACATCCAAGCTCATTTGGCAGTTTAAAGCTGTTGAATTTCACGTCTGTGAGGTGGCAAGATGTTATCCAGCTGAATGTGTATAAGAAGCACATTGAAGTCATCATACATGTTGTATTCCATCTTTAATGCTACTGCGCTGGTTTGTTAAGAAGCAACATCTGAATATTGTTGTCTATTGGAGTGCTGCATGGTTGCTCAGACCTTTTCATACTAATATCCAGTGATGCACTTATACATTACCACTGTCAGTGCCACTGAATGGATGGTAAATATCTCACAATTTTCCAAAAAGGGATAAAAATAACCTGTACCACACTTTTTGGACATTTTAACATAAATAGATATAGAACAAAATAATAGAACAAAATAAATGTTCTTTATTTAAACAAAATACATTAATTCAATATTTCTCCTCAGGATTGGTGTCATCTGTAGAAAACGTGGTGCTGGTTCTTCCTCACAAAGAAAAAACAAAGATGCTTATTTTACTGAGTGACACATATGTGAAACACATATAGCCATCTCCACCCATCTTAGTCAGAGACTAAGACTAAGACTAACTGGGCAAGTTTAGATTTCAACCACCAGTAAATTGTACTTTATTGTCTGGTGGTAAAGTGAGTGACACATTTTAACAAGCGCTGATTGCTTTTTATAGCAGAGGTGGTTATGAAGCACACTCTCATGATAAGAGTGGTCTGGCAGTGATTTGAAAATGTCCCATGTGTTGTGTGTTTACTTAGCTGGCAGACAGGAATTTACAGGTGGGAGATTGGGATAGAATCATGCAGCAAAGTACAGATATATGGACTACAATCGAATCCTGTGAGTTGAGTGAATTGAGCTGATCTGTATTCAGACAGACAACCAAGCTTTACAAGCAGCTGTGCTGAGAGCTATGGGTACACAAGCTGACATCACATATGGAAAGAGCCACAGTGTCTCTTTAAACATCCTTTGAGTTATTCATTCATTCGCTGTGTTGTGTTTGCCTCACTCCAGCTGAAATCTGAATGCGTGTCTTTAAGCAAATGAGGTAAAATAGAAAAAATGGCAGTATTTGGATTTGGCACATATTATGTTTGTATTAGCATTAGGGAGGTTAGCTAGTGAGCAGGCGTGATAAGAAGAGAGAAAAAATGTGCCTCACATGTGCATGAGAGTGACTATGAAAGCGGAAGAATGAGCCCCTCAGATTATTTACCCAGCCCGTGTCATCTGATTGAGTCAGCGCTTACTCTTTAGAAATAAAGGTTGAATTCAAACTCAACAGCCCAGGCTACAGGAATCTTTCATGTCCTTTCGACAATGACTAAGACATGGACCAGTCAAATACATCCCATGGATATACTGAAGGTGTTAGGCAACAACTCCCACAGTTTTCTGGCTAAATGTTGTCTTAGCTTGTTTCTGCTTGATGATTGATATGTCACTACGAACACTGCAGAGATTTCCAGAAAAAGATTAGTAAACAGAAACCAAGCCCCCATGGTGCCCTGCTGCACAGCTGTCAAAAAAGGTGTGGATTGCAAGACAAACTAACTGGAACACTTTATTGTGTAATTCAGTCCAGTACAACATTATTAGCTTCACAAAGGTATATATGCTATAAATCTTTGTTATGATTTGCTTGTTTTATTGGATAGTATTGGATTGTTTGAAATCTGAGAATCATTTGGCAAAAATAGAATTATGGAAATTAGAACATCGCACACATTCACACTGCCAGTCCACTGACATTTTTTTTCCTCAACACTTCTTCTCAAATCTTCTTCCTTGTTACCTTAGCTACAAGCGGGTGGTGACCCCTCGGCGAGCTGGCACGGCTGTGTTGCTATGTTGGCTGGTGTCCATCGTAGTGGGCCTCACGCCCATGTTGGGCTGGAATAACCTGCAGCATCTCCGTGACAATGGCTCCCTGCTCACCGATGACCTCCTGGTGACCTGCGAGTTTGAGATGGTCATCAGCATGGACTACATGGTCTACTTCAACTTTTTCGGCTGGGTGCTGCCCCCTCTGCTCCTCATGCTCGCCATCTATGTTGAGATTTTCTACATGATCCACAAACAGCTCAATAAAAAGGTAAGACTTCTTTTTTCTTTGTGTAGGACAAATCTGGTCACTGTGTTTGAGCTGCAGTAATCTAAAGCAATTAAAAAATGATTTTGCTAATACAACAGACTCTGGAATAACTTTATATGCTGGCAATCTTCTCTGTTATCTCTCTGTAGGTGACAGCTAGCCACGCAGACCCCAGCCGTTACTTTGGCAAGGAGCTCAAGCTAGCCAAATCCCTCGCCCTGGTTCTTTTCCTCTTTGCAGTCAGCTGGCTTCCCCTTCACATCCTCAACTGTATCACCCTCTTTTGCCCTGCCTGCAACAAGCCAGAGTTCCTCATTTACATTGCCATCATCCTCACCCATGGCAACTCGGCTGTCAACCCCATCGTTTATGCTTTCCGCATCAAGAAATTCCGCACAGCATTCCGGAAAATCTGGAAACTGTATGTGCTTTGTCAGGATCCAGTTGGTCGGCTTCCTCAAAGAGGGAGCCAAAGAGGACAGAGTCACGAGAGGAGGCTGAGGCAGAATGATGACGACGACGATGATGTGTGACCTTTGGCGACTAATTGGACCGCAGTGTAACTGTAAAGTTTCACTCCATTGGTTCACAGAATGGAGAGGACTCTTGGTTTATTTTCATGCTTGAGGAATTACCAGTCAAAGAAGGCCTTAATGACATCAAAGAATGTCAGAGGGATGAAACAGATGAGGGAACTCCATCGTGGACTCACTGATTTCCTCCATCCAAAACACTTTTTATGGGGACAGGATGACAAATCAGCATGGGGACAAGATCCACATCCTTGATCAGACTTTTATTTAGATAAGAGTGATTGTTTATGCCTCTACCGGCTGATGATGATGTCATATGGGATAAGGGGCTTCTCATCACTTTCAACACCAACCTGTTGAACTTGAATCAGTAAGTGTATGTCTGTAGAACATGCAGTATTAATGCTAATGTATGCTGTGCCATATTTTGGACCTGAGCCTCATGGTCTTTTTCCATGTGAATGATCTCAAATAGTTCAGCATATTAACTGCTACATTACATGTTTTTTATGTGGCCTTATGGACAGAAAATATGATGAAGAGGAATGTAGCAATGTGCTAATAGTAGGAATCTGGGAAACCAGTGCTGAGCAAGCAGGAACTTTGTTTGCACAGTCAGCTTGATGCTTTGATAGGGAGCAGGATGTATGTTGGAATGACGAAAATTGACTCACTTGGTGTTAGAACCCAGGATGGTACAATGAACCTCTAGTTTACCAACTGTGCTTAAGTCAAAATGACACAGTTACTCATCACTCCTTTCACTCATTTAATGGCCTTTATAGTTGTGTTGTGCATAACCACATGTGAAGGTAACATTTTTCAAAATCTGTGAGACCAGTTGACTGACAGAATGACTAAAACTAGCTGATAGTTGTAACTGTGAAAAGCCTCCATGCATAAAGAGAATTTACTACTCATTAAATATGTGGTAAAAGCCACCTGTAGTAACTATGTAACACCGTAGCTACATCAGTAATGTTGAATAGAAAACTGTGAATATAAAGAATGCTGGAGCTCTTCCATCCAGCAAGCTTCATTCGATCTAGCGATGAAAATCGTTTTAATCCCATAAAGTACCTCGATTGTATCTGTAGGCCTGCTCCACTGCTTGCAATGTTTTTTTTCCTTTTGATTCTTTTTGACGAAATAGGTATAACAATGTAGTATCATCACATCCTCGCTGTCATTTTTGTTTCAGGGCTGACTTAAACTGAACAGTGCCGCCTGTAAAGGCCTGTAAAGATTTAACATGAAAATACATGCAGAGAGGGGCTGCTGATAATGTATACTGTATGTAACTGTGTAACTAGTAATGGGATATAGTGCATAAAATTCACTTCGCTGAGAAAACAGCTGTGTATCTCTGACACATCCTCTCACAGCTGTCGATTGAGCAAGAAAAAATCAGCAAATCCACCCCCTCAAGATTTTTTTTATGATGACAGGATAGTAGGCAAAAAATGCCACAGCATATGGTTAGCCCTGGTTGAAATCCATGTTTTATGTGCATTAGCAGGTGGCAGCATTAAAATCCACACTTCCCATATGACAAAAATAACTCACTTTCTCCCCATGCCTCTCTGTAAAAAGAATAAGGCCATCAGTCGGGGGAGACCATTTTTTGTGTTGATAAATCGATCTTCTGTCCCCGGGCAGAGTGAGGAGGCTATGAGGGTGTAAGAGTCCTGACTTGAAGTGGGATTCTAAAGAAATCAGTAGGCGAGAGTGCAGCTGAGGAACTCATAAGAGTTTATGCCTCTGCAGAGGTTAATATCAAGGCCACCCTGATGCGTTCCCATGAAATACTCAGACCTTTTAATGTGACGCTCTTGATCTCCATCTTCAGTATGCGTTACAATATATACACAAACACACACATGCAGTGTGTCTTCTTCAGACAAGTGTACTCACTGAATTTTCAATGCTGCTCTTGTAATGTTTCCATGTGATTCTTTTCCTACTTTGTGCTTAAGTGAAATGCTTTTTAAGCCACTGTGTGTAGAATTTGCTAGTTATTATAGGATATTTCAAATGTTTATAATGGCATGGATTTTTTTTGTCAAAAAATGAAACAATCCAAGTGAAAATTGGTGCATCATCTGTATACTGCTTTCATCTCATTCATTCTGTATCCATGGGTTACACAAATAATTACATAGGTGGGGAGGGGTTGATAACATATTGCCTAAAACAGTATCTCTTATGATACAGCCACTAGGAGCTCCAAAGTTGGAAATTTTACTTTCTACACATAGTGGCTTTAAATTTTAATCTGTTTATGTTTACTGAACCTGTGTGATAAGTTAAACAGCATTTGTGCAATATTCTCAGATGTACATTAACAATATCAGATGAAAATATATAGTGTAGATATTGTACATGTAGACACTGTTAATCAGAATCATGTGTTGGAGTCTCAGAGTGGTAACATGATGAGCTGTTTCATGAATATCTAATTATGAAGGAAAAGTGAATAAACAAGTGGAGTCAAACCACAGGAAGCACATCTCAGCTATCTCAGTTGAATGTGACCATTGATTCATTGGAGTTGGAAAATACACAAACGTGAAACACAAGAGAAAGGAGATAAAGTGGATAATGCTGCCTACCAAGAATTTGATGACAGGTGTTAAGTTTCAGTTTTCATCACAAATTTGTGGCAAGTTGTAACAGCACAATGACATTACTGAAGTTTGTGATATCAGAATATCTCTATCTCTTTTTTCTAATACACACAGTCAAGTCAGGTCAGGTTTATTTATAAGGCTGGAAATTACAGGTTTGTCCCAGAGGGCTTTGCAGCCTGTGCAGAGTGTAGACATATAGTATGATATGAAAAAACACACAAAAACATAGATTACTATCCATTAATAAAAATTTTCTCATTTGATTTTATAAATTAACATAAAAAAGGCTTCATTATAGTTTTGTTTTGTATTTGGCTTTTAAACATTTCTCAGTGGCTCGTCAGCCCCTGCTGTTAAGTCCACATGTTGGAGACAACTGTTAGTTGATTAAGTATTTTTCTGTAAATGTGTGAACTGCCATAAACAGTTCAAAATACCAATTAATCCAGTTGTTCCAAAACTGGGAACAATTGCAGGCAGGACACATGACACACAGTTAAATCCCAAAATATGAAAACCAATCTTGCAACAGAAAGATGCAAGAAATATGTAAAAATATGTAAATAGTCTGTGTCAGTTTCAGTGTCTACAGGAGGACATGAAAGGAAAAGTTTGGGAACTTCCACCACAATTAGTGATAATTAGTATGTTTATGCTGCTGTGAACTGAGGCTTCATTGTGTGATGGGTCTCTTTTAGGCCCATTAACCTTTATCTGGATATTGCTGCACATGTAGTTTTATCATGTAGTTTTGCCACATATTAATGAACTGTTTGTATTTAATCTAAATGAAACTTGTTGGGATACTTTTAAATGGCAACGATGAATTAGAGGCCTGCTCAGACTGTGTGCAGGCCTTCAAATCTCTCTGGAAATCATCTGTGAAAATTATCTTTCGAAGATAATTTTGCCCCTTGCCTTGTAAAGCCTTTGGCTGTGGATCCGCCTGTTGGCTTCATGCCTGATGGCTCTGTTGTCACGCCTCACAGCTTTGGTGTGGTGTTTTAGTGTAGACTGCCAAACAGTAGAAGAGAGAGGTGTTACTGTGCAAACAGATCGACCCCAGGAGTGGTCCTCAATACCAGCTAGGTCAAGAATGTAATAGCTGTAAATGATCTCAAATTAAATAAACACATGACAATCACGTTAATATAACTTCAAATTCATTGTTTTTCAAAAAGGGTGTTGTGTCAAGATTGTAAGCAGGAATTTCACACATACATACGTGCACCCTTCCTCACAGAGGTGAAAATCTACAGTCAGCTATCTTTACATCTAAGTGTGAACTACAGTCACAGAGCAGGCTCTGTGATCATAACAAGAACTACTCTATGAAGAGAGCAAGAAAATGAAAATGAATGCGTTTTCTTTAAACTGTAAGCATACTCATCTGAACATAGATTCTGCACAGGGAAGAGAAACTTCCAAACTCCACATAAAGTTTGTCCATGCTTGTTCTTCTTTTAGTCACGTAACATTGCAAACTCCCCACTGCATGCATGCCATGGCTATGCCTAGTTCTAAAATATGGGAGGCATCTTGCACACTGTGGTTGAAAGTGTGTGTGTGTGTGTGTGTGTGTGTGTGTGTGTGTGTGTGTGTGTGTGACTGTGGTGCACTCTGCTGGTCACTGCTCAGAAGTGAAATGACATACAAGGCTACACAGGATTGTAGAGGTTTAATAACATTTTCATAAGAGAGTATATAGACGTATAAATCATGCAAATGCTTTATCCAGTCTTATTTATGTAATTAGCTTAATCTGTCTTGACATTACTTATTATCCAAATGTTTTCCACTATACTACTGTATATTAATTTTCCTGTGATTCTGTGATGGGTTCAACAGATCCATAAAAGAATATGAAAGAATATGAAATCAGAGTTCATACCTGGAAATCACATAGGTTTATGTTTATGCATATTATATATATGCAACATATACACTGTAAAAGAACAAACAACCTCTCCAAATCTTTCCTTGGACAGGAGCGCAACACGCATTTCTCAGACATGGCATTCTCATATTTTTAGTTATTGGATGGATTTATGTTCCTCCTCTAAATTTAATGTGTCCAGCTTAAACTGCTCCCTTGTGTCCCAAAGAATCTTTCTCATTAAATTGTTGCAGTCTGGGAACCATTCATTAATGTATTCACTGCTTATATTTATCGTTTTTTTTGGATTAGATTTCTCTAAAAGGACAGCTAGAGGCAATATTTCTGCAGAAACACGTTGAGTCACAAGTTGATAAAAATATAATAATACATTTAATGTACACAGCACTTTTTATTCATAGAACACACAACATAAAGAAAATAGTAATAAGAGTTAAGATGAAAAAGCCTCCCTGAATAGAAGGATTTGGGAAAAATATGATAGTTTTCCAGGAAAAGAAGTCATCCTCTAGAGACAACATCCTGTTTTTGATCTAATTGCTCTCCAACTGTCGTCATCATTCTGAAACCATAACACGATAAATGTTGAGGATGACTAATTTTTACTCCTGCTGCCTAAAAAGAGGCAAAAAAAATTCTTTGGTGTTACTATTTTTAGGTTACATATCATAGATAGGGTAGGAATTTGGCATAAACAGTGTTACTAATCTAAAAGACCTATTTTTGTTTCACTATGGAAGAGTTCACAGAATGAATGTTTAGCTGACAAATCTGCTACATTTGAATCCATGCCATCATAATCTTGGCTGCTCTCATTTCAAATTAAGGATCCCCGACAATGCCAAGTAAATGTGGTCATTAGTATTCTGAACTGAATGTTAGGCCAACAGAAGAACGTTTACTCGAATTATATTAGATTTGTTTAAGGAATAGCTGAGTAGGATAAACAACATATATTATTATCTTATGTTACTTTATTTGATCTAGTCCTGATCCCCCTGCTCTCCTTTCCTCACTTCTTAACTTCTCTCACTCTCTCAACTGAACTCATTTGATGTCCTCCACTGAAAAAAGAAAATACAAAACAAAAAAGTATTAAGATTTCTGATCATAAACTTAAGTCGAAAAAAGATTAAATGCATATCGTATTCTCTTAAATCTGTTCCTGGCACCTCTGCTCTCCTTTACTCCTCTGTTCTTCATTCCTTTCTTCTCATCACATTTTCATCTCTAACCCCTCCTCTCACTTTCTCTTTCACTCCTGCCTTTCTTCTCTCTTCCTCACTCCTCAAATTCCGACTTTCACCTCTGTCTTCTTCTCACCAATTCTCCACTCCTCTCCTCTTAGTTCCTCATCACACATTTTTCTCCTCCCTCCTTCTGCTTTTCACTCCTTTCTCACTCCCCTCATCATCTCTCCTGCTCTTCACTCTCTCCAGTGGAAACAGGAACTGACGTAACTTTTCGTCACCACTTCAATCAGTATCTTTCTGAGGCATTGCCTGCGGGCCTATATAAATATTTATGCACTTGTAATAAAAATTTATATACAGTCAATGGTCGGGAGCAGCACTGGTTGCCATCATTTTTAAAAATCACTTGTTATGCTGCTATTCAAAATTTTTCCCTCTAGTTTCACCAGTCACATTAAAATATCCCAGGTTGTAATTCATTTCATTTATCTGTGGTAATTATATTTGTGTACAAACATTAATGAATATTCCCCCCCTGAAACAACAAATGTGTTTACCTTTTCCTTATTTAAAAAAATAAATAAATAAATAAAACATTCACAACAAAAGCAACTCACATTTTTTTCAAATAAGGACAGACATTTCAGTTTAGTAATTTGCTGATGTCTTCTTTCTTTTCAATCTCCTTTTGTAAATAATCCACCAGCCCTTCGGTAGTCAGGTGAGATTTTTTTGGCAGGTGGTTTGGGTGAGGATATTGAGGCTGTACTGAATGTGCTTGGGAGGGAAAGAGGATCTGATGGAGTTTGGGCTCACTGGGGCTGCAATGATAAATTCCTGAGGGAACTGGGAGTATGGTGGAGCTTCATATGTATAAGGCAATTAGTATTAGCAATTAGATAAAATGGCCATGTGGAAGGGTTTTCTTCCCCTCGGTCTGTTCTAGACCCAGAAGGAGGCCTTAGTTCCTTCTGCAAACAGTGGTATGTTAGAAATTTCACTGTAGCATTTACGACAGTCATATGTTTATTCTGTGACAACAAATTAACCTTGTATTTTTTTAGGTTCTCCCATTTTTTGCAGCTTATTTGGGTGATACAACACCCTCAAGGTCCAATTCCTTGATAATGAGCCTGTTAATCAATTTGTTAGAGCGGATAGTGAAGAACAAACAGAAACATCATCTGTTATACACAGCACTGATAATAACCTACATAAGTAATAGTGTGGGAAGTGAGGTGGCAGACTCATTATATTCACTCCACAGTAGGCCTAAGCCCATGGAAAAAGAATACTAATATTACAAGACTAGAATTATGTCCTAGCCTCTTTGGTTGGATTGCTTTTCTTTGTAAATATTTTCTCGTTTTGCATTCTTATGTTTATAAGCTACTAAGTCTTAGCAACACTCCCTGTAAATATACAACACTACCCTTTTCTAGACTAGAGAATGGTATGTTTGATCCTAAATATTATGCAAACTTTAAGTTTGTAATGTCTGTGTGGCAATATTAAATGTCCACGTTAGTTTGAGCAGTTAATGAGTAAATGTTTGCATGTTGGCGGTCCTGAAGCTCAGAAGCAACCATCTTCTCCAACACCATGGGCAAGAAAGGCAGGTTGGAGATAGGTCTGTAGCTGGCAAGAACTTCTGGATCCAGCATGGACTTCTTGAGGTGTGACCTTCAAGGCAGATGGAACACTATGAGTTTAAAGGGTGAGACTGACAGTTTGGATGATCGGAGGCTGAGAATGAACATGAATGATTTGAGCATAGCTCTGTGAATGGGGTCCATTCACAAACAAACAAACGAACAAAAAAAAACAGTTCCACCCAAAACCCTTGATAAATGAAACCAAAGTCTAATTTGCTGGATAGATCTAGAGGTAAGTGAAAACGTGGGTGTGTGTGTGTGTTTTAATAAATCGGGTGACCTGACACTTTGATATGTGTTCTTGTGTTTCCATGAATTGTTCAAACAATTTTCTCTGTATTGACACAAAAGTCAGTTGACAGACAGTCAACTGTTAAAAATTTGTAGGCCTGTTAGTCTACAAAAAAAATACATTACTGAGGCTGTGAACGTATGTGTAGAAAAGATTGAACCATAAAACTATGCCCCCCCCCTTTTTGATTCTGGCTGGGTGTGTGTTATACACCTCTTTCTCTCTCGCTCTCTCTCTCTCTCCATTTCCTACCTGTATCTCTACTGCAACCTACCTAATGAAGACAAACTGGCAGTGCTTCCTCAACCAGTCAGTGTCAAAAAATGACATGACCTTAATCAATAATTGTATCTTGTGTGTACCTCTTGTGCTACTGCTTGCTACAGGTTAGTCAGGGCAGCCTTAAACTGGATGTCGTCATTCATTGCATCAGCCACATTTCTCAGTTTATCAGCTATCAAGACTGGATCAAAAGTATCACCTGGAGAAACGAACAAAGAAACAGTAAAGTCTTAAACGGTGACAGCAGGCTTAATACTGTACGAATTTTTGAAGGGAAGGGACATAACAGAGGCCAACAACAACAAAAAGCTGTAGATGCCAAAAGGTAAACGGCAAAGTTAAGGAAGGTTCCCCACAGGAGCACAAGTACAAGTTCATCTTCCTGAGGATTTCCTCAATGTGGCTCTGCCTGACTGTGAACGTGTGTGTACAATGCACCTGGCCATCCACATGATGCAAAAGAAAACATGATTCATTAGACCAGGCCACTTTCTTCCATTGCTTCATGGTCCTGTTCTGACGCTCATGTGCCCATTGTAGGTGCTTTCGACAGAGGATGGGGGTTAGCATGGGCACTCTTTTCATAACAAAAACCAATAAACTTTCTACAACTTTTTACACTTATTATAAAAAAATGCAATAACATGCATGTTTAAAGTATTTAAATAGGATAAAAGACACCCAAGAACTTAATGAAACATACGATTTTTGAATTAACATTTTTATTGAAATTTTTTTAAATTACAAAAAAGAAAGCAAAACTGCCTTGACATTCCAAAGTTGTCAACAAAGTGTAAATAAAAAAGAAGCTACATATAAATCTTAAATTTATATGAGCTGGTGCCTCAATGTTTACTTGGCGTTGTTTAAACCCTGCACGTGTGGACAAGCACTATTAAAATCCACATACATACATTTACTTAAGATATCAAAGTTCCAAATATGTCTTACTTAACTGTGCACAAAGCATTTTCAATGATGCAACCATAAAACACATTGCATCTAGGGACTGAATGTCATTAAGAGCATTTCACTCAATGTAAACAATACATAAATTGACTAAAATCTTGAAAAGCATAATCTGAGTATAACTGAATGTAATTTAAGTCATGTGCTGGATTTTCATTTTCAAAAAAATACATGAAAAAAAAATCAGTTTAATAATATAATCGCATTACAAAAATCACATTTTAACAACAGACATAATGCATTAAATTGTAAAATGCCATTTTTTTTTAGCTTTTTTTTTTTTTTTAAATACCCGTGTGTATATTATTTTGACAATAAGTGACAAGACATTTTCAAGTAATTCAACTCACAGCTTGATTGATTCCCCCCAAAATGTTTGAAACTGTGAATGCAGGCAAAATAGACTTCAATAACATCAATAAATTAATGTTTGAAAGAAAAACTAAATTTAATAAACCTATGAATGAAACATATGTATGCAACGTAAAAATACAAAATTGAAGTCTATACCACTGATCCCCCAGAAAACTTCTCCAGAGACAATCAAGAATTTTTCATACTCGTGCAAACATTGATGTAGTGGAGAAGAAATCCATGACATGAGATTATGATATTGAGATAGTGTCCTCTGATGAAAAAACATGATTTATATTGCTGTGTGATAACAAGTAATTCAAGTTATTCATAAACCAATGCATGGATTGAAGTTCAGCAGGAAGTGAAACCATTTCTTGCAACACCAGCTGCAATCCGTTTTATCAAATTCCATGAACTCAGTGGTTAATCTTAAAACACATGATTTCATCAACCTTTAATTTCCATCGCTACAACATGGGATTAATGCTAGATTGTCTAAAACAGAGTGTGAAATCTCTTTGAAAGTCTAATGAAGAGGTTTAATGTGTGACCAGAAGTCTGATGAGAAGCCTGTGTGATAACAAAACTCTGAACAGACTGACTAATAAAGTAGCTCTGCAAGGTCATCTAGTCAACTTCGGCTCACGTCGTCACTGAGAGGTTGGTTTGGAAAGATTCAAATGTTTGCCACTTTATCCTGAAAGAGATGAGACAGACACAATTCACTGATTGTCACAAAACTCTCAAGTCACTCAGAATGAAACTGAACAGATGACTGAAGCTTCAAAATGTAGCCTAACTACTACCTATAAAAATGTAAGAGGAAGCACATTGACAAAGGACTATTTCTTGTAAACCAAGGAAGAGTTAAGAAAAAGAAACTCAACTTGGTGACTGAATACACCTTCAATGATTAGAATTTAAATCAGAATTTTTTTTTCATGAAGAATCAATGACACCAAAAGCCTGATCTAAATAATCCTCTCCAAATTTGATAGATTTTATTCCATTTGGTGCCATTTTATATCTCTTGTGTATGGGCAAAAGACTTTCGACTGGTACTGTGTATATATTGTTATTCTAATTTAACTGTTAGTATTCTCAGTTATATTGCACTAATATGTCTGCAGTAACAGAAAGCTTAAAGTTGACTTCCTGAACTGACATCATTTAGTGTGTGCAGTATTTAAAATGTATGCACCATTTGCTTTGTTGTATACACTTAAAAATCAAGAACATGAAAATGTATCAGGTTCTAATGACTGGTAGGGCAAAAACTGTGTATTTCTAATTCTGGCAGAAACATTTCTAATGTAATCAACTTTGACTGCAGTTTTCCCTCTAAATAAAAAGAAAATATCTGATAGAGAGCCCTAGATGCTCCACTTGGATTAAACTAAAAATGCAATTAAAGTGGTACTGATGTGGCATCAAATATCTACATAATTCTGAAATCCTAAAGTGTATTTGCAGTCTTTTTTCTCTATTCCATAACAGCAATCAGATCAGTGGAGGTGATCACAATAAACTACTCACCCATCCACCTTGCTGAGCTACCCAGTCAGCACGTCCGCTGATGAATGCGGTCATGGCACTCTGGACTTTGTTTTTCAGCTCTGGGGAGGATTTCTTGATGAAAAGTCCTAAGGCCACAGCAGCCGTGATCAGCTGCATCTCTGGAGCTACTTCAGCCTTCTGAGTGGCTTGAGACTGGCAGAGCATCTTCACGCCATTAGTAAATGCCTCTTGTACAGCCTGGGGAGAATTAAATAACAAGCATACTTATTACAGAGCAGGAAATTGAATACAATGTAAAATTATTGTTTACATAATAGTCCTGACTACACCTACAGTTTCCAGGTACCCTGTGCCTGGAAACTGAACAATACATCCCAACCTATTGTTTGATCTGTCTCCAAATGTTTTGTTTGTTCTTTTGGTTTAATTTTTTACCAGGTCTTGAAATATCTGTCTCTGAGATTATCCCATTTACAATGTAGATACATTTCAAGATTTTCAAATTGAATATTCAATTTTAACAAATTTGCCAGCCAGCAGTATGTCTCTCCAGTAACAATGTCATGTGATAATCCACAGACCTATTTGTCAACAGTCTTAATAGGAAATGCATTTAAATTAAAAAACAACAAAAAAAAAAACCTGTTCCACCCAAAACCCTTGACAAATGAAACCAAAGTCTAATTTGCTGGATAGATCTAGAGGTAAGTGGAAAAGTGTGTGTGTGTGTGTGTGTGTGTGTGTTTTAATAAATTGGGTGACCTGACACTTTGATATGTGTTCTTGTGTTTCCATGAATACTTAAAAACTATTGTTCAAACAATTTTCTCTGTATTGACACAAAAGTCAGTTGACAGATAGTCAACTGTTAAAAATAGGTAGGCCTGTTAGTCTACAAAAAAAACATTACTGAGGCTGTGAACGTATGTGTAGAAAAGATTGAACCATAAAACTATGCCCCCCCTTTTGATTCTGGCTGGTTGTGTGTTATCTCTCTCTCTCTCTCTCTCTCTCTCTCTCTCTCTCTCTCTCTCTCTCTCTCTCTCTCTCTCTCTCTCTCTCTCTCTCTCTCTCTCTCTCTCTCTCTCTCTCTCTCTCTCTCTCTCTCTCTCTCTCTCTCTCTCTCTCTCTCTCTCTCTCTCTCTCCATTTCCTACCTGTATCTCTCCTGCAACCTACCTAATGAAGACAAACTGGCAGTGCTTCCTCAACCAGTCAGTGTCAAAAAATGACATGACCTTAATCAATAATTGTATCTTGTGTGTACCTCTTGTGCTACTGCTTGCTTCAGGTTAGTCAGGGCAGCCTTAAACTGGATGTCGTCATTCATTGCATCAGCCACATTTCTCAGTTTATCAGCTATCAAGACTGGATCAAAAGTATCATCTGGAGAAACAAACAAAGAAACAGTAAAGTCTTAAACGGTGACAGTAGGCTCAATACTGTACGAATTTTTGAAGGGAAGGGACATAACAGAGGCCAACAACAGCTAAAAGCTGTAGATGCCGAAAAGGTAAACGGCGAAGTTAAGAAAGGTTCCCCCCCTGAGGTTCGCAGAAGCAAAATGTCACCGATTTAGAAGGTTAAAAACAAAAGCAACAGACATCTATTGTCGCGCGGGCGGACCCGGTGACCCAGCCTGACACACCTGCACCGGATGTGTTTTTATAACGCTATATTGTATAAAATTTGCTTCAACAAGATCAAATGTGAGTTAGTGATCAATAATAACAATGATAATAAACGACATAATACAGCCTTTGCCCTAGAAACCCCCAGATAATAAATATTACTTGATAATCGATAGCTTCCTGTCAGAAAATGAAAGTTAACTATCGACACATTACACAGCATATTATACCATTCATGGACACAAAAAACAAACCTGTTGGGCCGTCAGTCTCAATACCATCATCTAATTCACGAGGTTTGATGTCGCCGTCGTCGTCATCGAACAGATATTTGATTATTTCACTCGTCTGCCTCTCGATCTGTGCTGCTGTAGGTGCCATTATTTGTCGTAAACAGTCGAGAGGAGGGATTGTTGTGGAACTTCCGGTTTGCACGCTTTAAAATGTGTTACCTGTGAAGTGGTACGTTTCCATTTGTTTATGCCGATGTACTGTTCTCCATACAACGACAAGGGCGGGTAACCCGGTTATATGTAATCACAGACTGTATAAAAATAGTATGTAATGCAGGCGGACGACATAGGAAGTCACAAAGAAGTAGAAGAAGAAGGAGACGGAGAAAGAAGAAGAAGAAGAAGGCGAAGGGGGCTGAGAATCACAATAGCAACAGTAGCAATAAACGTTTCGTCTTTTTTATAGCGTTTAAGTGTTGACGAAGACGATACAGAGCTTTTTTAGTTCAACCCCATGTTTATACAGTTTTTATATAGTGATTCAGACACGCAGTCTGCATTACACCAACCGCCGAACTCAAATGGAGGAAAACTGACGCCAGGTCAGATTTTCGAGTGCACCCAAAAGAAACACTAGTTATAACTTCCTCTTATTTCAAAATAGTTTGATTTGTAAAATGATAACAAATCTCCGTTAAAACGTCGTTAGGGGCAAGGTATCTTAGAAGTCCTGACTGAATGAACTCACAATGAGCAGTTTAAAAGGCCCCTGACACACACACTATGTTCTTTCCTTCTAGCATATATTCTATCAGTCTTCATTTTCTGGATCTAAAACTCACTGTTTTATTATTTTTATTTTAGCCGTTTAATTAGAGAGTGTTCATCTGACCAGTTCCAGGTGATTATAATTTACAGCATTTAATCACTTGGCAAGACAGAGGACCACTGCGTCAATTATTATTTTATTTATTTATTTATTTATTTATTGTCATTCTGCAAATGTACCACAGACATAGCTCCTTGTTTACCTCTAAAGCAGAAAATGAGTTTATCCTGTTGGTCAAATGTGTGTAAGATGCCAGGGCAATTAGAAACAGTAAGTCATACTCGGGGCGAAAAACATAATGCAAACAGTAATGTAAATTATTATCAGACACTACTGACTTCTCTCAAATGCAAATTTTGCTCACATCAGGGAAATTCTGGTCCATGCAGAGCACAGGTAGCATTAGTATTTTTTAAAAGCCTGCAAAGCTTTGGAAGTAAATTCAACACTTTATCATAAACCTTTTTCTACAAATACATTTTGACAATTATTTGACTCAGATATGGCTGCCTGAGGTGTGGTTCAACACACAAACGCGAACATTAACTGTTTATGCATTTTACTTCCAGAAGATGGCGACATCTACCTGGAAATAATGTTCTTTGTTGCATGCTGCCCCACCCTGGTACAAACACACACATAACACATTGATTCACACATTCAACACACAATGGTTGAAAATTAATTGTAAATGACTAAAACAGTCACATTTTTACTGTAACCACTCCCAGCATCTGCATAATTCACATTCCTAATCACAACAGATGTACATTGGTGTTCACGCATACATACGTAAGAACCTGATGCACACACATATCTGCATGATTACATGTACAGGCACGAGCACCACAAGGCCACATCACCAAAAGAAGTTTTTTCCAACATCAAACCACCATGGAGGTGTTAACATCTCAATCTGTCAGTCACTGGGCCACTACCTGAACCAACTATGTATTCTCCTCAGTTGTGTGTATGCAAAGAAATAATTATTCAGTAGATACTAGATACAGATAAATGAAGGCTTGTTCACCAAAGTGTCTCTTTTTGCATCTTGACAATACTTTTAATCCTAAAACTAAGATTTAAAAAAACTCAGAGAGTGAATTATGTCACCACCAATCCCAGGCATCTTACTATATACAAATAGTTAGTTAATTTTCAGCATAATACTGCCCAGATAAAGAGCATGAATCTTTAATAATAAGAGATTTACTCATTTTATTGTTTTTATCTGCAAATAGTCATTAATTAGTGATTTCAGTGATCTGGCACATATTTAAACTAGGCCACCCCTTCTGAGTTTTTTAAAATTTTATTTTTATAGTACCTCCAGCCAGGCCATATGGCACCCACTTCTAAGAGGGACTATGTGGCATAGGGTCCGCCCCCTACCAATTCATACTGTATATTTTCACACTTTCCATTTACCTCTTTCTTGTTCCTTCTCTAGTTTCCATTTTAGTTTCATTATGGCTGAGTTGGGGTTGGTTATACTATAACCTTACAATCTAATTGGTATTTTTTCAAAGATGTGTTGGATCCAAAAACTAGTGTCTTTTGATATAAAAAAGCAAAAACAAAACACCAGATCCTGCTTATATTGGTAAAAGCATGTTTACTTAGCATAGCTAGTGAGGGCTGACAGAGAAGGTAAAACATGTTTCATTATACTCTGGGATGTCAAGAAGATTAGATGAAAATTAGATTGTTCAGTCATACAATGCCATCTCTTCTGGATAGAATAAAGTCTTGATTAGGTGTTGTGAACCAGGATAATCAACAAGGACATCACAGCCATTTCTGTGCTGTCTGAGACACTGAAGTCAGTGTTACAGCAATACGCACAACCTTAATTTCCCACAAGTTACAATGGAAATAAACATCACCAAAAGCGATTTACTTCCCCATACCAGGACTACCATATATTAATTTGCAGTTTATCAACTGATGTAGGAAGAGGTGCTTCCTAAACCAAGCGTGTAACTAGTTATCATGTGAATATGTAAAATTGAAGGCAGGAGTGAATGATCAGGTGACTGATAGAGATGGGAAGCTTACTGAAGGTGACTGGATGTCAGAGGGGGAATAACCGTGACACCAATAATAATGACATTGAAAACTATAATCCAGAGGCTATGCTTACATCGAAGAAGAAAAATCAATATATGTACAGAGAGAGAGAGAGAAATTAATTAATGCTTGAATTCCAGATACTAAAGGCAGAGTGACTTTTTGCTCTGGTAGGAACTTGTGATATAACTCTTTGTTCGTCAGTAAAATGAAGCTGGTGATTTTTAATAGGATGGTGGGAGCAGTGCTAGCATCAGGTTGTTTTCTGGGTACGTGATTGTTGGACCAAAGGAAGTAATTTCTGTGGCTTTTGAATCAGTGATGAGAAGAAACGAGAAGCCAGAGAAGAGGCTTTCATTTCTTTCTAAGCTCAGCTGGGATCCTCTGGCTAATAAGAGTAATGAAATACCTGATCAATAGTTGCAGGTGCCTTTCATGAGTTTTTCAGTGTTGGATTTTCCCTCCAATGGTGGTATTAGAGGTCCCAGCATGCCGCTTGCATTATTCTACCTTTGTGTTTTTTACAAAGCACATTGTCCTGTTTTTAAAATTTCCCCTTGAATCCTGTCTTCATTTATTTCCTTTCTTTAAGAACAGCACAATGCATTTTTTTGAAAGTAGATTTTCTGGGTATTGAATACCACTTCCTTTTGTGTGCCAAGAAAATATGTTTTGAAAATTGGCTACATTGGTCCATCATTCTTGTTGTATTTTGGGCAGTGGATTCTTCACAACTTGACACACTTGTGCAAAAAGGGCTGTGATATGCACCAAAATGAGGGTTTAACAAAACTAGTGGTTCCAAGGTAAATAAGCTGCTGTTTGACAATGTTTACAGTCCATTTACACTAATGTAGCCTCCCTTCACATTTAAAGCCATGCTCTCAATCTATCTCATTCCAAACAGCGCTCTGCTTACTGCTAATGTGGTACCAAACACTGTCCAAAGTTAAAATTACTCTTTAAGTAAATCATTTCAATATAAAGATGTTTTTCATGTCCATAAAGGTCTTCTCCCAGTAATATTAACTATACAACTAAAAACAGCTTTAGACTGAGACATACATACCTTGTATCATGTATACCTTGTGTCTTGTTTTGTTTATTTTGCTCTTCTTCAGTCCCATTCACTTTGTGATGACTGGGGTACTGTTTCAGTCTGACAGGTAGCAGCTGAATGTCCCTCCATTGCTGACTGTTTGAATTATGCTTATAACCTTTATAACCCCTTGTAAGCTTTATAACCTCTGCTACTTGGCAGGTGGGGCTAGATTGCAGGTTGTACTTAACTAACATAAGGTGTTTTGGACTGGAGGATATTTTTCTTGGTTCTAAGAACTGTTGGAGGAACTACCCCCTTTTTATTGTGTCTGCACTGCAGGAACTGGGAACGATAGTAGTTAGAGAGACATTTTTAGCTTCTTTAGGGTAAGTACTCTCCCAGCAGGAGAAGAATCTTAAGTGATGTAAGTGTACAGCGATTGGTCCAGACATAAGTGTACGTTGATTGGTTGAACACATGAGCCAATGCAGCACCAGCAACCTCCAATTTAAAAAACCTGTGTAAACTGTAGCTGTGTAAACAAACACACAGCTCCAATCACAGCGTGCTCTTGCGTATCTTGTTGTTTTTGTTGTTATTGTATCTCACACAGAGGTGAAGTTTCTATACCAACGGCTGGCTTGCTTACGTCACTTCAGTGTTCCTATTGGTGATGCCGATGCAAAGCCCCCCCAACAATTTGAATTAAAGGAAATCGGCACTATATAACTGTATAATCAGGAGTTGAAAATGTCTGGTCTATCCCAGCAGTGGGTATCCCCCCAACTGCCTCACTACGTCTGAATGACGTGAAACTGCTTGAAATTGTCAACTATCAATAAGACAGCTATCTGTGTGAGAGATATGTCTCTCCCCTATGTGTGCAGCAGATATAAGAACAGAGAGGAGTAGGACAGACAGAAGAGGAGGAGCACAGAGAAACAGGTGTAACTTTACATCCTTTTGAACCTGTGAAATAAAAGAACAAAGTCACACAGAGTCAGGTATTTACACATACAGAGAAAACTTGTTTGCTCCAAAATAATTGGGTGGCAACAGCACAGTATAGATATCCCCATCAGGCATTTGCTTGTCCCAAAATGCAGTAAATAATCCTCCAATGAAAGAAAAAATTCTGGACCTCACTAATTTCTAAACCTTGGCTACGACCCTGCTTCTCAGGGGGTTCCCAGAACTATTTGGTCTGGAAGTGCCGATAGCTCAGTGACACCATGATCAGACAATGTGTAAAAAGTTAATTAATGCAGCTTTAAATAATGGAGCGAAGCCAGCTGCTGAGCCCGTTCCGGAGCACAGCTGGAGTTGCTGCTACACTAACAAACACACTTACAGTATTTCATATGCTAGCTTGCCTGCCAACCATCTGATCATGTAGCTTCATGGAAGGCTTTCCTGCTCCCTGGTGGTGCTTTGACAAGTTGGCCTCACTTCAAGCCGGAAGCAGCCAGAGTTTCCTGTTTGTTGTGTGACCATTTGCCCTCTGCTAAGATGCCTGCTCACATCAGCAAGGTAAGTGTTTGCTGCTTGTGCCAACATGCATGCTATGTAGACATCCTGGCTCTGTTCTGTTATATGCTTTGTGTACTTGGCTATATGAGGCAACGGATGCTGCTGGTTGTTGCTTTAAGATATGCTTGTAGTGTCCTGGCTTCTGCTGACTGTTCATTTTTGCTCTCAAGCTGCTGCTGTGTACTTGTGTGCATTACTCGGTGTGGTTGTGGTCTTTCATGAGCTTTTCTTTTCTTTGGTGATTGTTTGCCACATTTATTAGGATGCCTCATTATGATGCTTCCCTGCTGTTCATTAACCTAGTGGTAAAATATAAATATTCATGTTTTACTACTGTGAGTGTTATGGGCTGAGCTGATTTCCCTCTAGGTTGTTGCCTTTGTTTTGGGGGTTTTTCTATTAGCTCACTACAAAGTAGGGTCTCTGGTAGAGGTTAATATTGGATATTGACTTTAGGGATATAAACTGTTGTCTTGCACACAGCCAAATCACATAATTATTTCCTTGTAGTATTCTCACAAATAGGATATTTTCTTTGTACCCTGTTCAGCTAAGAGAAATATTCATTTTATTAGAAGATATATTCTCCTCAATTGTTGGAGGTGTTTTATTTGGAAAGGCCACACGGCAGCTGGTGTCTGGCCTGCACATTGTGGATTTCACATAATGATGTCAAGCTTTGTATCTAATGTGGTTTATTTTTGTCAGGTAGTTTGGTGTTGTTGGTATTTGCTTGTGGGGTGTGAGAAGGTGAGAACCTAGACACCAAACATCAACTCCCAACATTCAAATAATAAATTACAAAAACAACTATATTTGAGCATGGAGATTCTTTTGTTTTGCATTCTGAGGCCGATGTAGAGATGAGAGTGAAGCTCATGAATTATTTAGCACAAACTGGACTTTAACAATGAGGTAACATCTCCAGGATGACTTTCTCTTGATGATAAAGATTGCGGCTCATCTTTTAATTGTGTATTTTGGTTTGTTTCTTGGGGAAACACACATGGATTCATTAGTTGATTCTCAAGGATTAGACTCTAACTTCTCTCTGCTACTTTTTGCTTTTGCTCTTGCTAACTGTCCTTCTCACACTTGTCACTTGTTCTCCTGTTTATATACACAACAGTATAAGCTTTCTGATAATTGGGTGGAATGCTAGGAAGTGGTGAATTAGGCTGTTGACCAGGATTCATTAGGGTACTGTATGGCTTATTCTTTGGACTTTTAATTAAACACAGTTATGAACATAGCCTCCTATTAGTCCTTAAAACAGGTCATTAACTTATGAACAGTATAGCTCTGTTCTCCACAGTGTTAAAGTACATTGTATTAGCACTGCACTATTGCCATGGTAGCATGGTCATAAGTTGGCTTTGTTGCACTTTTCTTTGTTGAGTTGTTTATGAACATTAAGGCTGTTTCTGGTGGTACATACAGTATCTTTGGAGTAAAAATGAAAGCTTTTTTTGACTTCAGTGGTCCAGCTGAATATCAACATACACTGGGACCTCTCTATGTCACTTCACATGTATTATGTTGTTCATAACAAGTCCCACATGCAGTTAGTTGCCTGCACTGGATGGATTCGAGATATCTTGCGAAGCAGCTGGATTCACGAGATGGCATGATCACACAAGATCACATGAGAATCCATTGTTGTCAGGCTTCAAGTTATATTCTTGTGTCTAAACCAACAGTTTGGACCAATCAACGTGCTATGAGGAACAACTGGCTGTGGTTTAGGTGTGACAACAGCAAGAAGTTAGACAGTGATAGACAGATAATTCATTCTTACTATTTGTTGAAAGTGCTTGGCCTTTCCTAAACAGTTCCCAAGGATGACTTCTCAGATGGTTCTGTATAACAAACCATCTGGCGCGTCAGGTTAGGATTGGAGATTCAGGGGAGTGCTGGTGCCTTTTTTGTGTGGCTGCAAGTGCCCTTTCAAAATCAAAACCTTAGCCAAAGCCTTATTTGTTGGCTGTAAATGTCATCTTGCTGAAAAAGAAGAAATGATACCAAGTTAGCCAAATACTTTTTTCTTCTTCATTTTCTAGGTGGTTTGTAAATTTTTCTTATCATGAGTAGAGCTGGAATGATTAGCGAATTAATTGATTAGCCAACTATTTTAGTAACTGATTCATTGTTTTGTGTCTTTTTTAGGAATAAAATGTCCAAATTTTCTGTAGCCTGCTTCTTAAACGTGAATATTGTCTGGTTATTTTTGGGTTGTGGACTTTTGTTTGGTACAAAACAAGATGTGGGATGTGGGAAACAGTGATTTTCATTTTTCGCCATGGTCTGACATTGCATGGACCAAACAACTGATCGATTAATCGGGAAAATAATTGACAGATTAATCGATAATGAAAATAATTGTTGCAGCCCTAATCATGAGTCCAGTTTTATAGGTTAATAAATAACAAATTAAGCATATTGATCAAAATTTGAATGTATCTTCTGCCGTGATCTTCTGCACAGATGCAGGCAGTGGTCACCAGTTAATCTGGAAAACAGCATCAAAAAGTTTAATGTATAAACCAGCTTGTGTTTCCTCTCGAGTGTGATGTCCTTCCACACTTCCACAAACTAGACTAACTGGTGTGGGAGTTTGCCCTGAGGCCCTCTCCATATAGGTCATGCTGGACATGCACTCACAGATTATGCATACTTACCGGGCATCAAATTCACCTCAGCTAGTTCCTCCCACTGTGAAAAAGCAGCTGCATGAAACTCCTGAACTCCTCACCTTATCACACAGAGTGGAGTCACCTTCTTCCAGTCACTACCCAGATGCTGTGGACTAAACCTGTAAGTTTGCAGTTGCCACTGTCATAGTAAGTGTGAAGGTGAACAGACAGTGACATCCTGGAGATGCACTAAATGCAGTAATTCCTTCAGCTCTATACATCACTGAATCCCTCAGGACTGCTAGGCCCCACTTATCCTCACGTGGTTTCCTCATCCAAAAAGATTTTCTTTTTTAAGGTGATAGACCAGAATCAATAATGCATACCTGTAGTGCAGGTTTTCTTTTTAGATAGTGTAAGACAGACAGTGAGGACTGAGAGAGACCATGAGGAATCTTTGCCAGTGGTGTAGAGACCTTGGACTCCTGGACACGGCAGCCATGATAAAAAAAATCCTCTAGGAATGAGTCTTACAGTCTGTAATGGACTGGCAGGATATCAACAGACTGGCAAAACAGACAATCTGACAAATGAGTGACTGTCATCTGTGCTAGAATGTCCATCAATTCATTCATTTTCTTAACCTTCTTGGGCTGAAAACTCACTGAGGACATCTAGAGGGAAGATATGGGTACACAGGTCTGTAAGGATAAACAAGATCGACACACTAAGAGTAACAGAGGCAGAAGATGCAGTTGGGTCAGGCGTAATCATGACAAGATTGACAGAAAGGTCCCAAGGCAGATCTGAATCCATTTTGAGGTTTATAAAAAAACTGCTCCGGGACAGACTGGGGCACCAAACAAGTTGCTTGTAGCAAAAAATCAGTGCTCTCTCTCAATAACAAAAGCAACATCCTCCTAAAAATGATTAGCATCAGGATTTGTCACTTGATGCAATCATGTAAACAGTTTAATCAGACAATTGCTTTACTTGCAGTGTTGGCTGCACTCTAATTATTGTATGCCCAGTGACTAACCGAATGAAGTGTTTCATCACTTGGTGAAACAAATTATAGGGAACACTTCTAAGTTATCAGCACATTTATTGTATGATTCATTGAAAGTAGGCACATCATAGCTTGATAAACGTGATCACAGGGATTTCATTGCCTACAGAAATGCAAATTCAACTAAAGAAAGGAAGTGATTTGCTGGTGACAGTGTGTGTTGGCCAGACTGTGATCAGGTTGAGTAGTGAGGCACTGAGGTTAAACCAGAATCAATAGAATGGAGGAGATAAGTACTTAAAGTGTGTCTTACTAGACAGAAACCATTTTTAAAACATTGTTACTGGACAGGTAATCAATGGCTGGCTTCAATACTTTTGGTGTATTTGGCAAGAAAAAAGAAATTTGAGATGAGTCTTTAAGTCAAAGGATGTCGGCCCAGCTGATTGACGGCTGTATAGTGAACTTACCTCTGATGAGTTTACCAACAAAAGACATTGATTGAGACATTTGTAGGGTCTCATTTTTACATTCAGTGCTGTGAGGTTTTGGCTGTTGAGAATGTGTGTTTAGGGTTCAGTAAAGGTGTTCAGGGCTTAAATCAGTTGAACATCCCCCATATTGGGCCATCCATTAATGACTCCAGTGACTCTCAACTAATATGAGTGTTTTTTTGGCAGTAGTGAGATAATTGGTTGCATCTTAGCTGCCTCTGCCTTCATGATACCATCACAATCAAATATGGGTTTATTGCCTTGTTGTTGTGGTGCATAACAATAAAAAAATAGAAGGTAAGAAAAAACACAACTGTCACAAAAGTCAGGTGACCATAAATAATATAAGTACAATTTTACAATTTAAAATAAGTAAAAATATATATTAACTGAAAAGAGCTACTAGATTTGAAAAAAGAAATGTACAAGATAGTGACCGGTGTCAGTGTGAGACACTGTAGACACAACAGCAGCCCCTGAGTAGGGCTACAGAACTGCTGCAGAGAGGGTAAAGGTCAACATGCAATCCTGTGCCAAAGTACAAGTGTTGTTTGATAAACACACAGAGGGCAAAGAGCGAGTCTCGGTGGCCTAAAATAGATGTGGCAAAAATATTAGAGGTGTTAATTCCTGTGAAACAGTCATGAGTAGCCTGTGGGGAAACTTTTTAGAAGAATTAAGTTATGCATAGTTGACAGTTACTGTTTTAAGTTCATAATCTTCTTGTCTTTTTTAAAATGATACATTTTTCTTTTTGTTCTTTTCTGGTTTTTATTGTGTCACTGTACATGTGCCAAAAAGTGACTGAAAACTGTGTCAAATCTTCAGAGCAACTCCTTGAAAAGGTAGAAAGCTGAAAATCAATTTATATAAGTTTGGTCTTTTTGCATTTGAGATTTATGTTACAGAGTTATGTTTGGGAGGTGGATGGGTGCGTAAAGTATTTACCTTCAGCACTGACATCCATGACCACCATCTGGTCTTAGTTGCAAACCTTATCAGTCCTTTACTTCATTTGACACACAGACATAACAAATAGAAGACTACTGGCAGTGAATGTTTTGCAGACACATGACATTTAATACAAACTTTTTGCCTGATGTGTAGTTTGCATTATGTTTCCTTAAAACATGTTTTGATAATGCAAGGCAGTGACATATCAGTTTTGCTTTTTGTTCCTAAAAGTTTGACACTGCTTTACTTTTTTAACCAGAGCTTGTTGTGTGGGAACTGCTCTATGCCTCCAGTTTTTATAGTGTAAGAAAGTGCATGGACATTTTGACAGGCAGGAGAAACGCACCAAAGGGCACTTGTGCAATAAAAAGATACTGTATTTGAGGAGGATCAGAAGAGAGCGAACCTTTTTATCTGCTCTTTGTTTGGATAACCTTTTATACTCGTTAGTTTCAATCTTTTTGTATTATTCTCTTGCCGTGTTAATACTGTAATGTTCAGTACCATTTCAAGTACAAAAAGGTACACCCTGAAACTTTATAAATCACTCCTTTCCTCCACTACTACCTTGTTATTTCTTCATGACCCAGAAACTAAATATACCCCAGAAATCTCTGGAGTGTGTTCAAGTGTATCCCTTCCAGACAGTAAATTTCACTCGAAATGCATCCAGCAAAACCCAATTGAGTACAGAGCTTTAAAGAAATTAGATGACTGGATGTTTAATGAAAAAACATATTTGTCTAGATATCTGATAAGATGATTACCTACAGGATTGTTTATATAATGTTAAATGTATTTTTCAGTGGAGGATGCACTCTGCCATGTTGCGAGTAGCGGTGCTGCTGCTGTGAGAAGCTAGTGTCAACTAGAGTGAATGTTTTTTTTTTTCTGTTGAGTTTTTGGTTTGATTTGGTCTTATGACAGCTGTCACCCCTGCCACCCCCACCACAGACTGCTGAGACAAGACATGTACATAGGGCATAATACAAACTGAATAATTTAAGAAGAACAAACTTTAAGTTGGAAAAGAAACTGAAGAAATTTTAGTTTTCTCCTACTCATGGTGCTAAGGAACTTGGAGGAAATTTAGAAATGCACCTCTTGCTTATTTTGTATTTGCATACATTTACAGTTCTGGTGAAGTCATGCAATTAAGTTTAATGAGATGTTGGCATATTTTAAGAGGGTGCCTTTTGTTTTCTTTCTGAAAAAGGGACTCCAATTACCACATTTCAAAAAACACTTTACCACTTATTGATCATATAAGTACGTTTGTATTTGTGTTGAAGATATTTGCTTCAGCATGTTGTTTTGTAGATTATGTATAATTTTTTAAATTTGTCACCTGTACATGTTCCTGTATGATAGCTTTTATTCTGACAAAAGATGGTATATTTATTTGATAAAATTCCTGTCCAGTATGGATCACTACACATCATTACGCTATGTAGTAACTGCAAGACCATAAAGCTACCTAGAAACAGATTTAGGTAGTATGGATAAGGTCTGATAATGATAAAGCAAACATAACCTTTCATTAGGAGATGTTTGCAAACATCCCCATTACACCACTCAGTGATAATATCTTACAAAGGTAGTGGTTGTAAGATGCTCTTGAGCATTTTGCACTGATTGTAATGACCCATCAGGATTTAATAGAGCAAAATCACTTCACTGCACTGTGGTAGTCTCATTATCCACCCCTTATTCTGATTGTTATGCTAAAATCAAGAACATATTTATCAAGAGCAAAAGATGAAGAGGAATGTTTTGATTCTCAATGGACTTTGTGTTACTGTCCCTCCACCACAGCTCATCAAAGAGTGACAGAGTTTTATACTAAAAAAGGAGGGGTGTAACAGTACACAAAATTCACGGTTCAGTATGTATCTCAGTTTTGGGGTGATAGGATTTCGATACAGCAGAAAAAAGAAAGGTAGAAAATAGTATTTTGGTTCTTTATTTTTAAAAATATAAATATCCAACAACCTTTCTTTTTCTGGTAAGGAGTCAGGACACCTGCTGACAGCTGTTTTATGCTTATATGGTCTAACTGTATATAAAGTAGTTGAAACTAGCTCCACCACCAGCAGCTACAACAGTGTTCTAACACCAATGCTCCTGTATTAATAATCTAATGGTGTCATATATGATAATATATCAGTCAGAGGGACCAAACCACCTCTTTTACTTTAATACTTTAACTACATTTTTCTCTTTCAGAACCGGTTCCTACTATGTGCTATCTGACCACTTCAGAAATCAAATGTTTTTTTCATTGTTCTAAACGGTTTCACTCAAAGGCAGAGTGAAAAGCCAGCTGTCAGGGTGACAGGGAGACACAGCATTGTTTCACTTCAGAGATAACGGAGTATATTTTAACAATAGTGTTGCACTCAGTCAGTGTTATGGGTCTCTTGTCATTCTGATGGCAGCGACACTACAAAGTAACCAGGGTAACCAGGCTAACTTAGCTAAGCTGGCTGACATACAAGCATGCTACAGCTAAGTAGTGCACTGCCATAATGCTCTGGATGAAACTCAAGCTCTAGAGTTATTGTTCCACACATTGGACTAAGTGGATTGTTAAACTATTTTGCCAGTAAGTGTTTGGATTACAAAGTGTATATTCATATTTTTTGTATGACTGCATGCACTAAACATCTGTACCGCAACATGTCAGGACAAATATACTACCACTACTAAAAAGACTTTGGAAGATACTCACTTGATTTGTCTGACTCCGACTGCTGAAGCCTTCTATTAATTTCAGTACATTTTGGAATGGAATTTGAACAGAATGAGGACTGCAGATATTGTCCCCCATCATTACAGGGACCTGTTATGCTCATTCCAGTGCTGACTAAAAACCAGTTGGCATATGGAGATATTTGGAGCTCTTTGTTCAGCAGATTACTTAGAAATAATGCAGGGAGGAGTAGTACAAGCAGAAACAGCCAAAGTGATGATGATGAAGAGTTGCAGATGACCAGCACACCTCCAACAGGTAACTTATTTTACTTTATTTAAAACAACTTATTTTACATTGCCCTTCTGTGTAATGGAGTTAGGGCTCAGAGTGACTACCCCCTAGACAATGGAAAAATGTCATAATGCTAGTGGAGTGAAAAAGTGCTATGTGCAGAGCAGATGTCCATATAGAATCCATCATGAGCCAACTTCAGCTGGGGCTGAAAGTAAAAAAATAAAAAAAAGTTGGAAACCGAGTGTTCAGAGCAGTATGAGGCTGGTGCTTTCTGCTCACAGGGGTTACTTCGACATAAGTTTACTTCAATATTTGACACTTAAGCCATTTTAATATGAACATCTGACATTGTAACATTATATATATATGTATATGACTGAAAATCAGGAAAAACATAATAAGTCCCCTTTAAAGCCACTGATATAATTTCTTTTTACCAATGTGTATGCATAGACAATGACTGTGATTCCAGCATTACTGTCACATTCTTACTTGCTTGAGGGTAGTTGCAGACTAGCTCTATGAGTTTTTCTTCGAAACTTTTCACCATTGTTGCTATGACTGGACATGGCTGCTGATTTTATTTTGTGATACTGCCCCATTGGTCATCTGAATTGTATCTCATTGAATGCAAGACACATGAGGTAGCCATGATGCTCATGTGAACGTGTAGTATAGCTTGCAAGTATATCTGTGACTTTACACACATTAAGGGATCTCTTGATGGCCAGCATGGAGAGGAAGAATTATTATAGTGAGTAAAACCTGTTTCAATGTTAATTTGGGCACATGACTATTGTTTTAAGGCGGACTTAAAAAATTGTGAATCCATCCTTTAAAACCATTTTTTTAAGTGACAAGTTAGGCTTTGGCGGCTAACTCAACACTTCCTGTATGTTACATTTCTGCATTCCTACACAATTATTTTGCCCCAAAAACCTAATTTAATGCCTACTAAAAGCAGGTATGAGTTAACATTTGTGTGTTTTCAATATTTGCTTGGAATGAGTTAACATGTTTCAAGGAGAAAATCTGACTTCACCTGAGCTTTGAAAATGCATAGCAAACCTCTCATATCTCTTTTCAAATAAATTGCAAGAACACCATCCTAGGAATGCAATAAACATCTGAATTACATTATACAGAAACCACTTACTGTATGGACTGACTTGTTCCAGGTGGTTCATTGATGATAAAAATACATTGTTGGATCTAACAACAGGCTGGACGTTGTACATATTGTACTCTTCTTTTCTTGATGTTAAGGAACATTGATGTTAAATATGAAATTATCCACACAGTACACTTAACAAAACCATCAGTTATGAATAATATGAAGACGTATGTAGAGTTTCCTTCAACCAGTAGCCAGACTATGTTTTTAAACATGAACACTGACAACCAAAATCAAAGTATAACTCAAAGAACTTTTATAAAAGTAGTTGTTTTTTTTTTAATTCATTTTCATTTAAGGCAATCCAATACAAAGCATTTCACAACCCACCATATGACAATAATCATGTACAATAAAAACCTGTTTAAAGGAAAGTAGGGAGTCATGCAAATCAGAAAATTGGTGAAATACGAACAACAAAGATAAATTGTGGGATTAGACAAACATAAATAAATAAATCAAAAGTGTTAACTGAAACATGCTAATTAGCTACATTTTTTAAGCACTGGTGAGACAAGAAATGTTTGGAGAACCAGGCACAAGAGAGAAGAAATAGCTAACAGTCCACAGAGCTTACTGCAGTGTTTGGCACTGACATGCATGTAATCTGGTTGGGCTGGTTCCTATTTTACAGATGAGGGCACTGTGTGTGAAACACTCTCATTGTGCCCCAAGAAAACATGCAGTTGATCCATCATACTGTTAGTTAGGGCTTTGAGGTGACATCACCATGATGTCATAAACAGCAGGAGCGATGGCTTGTTATACAAACTCCAAAAATAAATAAATACATATCTTCAATACAGTAATATTCCCAAAAATATATCAAACATATACAAGAAGCACTCCTCTCAAAGGATAAAGTGCTGTTGGGATCAAAATTCAAATTGGCTGTTACACACACTTTACATTCTAATGCAAGTCCACGCCCATTTATCGTTTCATTGTTAACTGTTTCCTTACTACACACAAAGATTTACAAGCAAATTGCTATTTGCCATTTTGACCACCATAAGCTAATTTTCTCACCTCCTCCTAAGAGCCATAATTATCCACCTGAACTGCTTTCCAATACAGGACTAAAGGAGATGGAGTGAGTGCCTTTCACATCATTAAGGCCATTAGTTTGCTACATTAGACATTTGAATAGAACCTTTTGAGCTCCTGTCTTGCTTTGTTAGGTTAAAAGGAAAGGACACATTTTACAGTCTGCTTGTTGCAGTGTTCTTTTTTTTAGTTTGTTTACACTCCACACCATTTAGAGGCTCATGGAAGATTAGGATAGTAAATAAAACCTGAAATGAAGAGGAACTGAAATTATTAACCTTAGAAAACAGTGACTGATGTGAAAGAGTGACAAAAATGACCAAAAGTTAAAGCAGTTTATGTTTTATGTTATGCTAAAAAGAAAAACAAGGCCAAGAGTCTATAGCCATGCTAGTGGCTAATAAAGCCCAAAGCTAAATGTTAACGTAAGAATGCTAACTTGCTCACAATGACAATGTTAATATTTAGTAGGTAAGCAGACCGTGTTCATTATTATAGTTTAGTATGTTAGCATGCTAACATTTGCTAATTAACACTGAACACAAAGCACAGCTGAAGCTGATGGGAACGTCATTAGCTGTGCAAGTATTTGGTTATACACCAACATATCTGACAAATTTAAATTTGGACCTGGTGATGGTACTACAGGAAGAGTCAGAGAAATCACCCTGAATGTCTGAACCAAATTTCACAACAAGTTAGCGGGGAGAAAAACTGAATTTTTCCTTTCTCTATATACTCCTTGATTTTCAGTAAGGTGTCCCATCCCTTTAAGTACAAAGCATATGTAGAAAGGCTATTGATGTAGCTACGGTACTATAAACAGTGAAAAATTATAAAAACTGGAAAAGAAACAATGTAACTGCAACATTAGCAAAAAATACTTTGTCATTTGTCAGATGGTAGGCATGATGGGGGAGAGAGAGATTTCAGTGTTATATTGTGTTCTGTACTTCTATCAAAAACTCTCCTGTCCTTGCTATGGTTACATATAATCCTATGTATGTACCCTGCTAAAGTAAAACATGCCTACATTTAGATGGATCATCCAATGTCTTCACTTTTATGATCTTGTAAGGCAACTCATCATAGGCCTGTCAGGGATTGTTGTTGTTTCATTGTGCAAGAATGCATTTCAAATTAAGCTTCGTAACTGATGCGGTGTAATAGGATTTTCCGTGTGGAAGCCAGCTTGTTTTTGTTTTGTTCTCACCAAACTGACATCACAGATGGTAGGAGGCTACAGAAAGCAAAACTAAGTTTAGCACAAAAAGGAAACCTCTTTACCCTGCGGCATACAGAGATAGTAAATTTGTTTACACTTTTCAGAATTACTGATGTATTAAATGTGATGAACCTAAATCCTTAAGCTCTGGAGCCAATTCCTGAACTACCTCCCATCAGAAAATTGTAATACACCGTAAGAAGGACAGAGCTCTCCAGGGATGAACTGTGATTATACTGACTCAAACTAAAAAGTCTATGAGAATGTAGGTTATGTGACTGCTGATGCATGGCTGCTGGGGGGCTTTTCCATTGACATGGAAGTCTCAAGGTGTGTTTTGAATAGTGACAGGGCCATTTAACCCTTTATTAGGCCCCGAGGCAAAAAGAAGATGTGGACCCTTAATGTGGGCTATTTATCTCTGTCCTCCGCCAGTTTCTCACACCCGTTTTAAATATTACCCTGCCCCCAGGTTAGCTGTGTGTCAATTAGCTTTTGATTATTCAATTAAACACACACTTATTTTAGGAATATGTCACATATATGCATAATATAAACTGAAATAAGAATGTTAAAGGTACCCTGTGGAGTTTTTGACCACTAGTTGTGTCATGGAGCCATGTCTTTACCAGTGGGTCCCTGTTTTTATTGTATCATTCAAATGCATGAGTATCCATACAAACGCATACAAGCACAATTTTACATTCTGTCATTGAGTTCACGCTGTTCCACTGATTGACAGTTGTTGGTGGTAATGCGCTAAGAAACATAGTAATGCACTTACAAAGGTGAGTGAAGAAAATGATTGCTAGCTAGTAAATGATAAATGACTTAAAACATTAAAAAGGCTTTATGAGGAAATGCATTCAACACATTTGTAACACACAACTTGTTTTGGTGAGCAACACTTAAACACCTAGACACCTTTTTAACTCAATGCCCTTCTACAAGACAGGTCCTCATATATAGGTCACAATCATTGTCTTAAGATCCGTATTATTTCTGTGTGTATAGTATACTTTTATGATGCATGTTACCAAAAATGATTCCTTTTTTATATTCCTTGTTTCTTCTGTCTCTGTTGTAATCTGTATTAATCGTATGTTTCAAAACCAATCAAAATTCCTGTAACAAACAATATATAATGGTAATTGGCAGCTGCAGATATTTGACTAGAATGAATAAACTGGGCCCTTTTTTCAGGAACAATGAATAGCAGCACTCAAAATGATTCAATACAATTAACCTGGTAGCATCACCACACTTCTGGTATAGGTGTAGCCATAAGTTGTCTTGTGCTTTTTATATGCAATCTCATAAAAATAATAGGTGACCACTTCAAAATAGATAAAGGTTAGGTTATTTTAAACAGTTCTATCAAATGTCCATGCCACTCTGAATAACATTCGAGGATAAATATACTGGGATATGGGGGAATTAAATTCTCATACAACATGCTCTTATAAACATTTACTTAATAAAGAAGAGAAGAGGTGACACCTCATGGTATGAAAAGCCTGAAAGAAGTAACTATAAACTACACACCTGTATTTTTCCATTGCAACTGATGCATGATCAGATACGGAAATAATCCCCAAATATAAAAACTAATTCCAGAAGGGAAAAGGCGCCTAAAAAATATCACTGTATTAGGCCACACCAATGACTGACGAGCGAGGCTTAGGTCAAAGTTCACATGTCCTGATACACTTATAGAAACAACCACAGACAGGCACAAGTTTTAACCACAATACGACCTTTTTGAACCAACCTGCCGTCAAATTAGATGTGAAACAGTCACTGCCTCAGTGTTGATTGAAAGCATTTCACCAACAAGTCCTGGAAACAAGAGGTTGCAGCCTCTCTTCAAGAAAAACCAAATTAATATTACAGGGAAAAAAATTAAATAAAATGCTGCTCCAATAGTCACTAGAATTCAACACCCATTTCCTGGTGCGTCATTTCCTGTTTGCACCCAAAAGCAGGAGGTAGAGAGTTCCCACTGGACTCTGAGTGGCTGCTGCATGCTGTCAGTCCTCAGTGAAAAGCGTACGGGGGAGAATGATCAGATCAGATCTGTGTGTGGTGGTGTGTGTGTCCGGGTGGCGTGTAAGGAGGTGGCGACGGGTTGGGTTTGATCCCTCTGCTCTTCATGTAAGAGATGAACTGGTCAGGGATTTCTGCTAGCACGTCTTTAGCGAGCCGCGCCATGCTTAACACGTGGTTACCTGTCCGGTCCATATAATCTCTGAAAGGAACAAACTGAGTAAGAAGAGAAGAAACGGTGTTACAGAAATGCTTAGCAACTGCATGCTCATGTGGATAAAGAATGGTGTGATTTTACAAAATATTAAACTTGAAAAATGCTGCACAGAACTTGAGACCTTGAGAGACTAATGTTGTAGTGACTCATGAAAAGCTCAGAATATGTTATGACAAAATGCACAAGTAGGGTTTGGGAGCAGAGTGGTATACTGAGGGCTTATGTTTAAGCCCCTGTGTTAGTCAACATTTGCCAGGTCCTACCAGCTTTAGGCTGCTGATCTGTCACTAATCCTGGCTTTCCTTAGGAGGGATAATAAATGAGCATCAGTGAAAAGCAAAATTTCCTACTGTAGTTGGAAAGAAGTAGATTTTTGTTTGTCTTTTGTTTTTTGTCATACTACACCATCCTTTGCTGATACTATGATTCATTCATTTACTCTTAAAAAAAACCCAAAACATTTTGCGCTACAGAAAGATGGTAGTTCTGTGAATAAGACATAAGGTTTCCACAAGTGACACATACTATAAAACTTTTAAGCGTGCTTGTCTCCACAGGAATTCACAGGAAACACGCAGATGCCCTAATCTGTTAAGAGGTGGGAATGCTGACAGATGGTGATCTGTCAGAAACAGTCATTTTTGTAGCAGAACAGCTGAGATAACAGTATGAGTGTAAAATACTAATGTAAAAATGTGACATACTGTTGTGCATACTGTAAATCAATAGAAGCACTGTGCAGGTCTGATGAATATTTATTTTGATTTTATTATCTGCCTTCACTAAGCTAGACTTTTTTTTTATTACTTTCAAGATTTCTGAGTTGTTCTCAGAATTCAGTGACCTTGAACCCCCATGCTGGTTTTGCTGCTTCTGGTCTATATACTATATCTAGTCTGGTCTCTGCAGCATCTGCAGTGAATACAGACAGTTTATTTCATGTTGCAAAAGGCAGTCACCTGAACAATGTCTCTCTCTGCCAGTTTCCCTCGGGACGAGATCCTGATGTCATCACCATCCAGCTCCACCATAGCTGGGAGACACAAGTTCACACACATATATACACGTATGCACACACACACACACACAGTGTGAGAACTAAGCAAGGAAAGCCACCTTTAGCACAGTGACAAGGTCGATTTACTACTACTAAGATTCAGTTATCATACATCACATTAATGACATACCTTTTTGCATTAGCTTCAGTAAAAGAGAGAGGGTGTTGAGCTGTACAGCTGTAATCACTTTATTGCATGTCTCATCAGCTAATAAGTCCTTTTATTATAGTCTCTCCCATTTAGAATAATCCGTACAAAACACTACAAACCCAGCAATTAACCCCAGCCATTTCTTCTATAATTATGCCTGCATCCACCTACAATTTCCATTCTCTACTGACTCAGATGAGTTTGTACAGTAATTTTCTCTCAGGTATTTCTCTGAATTAGTGCCAGGGAGGTTCGTGCTGGATATAACAGTAATAGACTATAAGTTGTATTCATTTGTAATGTCAATTGATTTCTCTTGTTTTAATATGTTTAACAGACTTAATTAATATGGATGGCAAGAAGATCCTAGAAGATGTTTTCTTTACTGCTACATCTTGCATGTGCCTATATACAGTTGTAAGGAGACTTAATAATTTCATCCATGCAGCCATGCAACAGTTAGAACATTAAACCCGACCATACCATCAAATTCAGCTTGACCCACTCCAACAATGATGATAGACATCGGAAGCTTGGCACCCTGAGGAGAAATAAAAGAACAATGGAAAAATGTTTTTTCTTAAAGAACATTGTGCACATATACGCCTTTGTTTCATTTAAGGGGGGAAAGAAGCTTGTCCACATTCCCACTGACCTGTAGTGCTCATTACTGTATCTGATCCTATAGTAGTTACATGCTCATCCACATATGTTACAGCCACTCTAATGCCCAGTATCGCTGTATTAACTAGCTAAATGACCTTTAAGTCAGAAAAGACTTTGAGAGAGAGAAAAATAGGGCAAGTTAGAGGGCGAGACGGTGAGATGCTAATTTGAAGTTTCAATAGTCTTTTTGTCTTTGCTCAAAATAAGCATATTCCTTATCCCAAATGTTTTATGTCCTTAAATCCAATTTTCCTGTCATACAAATGCTCCCCGGCTCTTATCTGGGGTTGACACTCTGTGTTTGCTCACTAAATGCTGGTTATCAGGCTGGGGAGAGGAGATTAAATTCACTGACAACACTCACAGTGTCCCCTGATATACAGGTCAGCAGTATCAGTAGTGAAGCTGTTTTGATAGCCAAAAACCAATCTAATGATAACACACAAATATACGATCACATATATCACTAGAACTCCCGGCTTAGTGAACGAAATGCTGACCTACAAAAAGAGATGTGTCTTGACATGATAAATCCTAAGCAGCTAGTTCAGGCTAAAAAGGAAATATTTGTTCACAGGGAGGGAAAAAATGTGATGAATGTGTTGGCAGACACCTTTATAAGGTCTCACATGGCAGGGGATGGATGGCGGCATTTGTGAGCTCGGAGAGGAGGGAGGGGGAGGAGGTGCTAACTTCAATCAGCACAGCGACCGTCCTCAGTCACCTGCCCAGCCACTCCCAAGCCACACCTCAAGTCAGAGAACACTACTGGTAGTCTCTCCACTGTTCAGTCTCCGAGCAAAAACAAAAAATAGATCAAAAATTTGTTGAAAAAAAACAAACAACAAATAATAAGTGAAACTCACATTTATGCAACACATAGGGCTGGCTATTCTATATTATGGTGCATTAAGAAATGAAGTTGTACTGTGATGATATTGTACTTTAAATATTGAAATTTAAAATGATGTATTTAAGTATTTGCTTTATATGTGTGAAGACTTGGAACACAGTTCATTGCACTAAACATCAGTTAAAATATTTTACAGGTAATTTAAGATATGTTTTCCATATTGGGATGTAAATGAAACCACCAGTGATTCGGATGTCTTATGGGGATTCTCGCATGATCTCACAAATCCACTGCCTAGCAAGGTAAGACGGTGATAGACAGATGGCTGATCCAATCACCTGCCAAGTATTTTTTGAAAGTGCCTGCCCTTTTCCAAACAGTTTTGCTGGATGACTTCTCAGGTGGTTCTGTGTAACAAACCATCTGGCATGTCAGGTTACCCAGCCTTAGAAACACATTTAAAAAGACCCCAAAAAACACATAAAAGTACATATGTCCTATATGTTGTATCTAAATTGCAACAACATACAGGCCACAAACAGTGCAAGCTAATCAATGTTTCTTCCTCTAAAACTGTTCTACATCCACATTTATTATAAAGTTTACAATTCATATCAAAACAAGATCATGTATCTACAGCCATGCTAGCTGTTCTGTGAGGTTCTACTTAGGCACAGCATTGCTTTGAATGAAATGCTAATGCCGGCCCGCTAACATGCTCACAGTGACAATGTTAACATGCTGATGTTTTGCAGGAATTATGTTTACCATGTTCACCATCTTAGTTTAGCATGTTAGCATGCTAATGTTTGCTGATTAGTGCTAAATATAAAACATACCCGAAGCTGATGGGAATATCATTCGCTTTTGCTGGTATTCAGTCAGAAAGCAAAGTATTGGAAACCTTTAAATTTGACCTGGTTTTGATGTTAGATGAAAGGTCAGGGAATCATCAAAGTTACAATTTGTCCTGAAGGAGAAAATAAATGTGTGTACCAAATGTCATGGCAATCCATCCGATAGTTATTGAGACATTTTACTCAAAAAAAAAATCTGGAGGAGCAATTGACTGATTAACAGATTGACACTGCCAAAGGGCAATATAGCTAGTGTAGCTAAAAATCAAAAGGTTTTGATACTTTGGCTTGTTTCATGCATGTGATTTGCTGTTTTAATGACAGTGATAGTATTTTTCTCTGATGGGCCATAGTAGTCTGTTGTTGCAGTTTCCATATACTTATAGCAACATAAATGCTCAATGCAAAAGCTGCTATTTTTCTACCTTCACCTTTTTTTCTACCATCACATATTTTCACAAACCAGTTATAACAAGTGTATTTTTTTTTATCTCTGGCACAAAACAAATGTACTGTGGCAAATCAGACAACCTCTTTTGCCACAGGGATGAGAGCAGTTTCTGTTGACACCACCTCAGCTGCAGCACATCAACACGATTATCAGTGTTCAAACTTAACTCCTGTCAGTGCCTGTCCTCCCACGCACATGTACGCTCCAACACTTGCACACATTCAGACGTGTATGTGCGTAGCCTGAGACATTAGAACACATCAGAACATGAAATGCCACCAAAAATAACCAGGCAATCTACCATGCCTCACTTTTGCCATCCTCCTGTCACCCTGACTGGCAGCCGAGATCCAGTCTAATGAGACAACAAAACAAAGTCAATCAGCACTCATTACTCCAACAGCTCACTCCGGATGTGCCACTTAAATCAAAATGTCATGCATGAGCATGCTTTGATGGGTGTGACTCTTCCTTTTGACATGGAGGTTGCCTGAGTCACTACCATAAAATATACCAACAAATAAAGTCCTCCACAATAGAACAGAGTATAGTGCTATCTTTCACATCTTGACTGGCTAAACCGTATTGAAATGAGCATGAAGGTTTTTAATATACTGTAAGTAATAGTCAAAAACTTTACTATTCAAACTCCCATTGATTTTATCCATAATAATCTAGATTTTTTTCCCATTAGTTTAGGTTCAGTTTCTTTACCTGCACTTGTTTTATTTTTAACTCCATACTAACTTTAAATAAATCCTTAGTGTTCAATTTACTTTTAATAACTTTAATCTTATATAAATTCAATCAACAATTAAGACACTAATAAAATGGTGGAAGGCAAATATAGAGGATTGCTATCCCTTGACAGGGATAGCAACAGCAAATAAGGTGGGCAGGGCTCAGCAAGTGCAGCTTGTACAATATGCTTAATTTAAGACCTTTTATGAAATTTTAGAAATATGATGTAAGAAGTATTATCACTGAACTTTGCAACCAGGAAAAATTTAACTTGAAAACACTGAATAGTTTATACAGATGTGTCGGTGTAACCTGTTGTAGTCATAGAGAGGATTGTACATGTTATCCAGTTAAAACCCAAATCATGTCTGTAAATCTAATAGCTGATCAAACAGCACTCATACTTTCATAAATGTAGTGGTTTTTAAAATTCTATTTAATGCCTTTTTCTGTTCTACAAACTCAGTTTCACATCACCGGGTATCCAGTTACCTCGCACTCAACAAAGTCCTGAATACAATACAAAAGGTAATGAAGAACATTTTGTAGGTCCTGGCACTAATAAAGACATGAAGCACAAATGACTGACAGTTCACAAGTAGAAGATGAGAGGGGAAAGAAATCAAAGGCAGCAAAGGATTTTGTTAGAAACCCCTTTTACACAGCTGTTCAAGGTAGGAATGTTGCACTGTTATTCCGTCTCGCTGTTCTGTACAAAAGGTACGAACACGTAATGGGGGAGCATCATTGTTCCACCATTAAGCCAGCAGCAGAGGTTGTCACTTTGTCGAATTGACGCCTGTGCAAAAGGGACCACACGCACTAGATGCTGACACTGCTGTGTTACACATCACGCCTCTGATCTAAAATCACAGACAGGAGCGGTATTATGCCCGTTTTTTTTTGTTCAGTGTAAAAAAGCAAAGCTGGCATAATGACGGGTCCTCTTCATGGCAATATTGTGAGATCTGTATAAAAGGAGCTATAGACTGAACGTGATGACAGAAGTATGGAGAGAGCAGATGAAGACAAAGAGATTTAGATCTATGAGAGGGGAAGAGATGGAAATAGAAAGCAAAAGTCTTTGTATTTGTGAGTGAGGGAGTCTCACAGTTCCACAGAGAGAAAGAAAACAAGGTAGCAAAGGGACCCAGGCTGTGAGCAGAGGAGGGGGATGCTGAGTGATTGGCATGTGGATTTCTGTAGTAAAGCAGGTTCTGTTGTGACATATAAACCCCCACTTTCCCACACTCTGACACACATGGGCCCATGTTACTGGTAAAATGTGCCCAATGTGCCCTGTCACATGTCTGCATATCAACCAAGATGCACAAAAACACCAGCATGCACGAATGTAAACTGACTCCAATGTTCATTCTAAAAATTAATACTTAATTAACACTCTCCCTTCTTCTCACTGGGTTTCTCACTCTTTCCTGAAGACACCTTCCAGCACAAATAAGTATGAGGAAAGACTTGTATAACCTCAGCAGTGTGTCCTCCCTCGCTCCGAGATCCGTGGAGAGCAAAAAGGGAAAGCGGTGGAAGCAGCAAGCATCAGTAGACAGTCAAAGCAGAGGCAGTGAGATAGAGCAGCAGGCAAGATCTTAAAAGGAAGGTGTGGCTGTTCTAATGTTTTGACTAACAGTCGCAAATTCCCTTTAAATCCAGTCTGCTGGGTGTTCTGTGCCTGCGGGCTGCAGAGGAGGAGGAGGGGAGGAAAAAACGACGAGACCAAGGGAGAGCAAAGGAAAAGGAAACCAACCACCTACTATTTAAATCTGAGGAAAAAAGGAGTTAGGACAGGTTTTGGGGAGAGCTCTGAGGAGTAAAGCGCTATATTGTGTTTTTTATTTATATAACATATTTTCAAAGTTTTTCAAATGCTGGATTTCATGAATATTTTCAGTGCTGCTTTCATGGGAGTTTGTGTTTTATATGGCAGAAGTAGAACACATTTGTAGACTACTTGTAGGGATGCATGATATTGGATTTTTGGCCGATATCTGATATCCTGATATTTCCAGCTCATTGTGGCCAATTGCCGATGCCAATACCGCTACATACATATATTTCTTCCAGCTGGCTTAGGAGATTATTATGCATGAAAGCAGAGATTGTACAAACGTTAGCCCTGGCTCTCCATGTGGCTCCAACCAGAGCACCGAGCCCTCATTTGTTATTCAGTTTAAAGTGGGAAGAAGCAGCAGGTCTGACGGGCAGCTGAGTGAAGTGGAGCCTGCAGAAGAAGCACTGGGACTGTCAGAGTGCAACAATTCATCAAGGGTGGCGGAGGAGAAGGTGACATATCAGCAGAATTCGCCGATGCCGATATTTCATTTTAGAGCTTTTATTGGCCGATACCGATGATGTGCCAATAATATTGTGCATCCCTACTTTAAGGACAATATTATTCATTCAAGACATATTGTATGTACGTTTTTTTTTTCGAACAAAAATATTCTTTGGCTGTTGAGGTACTTTGGTGTAGGCTAGTTGTCAGGTCAAAAATAAAATCAGGTTACACGATTACACATTTTTACGGAACATGTCAAATGTGTGTTTTTCAAATGTGAGTATTTCCTGCTTTTCTCTGTTTTACATCACTGTAAATTTGATATATTTGGGGTTTCAGACAAAAAAAGCTATTTACAAATGTCACTTCAGGCTGTGTGAGATGCATTGAAAAAAACACACTTGAGCACACGTGAGCTTTAGAGGTGCTGGTAGGCAGATTTTGTTCAGTGGAACAGGTACTTTATAAAAATATTAAACTAGTACACCTTGTACCTACGTAAATTTTGTCACTTTTGGACAGAGCCAGACCAGCTCTTCTGTTTTTATGCTAAGCTAAGCTAACCTGGCTGTAGCTTACATAAGAGTGGTATCAATCTTATCATTTAACTCTCCGCAAGGCAGCATAGAAGCATATTTCCTAAAATGTTGATGTTTATTTGACTAAATGATATAATAGGTAATGTTAATGCCTTTTTGTATTTCAGTTAAAGTCCTTCACTTCAAAGTCATTTTCTTCTAGTTAATACCAGATGAAACTGGGCATGGTGTCTCTCCCCTTCCCCATCCTTACATTAACAATGGCCTCTTTGGTCTGGGCCATGTCAGAAATGACGCCGTCTGTGATGATGAGAAGCACAAAGTACTGAGAGCCATCCTGAACTGCCGCTGCATACCTACATACACACATACAGATACAGGCAAAACATTAGAAGATGCTTTATAATCTGTTTGATATAAAGGATTCATTGATGGGTTTAGCTAAACATTGATGCAGGATATAAATCCATGAGAATAAATGTCTTATCATGCACTCTCACACATGCAAATTCAATAAAATGTCATTGTCAGATGCCTCAGAAGTGCACACTGATTAATCAGTCCAAACAATCATGTTCAAAACAAAGCTAGTTTACACTGTTTGATTTACAGATTAGCACCTTTGTAAAAATCTCTTCATACTTGAGTTCACCCATTCAAATGCTAAATACCAACTGGTTGTGTATTCTTGTGGTTGTGGGATCCTGCAGCAGTGTGAAAAGTGTTTTATCAGAATGACATTTTTAATTAAAGCAGAGCAATCAGATGGAGAATTGTTCGGCTATGGACCAACAGATGAGACTGTGAGGGAGACAGTGGGAGTGGAGGTGGGTTTTCGGTGGCACAAGAATCCATTCAGATCATCTCACATTTTGCATATTTTTTATGTATTGTTATCTGCGAGTGACATGTGAGGCCCCTTGGTCATTTGTTCCATCAGCTAAATCCACTCTTTTGAGCTGTCAGCTGATCTAAATTCATATTCAAACATGTCACATCCTGTTTATTGTGTTTGGCAGGACAGATATTGTCAACTTACTGGGTCAGAAATCCAGTGGCACAGGAAATCAAAGCTAGCCAAGGCCAGCAGTGAAAAATGTTGATGTCAGTGTTGTTTTATTTTCAATAACTGGAATGTTATATAAGATCTGTATTAATCTCAGTCTGTATGCCAACACCGTGTGGCACAAAAATAGATTCTTTCTCAATGGTTGACGATAAGCAGAACCATTATATCAGTGTCTGCAGGTCTTTTGAAAAGTATTGAACAATGGCTCTTGCTCTCTGCATATAAATATCTTTTATAAAAAAATTGTAAGGAAATCTGTGTGGGTTTCACTGTCTTATCATTGTGTTTTTAGAATTTGGATCAAAATATGAATAATGTATAAATCATAATGAAAGAACCACAGGCAGGGAAAGTTACCACGAGAGGAACATCCACAGGGATGAAACATAATTTACTGATACTGATGAATATAAATTAGGAATCCAAAAGTTGCATTTTGAATATGCGTGTAAAAAAAAAATTAAAGGTCTATGCATTTCCAGGTCTATATCTTTTATTCTAGGACTGTACTGGAATATCCTTGCATGATTTACAGTGTATTTATCTTACACTGGCCCTTTATGCAGCCTCTGTCTTTACTCAATATGTCAACTCCTCAAATACACCCGTACCTGTTTGAGCTGAAATCTGAACCAATCTATGTGAGTGGACAAGGCAAACAACACATGGAAGAAAACTAGCAATAAAGACTACATAACAGATAGCTGTTTGTGGGCATGTGTGAACAATCTGACATCAGATTGATGGGGAAAAGGTAACTTTGCAAATGGAGCATTCAGAGCGGGCTGATGCCTGGACTTTGACTTACAGGAAGCATTTTTATATATGTTCTCAAGTCCTCAAGTTTTTTGGACTTTTGACTTTGTTTAACATGGACATCTGACACCATAAGAGTATATAAATGACAGAAAATCACAAAAAGCATATAAGCAATAAACTTGACAAATAGAAAGTGAAAAATGGCTCTGAACAGAGCTTACATTTAATAAAAGAGCTGCTCCTTGTACTTGCTACGTTACCACTGTAATGGAACAAAAAAGAAGCTATTCACCAGTTTACATTGTTCTCTCACCTCGCAACATGGTTCACCACAGGAGCAAAGTTGGTTGGCCCGTACAGCTGCACTGTCTTCAGACTCTGGTGGTATGCCTCTAAAATGCCCTCTATACCATTACAGTAAGGGTTTTCAATGTTTCCATTCTGAAGAAGCAAGAATCAGACAGAAAATCAATTTCATGAACCTGGTTACTACATCTATCAAAAAAGCACCAAGGTACAAAATCAGACTTAATTTATGTATTGTAAGAATAGCCTGTGTTGTGATTGTAAAAACTTGAAATGACATAAAATAGCCTCCGGTTATTCTGAGAAATCTGAACTGATTAATTGAAAAGTGAAGTAAGGTGAGGTTGACTTCACCAGCGGAAACTCATGTGACACCCGTCCATCAGGGGGTAGTTTGGCTCCAAAGCCGAGAGCAGGAAACATCTTGTCGCTGTCATAGTCCTGAATGATCTCCCCCACAGCCTTCAGGGCCATGGCGTAGGCATTCAGCTGGTAGGGGTTCATGTAGTGCAGCGAGGTGGACTGGGAGGGGTTACCTGTAGACCAATTAATCAATCATGAAGTGTATGGGGTGTGAAGATATGACTTACACAATGTTAGATACTGTGCTTGTGCACATTTTTTGCAGTGACATGAAATTAAAAAGCATTTGCCATGGATCACAATTAACACAATTCCTGTCTGATAGAGCTGCCATGCTCTGTCCTTAGAGATGATGGATCATAACTTTTAATTCAAACGTTTGTGACACAATCAATGGCACTCTGTTAACAAACTGTGGCGGGGGGGGGGGGCTCAAATGCTCAAATTAAATGAGCAGTCACTGTGACCTTCTACTACATCCCCAATGTAACAACACATCATGAAATCATTCAGTATTAACAGGCCAGCTGGGATACTTTGAATGTGTTTCAGAAAATATTGTTGTCATTACATCCCATCAGGTTATAGGTGACATGTGCTCAGCATATGATTACTCGCACCTGCCATCTGATAGCAGAAAAACTGCTGTATTCCTAGTCGGGCTGTGTACTCACAAGAGTAATACAAATGATCTCATCTGGAGTCCAGAGTGTAACAACGAATTGTACGTCAGTCACCTTGACCAACAACAGGGTTGGAAATCTCTAAACAAGTTGGGTAAACTGACTGTGTGCTAAGTTGCTTTGTTACTGTTGCTATGCCTGTTAAGCTTTTCACTCTCACATGACAAATGTACAGTTTACAATCATAATTGTGGCTGATTTATCACTCAAAATTTTCACAGATTTTTAGCCATGTCAGTAGCATGGCTCTGGGGATAGCAATGCCGATCTCAGTCAACTATTGTAATATTGTACAGACATTTATGGTACTCAGAGGATGAAACTTACTAACTTTTGGTGAACCCTGACTTGCTATACTGCCAAAAGAGTCACTAGCTCCCAAATCCAATAAAGAGCTGGACAGAGCTACTGATGTTGTCTTAACTCAACTTGCGCTTAGCAACTTGGTTACAGTTGCTAAGCTATGATTGGACAATCAAAGAGCTCTTCCTTGGGAATATATCTTTCAGAGTGTTGTATTCAGGTAAAATTCATGACATAAGTAGTTTAATGAGACTTGTAGTTTTTTCAAAACACTGATAAGTCTTTATGTTGAACTGAGGGTTTTATTCCATCTGCTTAATTTAATTTTTGCTAAAATACCCATGATAACCTTTATTTAGAGTGTATTGCCAGAACATTTAGGGAGAGGAGCTATCCAGGAAAGGTTATCGCTTATAGGTGACAATGTGTATACAGTATGTGTACCTCTCTGCTTGTGTGTATGTTTGTGTGATTGATTCTGAAATCGGACATGCCACAATCAAAGAGCACCAATATCTATTCTTGCCCCCCCTTCCTATACATACACTTTGCTGTAAGTATCACTCACCATTAGATGCTGTGAAATCGATGGCCACAGTAAAATTGATCTGCGTCCTACAAGGGGGAGGGAGAGGAGGACATGAAAAAAACAAACAAAAAAAAAACAAAGACCAGCCAGGAATAACAACACGCCAGGCCTCATTAAATTCCACTGCTCTCACAACTGCCACACACACACGTCTGTCCCAACATCATAACCAAACTATAGTAATTATTTGTTATGATGATAAAGTTACAAACAGATCAATATTTAATATTCTCATTGTCTTTTTCATCAGCATTAAAACACAAAGTGTAGTTGCTCAGTTGTCAAATAAGATGTAAGTGATCACTCCACTCTGTTTATCTGACTTTCACTTCCACAAGGAGGAGTAGGAGGAGGTGCGGGGGAGCCTGTGAGACATCGGGCTGGGTAACAAGCAATTAGACTGATGGAGCACTTAAGAGCAAATCATAATCCAATTTTCCCTGCTGATGAAGCACTCCCGTTCATCTTGCTAATTTACGACAATGAGACGAGGCCTTCAGGGGCCCAAACGACAGCCTCTCATTACCTACGAGAGCCACCGGAGAGGAAGACAGAAGAATGATAATGAAATGAACGAGTTAGAGATTTACATTAACCTTTCAGTTTGGGGTGGGGACAGAGAATATACCACAGCCTGACCTAGCTAACCTTACCACTAATTAAACTAGATTTTATTCATTCATGAGGACTCATGAGGGAAGGTAGGTTTGCAAACTGTACATGTGCTCTGGGAAATGCAGCGTTTTTCACTGTGATCTCCCCTCTTGTTTAAAATTTAGGTCTTAGGTGTGGATTCCCTATTCATTCTGTGTTTGTGTGTAAGCTTTTAAGTTAAAGGTCAATGCTAGAAAAAAGCTCAGACCTCTTTTGGAGACTCTTGTCACTCTGGTGAACCCTTGTTAAAGGAGTCTACCTGACACTTGCTCAAAATGACACCACAGTCTTGTTCTGTAGCTTAACTCTTTATTTTCTCTCACTCTTTCCAACCTATCTTCCGTCTTTTTTTGTGTGCAAATGTGAGCAAAATATACAGATTTCCTGCAGATTTCTTTTGGTCCAACCACCTCACACTCCTCCTTGCTTTAACTTTTTCCATTTTACAACTTTCACTACTTCATACTAATTCAAATTCTAATGTGGTAAAAGGTAGTGTTGTTCAAGTTATTAACCTGATATGAGTGTCTTGAACCATAATCAGCATAGAAAGATGGCCCCTATTATTATATTTCAAGCATATTATGTCCTCTCGGTCCCCAATCCTGAACTGTTCCAGTGCTCCAGACTTTGAGAGCAAGAAAATTCAACATTCTGACTGTATTTCATTATGCCTTGGTCTACTGCTTTTGATTGATTTGAATAGCCATATTATTCTTGTCCTGATTACAGTGGTTGTCAAATAAGACATAAAAGCCACAAAGAGTTCATTTTTCATCATGATGAAAGCCGTAACACCAAATATTACAGTAAAGTGCTTGAACAGCTCTTGTAGAAATGAATTTTGCATGTGGTGTTTCTCCTGTTTCATGCCACAAAGAGCCCGGACAGTTTAACTGACACACTTTCCTAACTTTAATCCATTTTCTTGTAGAGCAAAGACTCAACATTTGCAAGCACCGGCTCTCTGAAATGTCACTCAGTAAATGCCAGAGTGATGTTAGGGGGCAGACTGATGAGGATGATATTTTTGAAGTGAGGCCACTAAACCTTAAGGTTATTGTATCATAGATCAGCCAAAGCCAGGAACTGTCAGCGAAATCTGTCACACTTGTCAGCTCAGCCACAGCCCGTAAAACCCCTGAAAGCCAACCCACTGTGATGGGACAGTGGAGATCAAAGCACAGCCCAATCTGCCCAGAAGGCACACTTCACCTGAGAAATACTTGATATTCACATGTCAACCTCCAGCTCTAAAACTCAGCTGAAATCATAGGGCTGGTAGGCACTGTGAAGACAGTTTGGCCTCAACCATTGAAGATAAATTTGGCACCTTATGCTGCAAATTGCACCTACTCTGAACTTTTTTTGCTATTTGGATAATAACAGTTGGTTTAACAGTCTCTTGCCATTACATGAAAGATAATAGGACAGAAATATGCATTCTAATTCACATTTTAAGGCTACAGATGTATATATTTTATAATTCTCATTGTAAGTAATTCTGCCATCTGCCATCATAACTAACTATTATTCTGAATGATCCATTGAAGCTTTAATCTCTAATGCTCTAATCAATTTTTTTTATTATTTTTTTTATTAACAATGACTAAAATGACTAAATGAGAATTATTACAAAACTCTGTGTTTTGTAACTATGTTTCAGCTGATTTTTCAACTGTTCTTATTTAATTCGCTTGCAAGCAGTTTTCAGTTTTAAAAAAATCTGATAAACCAGCTACACACTACCTGCACAGCAACAAGCTGGTGAACATAGTGAAGCCTTGGAGCCAGAATTTTTTTTTACATGAGTTGGTTAACGTTGAAAATTGGACTAACATTTGCCATTTGGACAAAAACATGACTCCCATGCTAGTGTAATGCTAAAATCATGATCCTCCAGACCCCATGAAATGGGCATTTTAATGTCATGGAAAACAATGAATCTGTAATGGCAACCTCATCCTGCACAAGCAGATGTGGACATAAAATCTAAGCAATAAGGCAATCACACATTTTGTCCCCACCCCTCTGTCCCTCCTATCAAATCAAACAATAATTTCATTTCTCTCCTTGGTGTACACTTGAGAAATTAACTTCAGTGTGATATAACCAGACAGTCATTCCCACTCACCCTCCTTTGATGTAATCTAAGAATGTGAACTCTGACTCCACAGAGAATGAGAGCAGGGTCACCTGAAATTAAAATGAGACATAGAATTAAACGCAGTTCATGTTTTCTCGCCTAAATACAAAAACCTTGCGCATCTTGACTTGGTTTGGCACTTGACACTCACTCTGGAGTAAGATGTGAGCCGGCTGCTTCCTGATGACTGATTCATTTACATTGCCAGAGGACAAGTTTGAGAGGATGAGATGCATTTGTATGCATTACTTGCGCTTGCCCACACTATGTGGTAAGTTGTGTGAAAATTGGTGTCTCAATTGGTTGTTGGTGTCGCCCACTCTGATCTCTCAGATCTTATGTCCTTCAAGTTCTGCAACGCCTTCATCTTTCATTTTGTCCCGTTTCCATAATTTTCTTTACTAACCACATCCCATACAATTCCTCTCTGAACCCCAAATATATATCTTACACACTCACCTACAGTCTCACATACTGCAACTTATTACTAAATTTATTACTAAAAACTTATTTTTTGCTTTTCACCTAATATTATAATCCGTGTGTGATGTGAGCATTAATGAGGAAACCTGCTTCCCATTTTTTCAGAGCACAGATTTGCATCTTCTTCCAAGGAGCCATCTCTTGCTTGATAATTAAAAAGGGAATCATTTAACAGATGAGATGTAGGTGTAGTGCAGAAAAGACTTTCAGTGCCAGCTCTGATCTGCTGCTGGAGCCATACTCACTGTTCCAGAGTTGACATATTTCTTTTTCTTCAGTTTCTTCTTGGTGTTAATCACCTAAAAATTAAAAGAGAAGTACATGTGATAAAATTAAACGTTTTTTGGCCTTTGTTCAATGCTGAGGATTAATATTGTAGCTTTTAACATTGATATATAATATTATTCACATACGCACAGGCATATTTAAATGTAAATACACATTATTAGATGTGCATATACTGTAGAAAAGTGTGTGAACCACTGCCAGTAATACAGTATTTGAATATTTTTTGCCGGTGATAACATAATAAGACAATAATATATATATAATAATAATATTACTTACTATTACACAATCTAACCTAATAATTAAACACGCACAAAATCATAATAAAGAAAAAAACTCTGAATGTGCCTGTCTATAAAAAAAACTTTTTTAAGATTGTTTTTTTCTCTCCATGCCAGGCTATTCAGCTGCAAACATCTTATTCAAACTGACACAACCACTCAACCTTTCATCCATCCAACCAAAATATAGCATTATAGCTTATAATTATACAACTCCCTATAATTTCTTGTTTGCTGGATTTGGCTTGCGACTATATATATTTTTTACACATGGTAAAATAAACTTCCCACTGCTTATCTCACTCCCTTCTTCACACATTCAGACCTTTTAATCGTACTATGTGAATTCATTCCAATTGGGAGCAGCACATATAATGACGGGCTGTATGTGGGTGACATGGGAATGCCATCACACAGATGTATGCAGTTTGTAGGCAGCATGAACAATACATTTGTCCATGCAACTGACAAAAGAGAAATCGAGGAAGGAGAGAAAGGATATACAGTATGGGATATACAGTATGTGTGTATGAAGTAATAGATGGGTATTATTGGAAAGCAAAACTCATGCAAGATCGCTTATAAACACTTCATATAGAAACAAATCATCCTGAGCATCCTGTGCATGTCAATCATGCTTGTAGGTGGAAGTTTGATTGGAAATTCAAACAAATCTCAGGCTACAACAAATCAATGAGTAAGACAGGCTTACATTTACTTTACCAGTATTCTACTGGGTCCAGAACAAGAGAGAAATGTCAATCCAGAGACGAAAGATGTCTCAGCTCATTACCCCGATTCTCAATGGCTGCTGGGCATGAAAGTGACAGCCCCTAATTTAACATGGAGGAATGGCAATTTGTCTGACAAACTGAACAATCTGCTGATGCATAAACTAAAGGGCCTTTCAGTCGCACCGGGAGGTAGAGAGGAATCAAGAGTAGCGTATAATGGAGCTGACATCCAAAAGACAGGTATTTGTCCTTTGGCTTTAGGCCACCAAACCACAGAAGCATGGAGGTATTGATATGTACTCTTTTTTGATAAGGTTTTGACTTTCAGTTGTTTGTCATTCCAATATTTTTATTCACATTTCATAATGAATGAACATAATAAATTCTGGTCTGCACAAAATAAATTGAGATTTCAGTAAACATGGGACACATTTTCAGGCCTCACCTTAGAATGAGACATTTATATGAGTTGTATTTGTAATTTGCATAGAGAGCTGTATTGTATGCTATTAAGAGACACAGTAAGCCATCCCATGAGAAGGACTGAGAAATAGCTATGATCATTCTAAATCCCTGAATTGTTCTCTTATTAATCCTGTTTCATGCTGCTGCTAATAGTTCAATTTCTATGTGTATCAGCATCCAGGTAATTATAGTGGCAAAATAAATCTTGGACTTGGAAGAACACAGACCGAAGGAATATTTAATTGGATGTATAACTGCTCAAGGGAGGTGGTGGTGGTGGTGATGGGGAGGGAAGGGGGGTACAAATATTGCACTGTACTGCCCTTTAAAAACTAAGAATATGTGGAATGATTTTTGGATGTGTTCTTTGTATGTGTTGAATAACACTATTTGTTTGCTGCAGAACAAGGCAATATCCATGGAAAGGAATGTGCTAAAGTAATAGGAAACAGCGCAACAGTGATGTCAGAGATAGAAATGTCACTCGTGTCAAAAATGCAATCCAAGACACCCAGTGCTCAGGGATTCCAGACCTCAGGAGCCAACAGACACGTTGTTGAACTGTGAAAACACTGGAATTACTCACTTCGTACACATTGAACTGACTCTGCCCTCGAGCTAGCTCTCGGTAGCTGGTTGTGAAATCCCCAATGAAGTCATGGCTGGGAGAAGAAATGAAAGAAGAGAAACACCAGAAAAGATCAGGTACATATAACAGGACACGTGGGGGAGAAGATGGAACATTGTGATCTAAAATGATTTTTGAATACTGGGAAATATTCCTGCAAAACTTTATGTTTGTGTTTATACGATATGTTTTAAGTGAAGATAGTTCTTTGAATGAAAGCTGAAAATCAAGTTAAAGATTCCTAAGCTGTATGTGTTCGCAGTCACACTCACCTGCCATCCCTATCCCAATCATACACCTCAACCTTGATAGTTCTGGGGAGAAAATCACACATACACACACTCAGGTTAGAATTTAAAACTGCATGCTAGCTGGCAAAAACTGTCAGACACTTTGCCCAGTTGTCATGAAATTACAAATTCTCTCAACGTTTAAACCAACATGGACAAGAAGTCTTTAAAGTGATCCAAAAATGGTTGTTCATAGAAATGACACCATGTCAATCTGCAATGAATCATTCATCAAAAAGGAACAAATTCAAACAAGATAAAGTATACTTGAACCCCTTTAATCCCCCTTTTTGTTTTCTTTGTGGAAAACCCTATGGACAGACAAAGTGGCCCTGCTTACAATATTTTCGGCATCTTGCATGCAAGAAGAGGCAGGACAGAAAGTGATGTGTAATGACAATCAAGGTGAGACGTAGTTTAATGCAACATGCCAAGCACAAAGGGAAAGCAGTTCTTTAATTTGTGAAACACACTGTATCTTCCGTTTCAAAAGGAGCATTTAAACCACCCCTTCCTTGTCACTGGTTAACATATTTTTGTGGAAATAAATGACTCAAGCTCTTTTTCAACACTAAGGCCAACATGTAAAATGAGCATTTACGGATGGCAGTGTCTGTCTGAAAATGGGCTGTTGTGTCATCACACAAAATAAGCACGTTCCTCCACAGCAACAACTTAATTAGCTTCATTAATGCTTATGTAATTAACACATACTGTAGACAGCAGCAACAGGTGTGTACTCTTGTTTCATGCCAACCATTTCAGCCTTGGGGCTTTCAGTGCCAAATACAAGGCTCATCCCTATGAATGTTATTTTGCTCAGTAATAGAGTCTGTTGGTTGGTACGGTCTTATTGATTAAAAGATTGCTGAATGGATCCTAATCAAAATCAACAACATAACAACATCAATAGAAAAAAGTATTTTGAAACAGTGCTGAGGAAACCACGCAATCAATTAAATTGGTTGTCACTTTGTTCTCAAACTGGGATACTTGCCAGTTTTAGAACATGGTTGAGCAGCTTGCTGCATCTCAAAAGAGAAGAAGTCAACTTATTTAAAGTGCTCCCTCAAAAAAAAAATAATGTAACTCCCAAACTGCAGCGCATGTAAAATTTTAACATTCAAAAGAACATCAGAAAAAAAGACACACTGATGACATTTTACACAAATGCAGAAGAAACAATATCCCTGCAGAGTGAAGAAATAAAAAACTTTTCTTAGCACTTTCCTGAGTCACATTGATCTCACCCCCATGACTCCCTTCTCTCCCCACTTCATTTTACACAGACACCAGCCCAGATCCAAAGAAAGTAGAAGCAAGTAGCACATCAGAGACTGTTTCCTGTCACTGAGGAATTGAAAGATGCCTGAAATAAGCCCAACTTCTTCCCTGCCACCTGGCCCCTGTCGTTCCATGGTGACAGTTTGTTCTTTTGAGGTTATTTTCAAGGCTGTGAACTAGAGAAAATGTTCTTGTCACCTAGGTGGTAGAAACATGATGCTTCTCTTTCAGTGAAGGGAAAAGAGAGGGGGTTGATAAAAATAAGATAGGTAAAGAAATAGCAGAAAGAGAGAAAGAAAAGGAAAAATAGTCATTTTTCCCCTGACCAATTTAACTGCAGAAATAAATCTAGCGCGTGGTGGAAGTAAGTACTGTTTTAGTGCATGTTTGTGTTGTAGAAACAAAGGACCTTCAAGCTGTATCCTAACTTCCAGGCACATCAAAGGACTGAGATGCTCAGACCCTTGAATTGCCCCCTTGAACGCTCAAAATAATATACACTCCAAAACTAATCTGCCACAGATATCTTCAGCTGCTATTCCAAGGCATCTTTAATGAACATGACTCATCTTCAGTGATGTAGGCGCATATAATTGAACGGAAAAAAGGAGACTACATTTGACACTGAACAATTCTTCAGCTCCAATTACACAGATCTGTCTGTGATCTTATGCCAGGGAGGAAAACAGACTATGTTCAAGTTATCTAGGCTAGCATGTTAATGAGGAAGAATGGATTCTTTTGATGAAATAACTACATTTATATATATACCTTAGGTTACACCGATATAGAGGAAATGCAGAGGGTGTGAGGGATATATATATATATGTTGGGAGAGAGATAGAGAAAATTTCTTCACACATCAATTGTTGAGCAGAATATACCACAACTTGGAGGCACCTTCTATTCTCCTCCTTTCTCTTCACACTCCCTCATCCTCTTCTCCTTGACTTACTCATCTGGAACAGGGCATTTGACATATTGGATTTCTGTTTTTCCTCCTGTAACACTGCAAGTATACTCACCTTCCCTGTCTGGTGTCTCTGATCTTTCCATTCTCCTCTCCCTCCTTCCTCCTCTCTTATTACCTTCTTGCTCTCCTTTCCTTCTACTTTCCTCTTGTTTGCCAAAATGAAGTCTGTTGCTTCCCAAGCAGAGTGCATGTTTGTATGGAGAGATAGATTTGTGCAAGGATACCTCAGATGCTCACTGTCACCAGGGATTCAACTGGATCCTGCCAGTTGAAGGACAGTCTGCCTAATCACTGCGCCACCCTGTCGCCAGCGAGCAAAGTTGGGAAGGTGGACATGTTTTTATCCTTGTCTTTGTGTTTGTAAGACATTGTAAAAGGTTACCAACAGATCTTTCAAGAATATGGTACACAGATGGCCCTTAGCAATATTTTCAAATCAGGGATTTTTCACTGTTGTTCCCGAGCAATAACAAGCATCCCTTTCTCTTTGACAGACTTTGTGTGGCAACAATGAAATTTGAATTGTGCAGGGTCCAATTTAGCCTTTTTTCAGTGTGGTCGTTGCACATTGTTATTTGTGGCAGTAACATTCAGAAACATTCAACATGATGTTTTTCTCTGATAATGATAAATTAATATCCAAAATCATCTCGTGATTTGTTTTGTTGTCATTATTTTTGTCCTGGTACTTTTCTAAATACCTGAACAAATGGTATTGGCTAATACTGGTCTGATACCAGTTCTTGTTTTTTCTTTTTCAGTTTTAAAATCTCTATACCTTGCTGTGTGAAACTGTGAATGTTGTAATGAAAAATCTCTTTTTAATTATAAGTGGATGCATACACCATTTTCATTGGGTGTGTGCACATTTTAATTATATTTTTCTCGCAGGTTTATAAAATTGTGTTATTGCAGTGCAGTGTGGAAGCCATAGTGACTAAAAATGGGGATTGGTCATGCCTGGCCAATACCCAGTCAATGATACCAGCTTAATGAGATCAGTATCAGCACTGAAACTGTTCCATAATGTTTGATTGGTACATCCAGTCTGTGATTTGCAGGATTATTATATAGGCCTAGCCAAATTCTTGATATTACAGTTACCATTATAATTTTGATTTAATAGAACTGCTATTAGGTTAAATACATATTTTTTGTAGGTCTATTCTTTTACTGGATGTGGACATTAAGCATTTTAATAATTCTTATTTTTCAAAACACACTGTAGTTTTGATGGTATAAACTTGACCTTGAATTATGTAACTGTGGCAGAAAAGAAGAGTGCAGTGCAGTCATATAACCTGTTTCACTTCCTGTCTGATTTTCCACGACTACATGTTGCTACTCGTCACTTTGATCATGAAGGTGACACTACTCTATGGAGTATATAGGCTACAACATAGTATAGAATTAAGTATTTATGGTATATAGTTTAGATAACATTATAGGATGACACTGACAGGAGGACAGGACTGAGAGGAAATTACAAATCCGTCTGCTACGTCAGCACCATGGATAGAGCCATGGATTTATCAATACACAGCACAGTTAGGCTTCTGATATTTCAGAGCCATGGTCGGGGCCATAGATTCTAACTTGTACAAACCTCAGTCAGATAAAGGATCAATGAGTCAAGCAGACTAGAATAACATTCAACTAAACAATCCTTCTGCGCCTGTTTTCTCTCTGCTACAAGGAGTGGAGAGGGGGGGATGGCAGGTTAACAAGGAGGATTAATTTTGGTCATTTTGCTAACAAGGGGGATAGCATCCCCCCTCATATCGCTTACTGAGTACATCTGTGGTAGTCATATAGCACCATATGAATACTTTTCTCAGCCTGTTGCCAGGATGAATTTAAGAAATGTGGAGGTAATGTAATTTAGTTTTTTTTATTGATTTATTTTGTTGAGCAAAGCTGCCCTATGAATACCACACCTAAATAATTTATGGCAAAGAATAGTTTTCAAATTTATTACAAAGTCTAACTTTTTGACAAGGATTTTAACTCACTAAGTATCAACACTTTGGATTTTAAATCATCTCCACTCAGAGGGAGCAGAGCACATTAACCTCTGTGTAAAGGTAAATCAGAGAATTTTTTTTAAACATATCATACATATTAGAGTGTTAAACTGTTTTTCATCATTTCTGTGTTTTTTGGCTGACTGGAAATGGTGGCCGATGACATAGAGGGGTTACTAGCATGACCCCTTCCCAAGTATATAAAGACTAGAGCACACCTACTCAGCAACTTTTTTTTTTTTTACTATTTTTACACAGTTTTACAAACTTTCATCTGAGACAACTGGGATTCACTTCGGATAATCTGCTGTTACTGGTGAATAGAACCATTTTTGTTGAATGTTAGTGCTCAAGGAGTTATTTTAAATCCAGCTAAAATGTCTGTTAACAGGTGGAGCCACCAGCAGCTTCAGCTTCAGCACTGGCCGTTCAGCAAGGAGGATGAGTCAACGTACACAGTGCCAGCAGTGGCTGACACCAGTCATCACCCACAGCTTTGGCTTCAGCATTGGCTGTGCAGTTGGGAGGTCCCAAGCCAGAGGGAGAGCATTTGTAGAGCAGCACTTCACCAAAAAGCACGGTATGAGAGGCTGTTGCTCCAAGGGTGATGGCCTCAATGAAGCTGCCAAAGACTTTTCAGTAGAGAAGTGAGTAATGTGAAGTGCACTGAACTCCACTGAAACTGACGATGACTGGTGATGGATCGCTTGTTAACTAGTCATTTAAGTTAGATTTTTACTGAAATAAGTCTACATTTACCTATAAATTATCTGCTGAGTTAAGCAGTGGCCCCTAGCATTACTTATTTTTTAAAATATCATCCATGTTGCTTGCCTTACACCTACAAAGAAGGTGTTTAAATTGTGTATTTTTATACAGGAGTTTGGTATGAGCATTGTTAACTCAGAGGCTGTTCAGTCGGGACATGCTTTCAGCGCATTCAGTGGATATGCCTCCAGTATTTCAGAGCAGAGAATACTGCTTATTTTTCCATGATTTTTAGAACTAATTTTATGTATTTGGCGTTTTGTTAATCATTCAAATTTTGTCATTAATTATACAAAGAACACATATTTATTATTGCTTTCCATGGACTCATAATAAAGACTTTTAACTTTTGAAAGTGGTCTGGACACACTCTTCTTTCTAAACAGCCCTTTACACCAGGCACAAAATATTGAATATTGGCCTTTAAAAAAAAGTCTGTGAATGGACAGCATAAGGGGTCAGCTCAAATCAATTACAACTGTCAGTGAGATCTTTGCAGTCAGCTCCATTCTCATCCTACAGGAAGTTTCATTGTTTTGGGATACAAGACTGTCACTCAGACAAACTCTGAAATGCCGAATTAGATTTTCTATCATCTCATTTCAGAGTTAGAAAGTGAGAGTTTATTCTAGGGTTTTATAAGCCAAATTTCTATCCAATGTCATGCAAATTTTAACTGCTTTTCCAGAAAATTGGCAAATTAATGTGAGTTTCCATCTACCACTTTTATGCAAATATATGGAATTGGGAGCACAGCAGATCTTTAGTACTCTTTGTTGAACTTGCCTCATCTTCTGTTGCCCTTTGGTGTATCAAACATGAAGGACATGTCCAAATTAACACACTGATTAGAGCAAAGTAAATCAGCATTAGGTCATCCACTGACATACTTGTGTGGGTGCTAGTACTCTCAACAGAGAGAGGTGCTTCGATACCTTCTCCAACATGGGCTGGACTGGAGTAGAATGCCAACCCAGATAACAAGCAGTTGGAGGTAGGCACTGCGATGTATGTAATCTGCACCTTGTATAACTGTTCTTACTATTTAGAGTCATTACATTTCACAGGCCCCATTGGATCAAAAGATGAGTCCTTACTGGAGATCTAGAGGAGTTATCTAACAGAGATAATAGATAGTGCTAGAGCTCATATAGAGCAAAAATAAGTAAGGAGGCAACACACCTCCTTCAGGTTATCCTTAAGCCAGCTGAATCCAGAGGCTGTGTGAGTTTCCAAATCTACAATTCATCAACTCCACATGAAGCCTCAACTTTCTGCAAATTTCCAGACAGTCTGCATCAGATGCAGACTTCACCAGACTTTGCTGAATAATTTGATGTTGTTTATTACATCTGAACATTTAGATGGACAAAGGTTGGTTTTCGTCCATTGTAGGTGTGAGGATCCTTAGCTGAGGATTTGAGATGAAAATAATATTGACACTGTTTAGCAGCTCATAAAATGGAAACAATACTGAGCATTCAACCATATCTGGTATATATAAACAGCTTCTTGCATAAGTTCCCAATATCATCTTTACTGGGGTGGGTCAGAATTTTCAACGAATCTTCATGGAAACAATTCCGGTTTTTGGTCCCATCTCATGTTTTACCTTCACGGCTGAGCAGCCCTGCGGACTTGTGTGAATACAGTGAGCATGCCCCAGTACGTATGACAAGAGTCCATGAGTGCTCAGTGCACAGGTCTGGAGGCTGGATGTTTGCATTCAGCCTTTGACAACAACTCCTTGGGTCCTGCAGAGGAGGTAATCGTTCAAGCCATGTCCTGAGGTTCTGTGCTTACAGTTAATCACAAATAGGTAACATCAATGTTGCATGGCGGTCTCTATCAAATGTGTGATTCATATTAGTGAGTCTAGGCATTTTTGTAGTTGAGCACTTCTTTTAATCAATGAAATGATCTTCAACAACTGAAAGAATGGAATCCCTATTTTGTTTAAACATACACTTTTGATACATGTAATGGAAATTAGTCTGAAAAGATTTAGTTGTTTTTTTTCCTTGGGATTTCAAATCACTGGAAACTTTGCTTCAGTTGATGGATGTGAACAGTAATTTCAAAGATTAAAAAGAATTGACAGCCTCAAGAGCCATGGTGCTGCATGAATTCAGCTCGGATGATAATGTACCAGAGGTTTAAAAAAATTGTTAGTGAGTCTCAAGAACTATGTAATTAAAAAGACAGACAGAACTTCCCACCGCCCCTTATAGAAATATGGACTCAAAAACAAGCAAACACTGACAAACAAAGTTTATTCTTCACCCACGCACAAGTGAATAACCTGTTTATAGTGCTGTCTTGGTGATATTTCAAGACTTGCAGCATTTCAGACTGTTTCAACTCGTGGCTTGTCACATTTCATTATACTCTCACTCTATGTGTATGTGTGTGCGCGCGTGTATGTGCATGTGTGCGTTTGCATGGCACAGGAACATTTTAGCAAATGCCCAGCTCAGTCCCCTGTGTATGATCAGCTCTGACAAGGTAGTGACCCTTTCTTGAGCTCATGTGTGATAGGCTGGCTGACACAGTTTCACCTAATATTTCCCAAATATCAAAACACTTCTGTAGGCAACCCCATACATCCATGAGACAATCCCGTCAGTAGCTCTGTTCCTGTCTGTCTGTTTGGGATTCATCACGGCACACACCAGGTTCTCAGTATTCTCAGTAATTAGAGTTTGACTGCATACAAACAAGATAGGACAGACACCTTTGAAAGAGAGACGAAAAGGACGGAGAGGCAGAAAAAAGATGCAGTATGCCACATGAATTATTTCCCTTCACAAAAGTAATCTGTCTGTCACTCCTTTTTCATCTTTCCTTACAACTCCGTCATGATTTAGCTTGTTTTCTTCCCAACGCTGTCTTTTAAATTAGAGGCAAGCTGATAAGCTGGGAGCAAAAAAAAAAAGAATTTATATCCACTCTGACACAACATGTCTACATTAATTATTTGCCAACTGGAAAGACTAACCCATTGTTATTTTAGATATTTAGCTAGCAATGTAATCCAGTATTTCCAGCTAAGCCCTGTCCCTCCACCTGTTGCTAGCTAACATTAGCTCCATGAGTTGGTTGAAGCCATACCAGGCTGATTTTTTCAAATTTTTTCATCTGACTCATTTTAAAACAGATGAAATGGCCCTACATGATGGCACAACATAATTTTAAAAACCTAGGCTAAAGGTAGAGGGTCCTAGGCTAAAAGGCAGCATCCTCACCACCAATATTCAATGTAGAAGAGTTAATAGCCAAGCGCCATTGTTCTTGTGTTGCAATGAAAAGCTTGTTAGTATTCTAAGTATGTCAAGGAAAAATGTAATATCAGACTGTTCTAACTCAACCCTGTTTGGTTGCTGAGATGACATACTTTGACAAGCAACAGAACAGAACAGCTAACGTTTACATAAACTGATATAGTCTCATCCAGGACCATGCAGCTCCCACAAATACTACACAGTAAATGTGTTAATTGGAATGGGCCTTTTTTAATGCAATCTGTAACCCCACAAAGTAGTATAGTGTGAAATTCTCACATTAACATTGCGTTAGGTTGCTGCTGAAGGTAGTTAGCTAGTTAGCTGGACCTGCCAGCATTTGCAGCTTACGTTCACAAATATATGGTTTAATCCATTCCTTACACTTCTACTCTCACATTTTTGGTTTTGGAAGGGGGCAACCAGTGTTTGGGGGAAGGATTTAATCAGTGTTCAATGAACACACACTGCCGTATCTAAATTTAAATGTGTACATTTATAATGTACACATTTAAGGGATTATCTCTGAGGAGGAAGGTGTTGATAAGAGAAATGCCACAAGAAGACCAGTAGCGATTTAAGAGGCTCATTGTGTGGGACCTGGCTATTCCAGCAAAGCTCAATACCAAGGAATGTCCTTTGCACAGAGCTGCTTTGAAATAATGTGTCAAAGAATAGGAGGGTTTAACACTGCAGCATGTTGAACTAATATTGATTTCTGCTGGTTAAACTCATTGATGCTGAAGGTGTAGTAATGACTGTCATTAGTATGCTGTTTGTCAGTCAAAGGGATTCCTGATTAGAATCATGAAGACCATCAATAGATTGAGTCAATAGAAATCAATGGAGGCAGAAGATGTCAATGGGGCCAACATTATTGACTATGCTGGAAAGGATTAACAGCAGCTGTGAGGATCGGAAAGGGTAAAGAAAGAGAGCATACCTGTCGTAGTCTCCGTTGCACAGTGCTCGTACTGGGATAGTGAAAGGCTGCCACACAGGATTTAATGTGTTCTTCACCACTTCTGTTTTATGGCAGATAGTAAACCTAGAGGAGGGGAGTGGAGAGTAGGAGAATAAATATATGTGTCAAAGAGCCAGAGAAAGAAAATAGCTCATTAATTGTTAATTATACAAGCCAGAGAGAGAGTGATATGCAAATAAAAGGAGGAGCATGCAATGGAAAAGAAAGGGGCTACAAGAAAGACGATGTGAAAGCCTACGGTGATAGCAGAGATGCTTTAATAAGGGTTGTACCCAGCTTTTTATTGCTCGTCTCCCAGTTATATTGTGTTTTAGCCCACAAAAAATATTTTTTCAATCTGGCCTTTAAATCCTATCCTTTGACCACAAGTGTGACAATGATATGCAAATGGATTTTTCTGATATCTGAAATGTTTCACAGAGCAACATTACCTAAATTCCTATCAAATACCCTCTGAATATCCTATCAAAAAAGCAACAACATCACCTTTTTCTTTCTCCAAAGCCTTGGATTACTTGTGCTGCACTAAGTGCCTCAAGCCTTTTAAACCCCTGTGAGTCCTTTAGCCACACAGCCCTCTAATTTGTACCCCCCTCTGGCACCAACAACAGTTACTTCAAGCACGTCTGTGGGGATCCATTTCCCATCCTGTTATGTATGAAAAGAAATACTGAGAAAAGCCAGAAGACGACTAACGAAGCACTTGCTAAAGCATCTCTGGCTAGATAGAGCTGATGCTACCACAACTGCAGGGCCCCTTGGGAGACTGAACAGCACTCTGAGAAAGCGTGAGGACATGGAGAGTGTTACGCCTCCCTACGCAAATTGCTTCAGAAACTGACAGTGTTTTTTCTACTGATGGAAAATGCAGATTCTGTTTTTTTCCCTCTTGCTTTTATGCTTTTTACATTAATTGCCTCTCTCTTTCTTATTTGCTCTCCTGGAGTAATTTATGTAAGAGATAGTCATGGGAGTTGTGGTTGTGTTGTGAACAGGATACTTGTCTCTCAAGCCTCAAGTTTTGCATGCCCCACTAACCATTGAGGATCTTCTCTCACTGTGCGTACATTCTCATCTCACTCTGCTATATTGCATCTTTTCTAATGATCCCTTTGTTTTTGCATCTCCCTCTTTCCCAGATGATTTCCATTCTAATGTTTTGTTATGTTACAGTAACATTCATACTTTGTACTTTAAAACTAATTTTCCTCATCTCTCAAAACTCGTTTTCAGGCTCTCAGGGAAGCCAATATAAAGGAATTTATCCTGCTTTGCAAAACATTACCTAGGCTTTGTTAACACAGAATAACTGTAGTGTCACTGTGGCTTTTGATAGCAATTACTACACTTGACATCTTAGTGGATTTTGTGTGTCTCTGGTGGCTTCCTCAAACAGTGGTCCACTGGCAGCACCAGCACCTGCGGCTACCTTCAAAACAATTACAATGAACAAACAAAATCACATAACGCACTCACGTTCCGTCCTCATTGCTTCTGTAGAAAACCATGAAAGGGTCTGACTTGCCAAAGAAGTCTTTCTTATCCAGCTTGTTGGCACAGAACTGCATCGTGGCACTGTCCTGCAAGGATACATAGAGATCTTGGGTGAAAAGTGGGAGATGAGTTGGAGAGAGGGTATATCATACAGTAAGTACTTCATGATTAAAGAATGGATGATATTATTCATGTGGCCTATTTCACTCTTCTTCCCCCACTTCCTCTCTTTTATCTCAACAGCATACAGTGGGACAGCAGATGGAGGCAGCTGTCTGTGCATCACACAGTCAGATAATGACTACTGCATGCTGGAAATGTCTCTTTTCATTTCAAAGATGCGAATAGTGTTGTGTATGTTTGTGTATTTACCCTTATGTATGTCTGGCTTATTTTTCACAGAGGAATATAGAAGCTTTTTAGATCAGATATTTAGATGCAAATCTAATAAAACATTTATTAGATTTGCATTAAAGTGACAAAACATTCAGTCTAAGATATGTGTGCACATTCATCCACTTAAGAACTCCTGCAATAATAGCCAGACTAGCAGACCTGTGAGACTGTAATGGTAATTACACACTAGAAAATCAATAATCTGATGGATTTCCATCAACTTTGCTATTCTTTTATCTTTACCACTAATGAACCAAAGAATGTAGAGTTTCACCTGAGTGTGGTGCTGCATGAAAAGCCATGTTGTCGTAAAGTTTTAAAGGACATCATGGACTCACTTTGTCTGACACTTACATATTAAGAATTTTTCCAGCTTTTATTACTGTAACCTGCACCTATACAGTGTGCATGGTATGTTGTACATGTTATAATATCTTCTGAAACCATTATGATGTAGCCCTATGGCAAACCAAAACACTGAAGTAAAAATGAGTGTGGCGTTGATTCACAGTGGGATTGTCAGAACTAGCAGCCCTTTCATATCACAAAGAGTCATTAAATCCTATGTAAATATGAAAATATAGCACAATGGAGATTTAAGTTGATTAACACTAAAATGGTCCTCCTACACCACAGAGAAGGAAATGATACAGCGGCAGACAAAAGTACATGATTTTAAATAACCACAGGAAAACTAAGCAACTTGTCAAAAATTAAAGTTGCAAAGATGTCTGCAGCTTAGTTCATGTCAGGTACAGTCTTTGGGGATTTGTTCAATCTCTTCTATGTCAACATGTCACATTAGCAGCCACCATGAGTCACCACCTTACTGCTGGAGACAAGCACAATTAGTTTCAGTGGGAGTGTAAGAATAGTAGGACCCAATGTTCTGTCCAGGACACACAGTGTACAGGCACACACTCCACACAAATACCCACAAACATAGTAGTGCTGTTTAAAAAAATAAATAGAGGAAGTCTCAGAGCAGTATGAATGAGTATGCATGAATCAGAATAAGTTCTTTTTCACTAATTTGCATGAGGATATGAGTAGAGATGTGGCTGTCCTTTGTTTTAGTCTGTGCTGTGTGAATGTCACCTGCTCACTTGCTCTCACTCTACAAACTGCTGGCAGTCCGCCTACAAATTCACTCTAGTTTATCTATAAACACAGCTTTATAGTCCATGGGTAGTGTGTGTTCAAGTATGCAGGCATTGTAATCCCAAACCATAGTACCATATCCACCCACCAGCAGTCCTGCTAACATTAGTGCCAGCTGCTTACCGGCTAATTCTAGCATGTGTAATGGTCATCAAACTAACATCGTCTGATATCTGTCACAGCATCTGGAGGGCATCAGATGCTTCAAATATATTTCACCCTTAGAGAAACATCAAACACAAAGCAGAGTTTTTTGTTTTGCTTTAGGGTCTTTATTTGTCTAATAGATTTTGAGAGTTGCTTTGCTTCTTGTTTCAGCCACATAACATGATGGTGCACAACATATCTCAACATAAGCCCAAATCCAGAACTATCAGGCATGAAATAGGTTAATATATTTTTGATGTAAAATACAGACATAGCTTTTACTTCTGGTATTATAATTATGGCACATACAGTATATTCAAGTAAGCATATCTGATATAAGACTTGATTAATCGTAGAATTGTTCTAGATAGGTTAAAAACAAACGACCATTATTCTTGCATGTGCCGCAGTGTTGAGCTTAGCCTTGCAAGATTATCTCTACAAAACCTATTTAGGCAAATAATATATTGTTTAGAAAATCTACGTTGTATAGTGAGATACACATAAAGTGAAAATAAAACTATATGCCTTTTGCTTAAAATGCAGTGCAGTAACATCGTAAACCTGATTTAAACATTAATGGGGCAATAAAGGTCAGCTCAGCAACTGTTTGACACGGTTTAGGTTCCCTATTCTTATCCCTATGCTAAAACCTTCAGAATCAACCAGCACATTCAGCATTGTATATCATGATAATCATCTCTACAGTAGCTCCTCATCATGCTGTATTTTCTCTTGAGAACAGCATGCTGCTGCACTCCTGTTTCAAAATTGTCTTTTATGTGACAAGATTAAATATATAAAATCTGTCCTATAATACCAGAATTTTTATTTTATTACCAAAATATAATCAAGCTGGCTGCAGTTGCGAACAGCAGCACCAATCTTCACATTTAATGACTAGGAGTGCATTGTTTCATTAGCTTGGCAATCAGTTAACTTTATGTACAATAGTATATCTGTATGAAGAATTAACTGTGCCTGAAAGTGACCTCAGCTTATTGTGGATTCAAAAGATAAACCAACAAAAACCATAAAAACATTATATATACCTCAGATAAATCAAAGAGCAGCAGAAGACACTGGGAGATTCATTCCCACTGCAAACCAACTCTTACTCTTTCATTGTAGAACACCCTCTCTCTCTTACAAATAAGCCTGGTTGTGCACTTTTTCCATAAATTGTTTGTCATGAAATGTAGTGCTTGTACAAGCTCCAAATATAAATCACTTGCATGCTACTTGTTTACTATTACCCCTCCCTGTTCCTGGCTCTCCGTGTGTGGTGGCACTGGCAAAGGAGGGTCCCAACTTATCTCTGGCATATGGGCTGTAGCTAATCTCTGAAACACAGTGGGTTCATTACAGTACATTCAGATACTATAACAGTAGATTGCTGTTGTTGTCAGAGCCTGAGGTCTTATACTGGGCATCCATGGAGCCACTAATGATAGCTTAATAGCTTTTTAATGTTGCAGCTTGCACCTCGTGTCTGGCAGTGTGCCGAGTGGCAAATCAGCAAAAGAATGTGTGTGAGTGTACTAGTGTGACAGACAGCGTGTGAGAGTGTTTCTGTCCACATATGCCAATGCCCATTTTAATTCCTGAGTGCATTTATCCACAGTGTACTCTGTCTTTATCACACACAGCCAGGCACAGCCGTGCAGCACACACTCATGAACACATCTACTCCACTCCAGTGATGAGAGGACTTTATCTGTATTCCTGCCCTCACCCTGAGGACACATACACACCACACGTCTGCCATTTGACATAAACCCTCCTACGCAGATCAGACCTCACTCTCTCACTGCATTTCATTCACTGAAGTAGACTCCTTTAATCATCATGGGGAATGCTGGCTCCCATGCTGCTTACTGATTGACACACAAACAGCTGAAGGCTTATGTTATCCGAGCATGTGAAAGTAGAAACAGATTATATATCATCTGTTGCTTTGTGTCTTCCTTCCCAGGTTACTGTATGTTTGGGTTTGTTCCTGCACCTGATCAAAGTGATTAAAACTGCAGTGGGCACCAGTTTTCTCCCGGGCTCAACTATCAGATCTTCAAGGCTGAAGCACAAGGTGCACTATTGTAAGATCACAGCACCTTCATTCAGGCACTGTCTGATTTCCTGTTTGAAACCCCCTGCCTACTCCCAACACACACACACACACACACACACACACATTCTCTTGGTGATGGATTTACGAACAGCTGGTGCAACCCAGTCCTGAACTTTACCATAGGTGTCTACACAGTTTCATTGGTTTCTCTCAGCTTTATAAGCATTAAATCAACTTTCACTGACTTGCTGATCTAGTTTGTCAAATTTTGAACACAGGTTTGGGCTTTTGAACAGGCAGAAATTGGCACTGTTGCCACTCTGAGTCAGCGAGTAGAAGGACACACCAGGAAAGCTCAGCAGAGCTAATAGGCACATAAAAACATTTATAGTGATGGAATGTGTTGGGGATATTAAAAATGCATCTGCTACTGCCTCATTAAGGCTCTGTGGCACGAACACATTCTTGCTAAGGCCTGTGATCAACAGCCATTTGCTAATATGGAGAGAATCAGAGTACCATATAAATATTTAAAGAGGGGGGCAGGCTAGGTGGAAACACATTCACACCCTCAGGGGAGTAATGAGGGAGTGTATGTGATGAGAGAGATGAGATGCATATGTGTGTGCGTGTCACTACAGTGAAAGTTATAGTTTCACTAATTAAGACAGAGGAAATGGGGAGAAGACAAGAGGAGAGGTGGTAAAACTGTACAGTTGGTAAACTCTGTTGGTAGACTGTAGTGGCTCACACCACTGCATTTATGTTTGAATCACATAGAATTATGAGCAAGTGTGTCTGTGTCTCTAGGGGCTAAATGTAGAAAAGAATGGCCAAGGGAAAAAACTTAGGTGAAAAAGGTATTGACTCAATTAAAAGCCAAAGTGATGAGGTTAGGCAGAAAAGAAGCAGAAGGATGAGATATGAAAGGAGGGCTTAACATGACAAGCTATGACAAATGAATACCTGCTGTGTATATAGTATTTATGTGTGTTCACATTCAGATTGATGATAGGTAACATGTAGCATATGACCCTCCTTGACTGAGCATTCTTTAACGTGTGATTTTATAAATAGGTAATTCCTTGCCTGGATTAGCCCTTTTTCTTGTTTGATTTAAAGCCACATGAAGCTGAAATCTGTGACTCATGTTGTCTTGTTGGTTTGCCAAACAGAGTACGTGAGTAGAATGGAGAGGTGGTAATTTCTACTCCCTCCTTGGAGCACCTTATAATTGCTCTGCCCCCAGGTTTTCTCTTTTCTATATTTAATGTGTTTATTTCCCTCTTTGATAGTGTTAACAAGTATGAATTTATCAAATTGATGTAATCCAATATTTTTATATCTATAGTGTTTAGATAGCTATAGAAACTTTTCATAGTCAGAGCGTGGAGTTGGAGAAATGTTACAATATTCTTCAATTAATTTACTGCATGCTTGATCAAATGGGAGAACAAACTTTTCCTAATTGCCATTTCTGTTCCCCCAGCTCTCACGGTATTTTGTCCATATGGTTTAGATCTATCAAAGCCAATCTGCTCTTGAAATCGGTTATTTAAAATTATCATATTTTATCCTACCCTTCATTTGGTTGTTGAATCTGTTGTAATCTTTGGCAATAAACTGAGAAATAATTAAAATAAAAGCAGTCAGTGTATTAGGGAGAGAGAAGAGGGTTGTACAACATGGGACACTTGCTGCAACTTTCATTGCACATTGGATAATGTTACTTTCCTCATTTAGAGAAAGTAAAGAGGGGTTACATTCACAAATTACTGTTATAATCATCAGTTCTGTCTTTGAATAGACTGGTTTTCACATACAGTCCTATGTGAGATGATGAAGATGATTAGTTAAGCATTTCTTTAACTATCCTCTTTTATAGACTTTCTTTTATCTCATCACTGTAGGAGCTGAGATGAGTAACACAATCAATAAAGCAATTCAATCCAATTATCTATACAAACTTGCTGTACATAAATGAGACATCACATGTTTGATAAAATCTTTAAGGAAGAAACATATTAGTAAAATATGACATACAATATTATTCTTATCAGTCTCATCAAAAATAATATTATTGTTATTATAATATATTCATATTACAGTAAGTGAGGTTCTGCTATAACTGTTAATAATATAATATCTTTATTTATATAGCCAATAAAGAAATTATAAAAGTTTAAAATAGAGATGAAAAGTTGTAAAAGGTTTAAAACACAGATAATTAAAAGACAACACCACATAAAAGCAAGTCTGTAGAAATGGGTTTTAAGAAGTGATTTAAAAGAAGTTACTGAATCTGCAAGCCTTATCTCCTCAGGCAGGTCATTCCAAAGTCGAGGGGCTCTGATGGAAAAAGCTCGGTCACCTTTAGATTTAAGCCTCGACTTTGGAACGACCAGAAGGGCCCCACCTGAGGATCTAAGGCTGCAGGCTGGCTGCTATGGGGTCAGCATATCTGTTATGTAGCTTGGAGCCAGACCCAGACGTGCTTTAAAAGTGATCAGTAAAATCTTAAAGTCAATTCTAAAACGAACAGGGAGCCAATGGAGAGAAGCCAGAATCGGAGTGATGTGATGTTGTCTGTTAAAACCAGTAAGAAGCCGAGCTGCTGCGTTCTGAACTAGTTGGAGGCGAAACAGGGATTTTTGTGTAATTCCGGAAAGGAGGGAGTTACAGTAATCAAGTCTGGAGAAAATGAAAGCATGGATGATTTTTTTGAGGTCAGAATGATAAAGCATTGGCTTGATTCTGGAGATGGTTCTGATTTGGAGGAAGCAGGACTGGACAACTTTGTTGATGTGTGGTTTGAAACTTAAACCGGAGTCAAATAGTACTCCAAGATTTCTGGCGGTGGGCTTCATGTAGGTGGAGAGGGGACCAAGACTGATGGGGTTATTTGGGTTAGGGGGACTGAACAGTATGAAATTTTGTGCCATCCAACAGTTGACAACACTGAGACAATCTACCACAGCAGCTAGGCTTCTTGGGTCACCGGGTCTCAGAGGAAGGTATATCTGTGTGTCGTCTGCATAGCAATGAAAAGAAACATTGTGTTGCTGAATGATTTGACCAAGTGGAAGCATATAGATAGAAAATAAAACTGGACCATAATCGAACCTTGTGCTACACCACTCGTAATGTGGGCTGTGGAAGAAGTAAAATTACCAGTGGTGACCAAGAAGGTTCTTTCTAAAAGGTGAGAATAAAACCAATAAAGTGCAGTGTCCTTGATGCCCACCCAGGTTTTAAGACGGTCAATTAAAATAGTGTGGTCTACAGCGGATGGGAGTACTGTGATTAAAAGGAACTTGGGTTAAAACCACATTGAATAAAACCGTTTTGTGATCAGACACACAGATATCCTTAATAACAACATTGTCGGGGCTGAGACCACTGTGTGAAACTAAATCAAGAATGACCTTAGAGTGTGTTGGATCGTGTATTGCCTGCGTGAGGTTAAAAGATTCTAAAGTGTCCATCCATAAAATCAGTTACAAACATCTGAGAAGGGCAGCAGATGTGGATGTTAAAATCACCTAAAATGAGAATTTTGCGAACTTTGACATGAAGTGAGATAGAATCTCGGAAAACTCTTGGATAAAAACATTGTTTGGTTTGAGCGGTCTGTAGATTATTAAAATGATTATAGGCTCTTTAGAGTGTACCATAAAACCAAGGTGTTCAAAAGAAGTAAAATTATTGAATAAAATACGAGTGCATTTAAAATCATTTCTGTAAAAGTAATAAAAATCATGACAAAAACGACTTGTTATTAAGTGATCTGATATTTAAAAGGCCAAATTTTACAGGTTTTGAATTAAGAGCAGTAGTTAAAATAGTTTGCCGAGATACCTGGATTAAGTTGTTTTGATTTACAGCAGCAGTATGTGATGATGAGCCAGTTGCAGAGCGTATGGTGGGAAATGATGGTCTGTATGGGGAAGGTAGCCGGTGGAGGTGGTAGTGTCAGATGAAGCCTGTGGGGGGAGCTGGTAGAGGGAAAGGCACTGTGAGCTAGTCTTGTAAGGGGAGAAGAAGGCGCCAGGGGCGTGTGATGAAGATAGTAATTCAGGTGTGACAGACTGGACAGCGTGCGGCATGCTAGCCGCTAGCAGTCGGCTACCCATCCAGTTGGGATGAACTGTTCCAGAACAAATTAAAATTGTCAATAAAACCTATGTGATGAATTCTGCAGGCAGACTGAAGCCAGGTGTTGAGACTGAGGATTCTGCTAAAACGCCCTGCTCCATGGGCTAACGTAGGGAGGGGACCGCTGATAAAAGCAGACTTGCCGCAGTTAATTAAAAGGCTAAAAAGGTCATTAAAATCCTTTTTTGGTCAGCTCTGACTGCTGACGAGCTGTGTCATTGGACTCCACATGGACTAATACCCGGTTTATGGAGGAGGGTAGTGAGTTCAGTAGTCCGGGCAGCCTATCCAGGATAACCAGGACGGTGGCACCTGGCAAACAGTGAGTGGCAGCATTGAAGAACTGGGTGCTACTGATTATGGAGTCTCCAACAATCAGTGTGGTTGGAGAGAAGAGGGGACAGGGAGATGAAGGCAGAGAATGTCCATGGGAGGCGAGTGACCAGTCCGCACTGTGTGATCGGGAGGGCAGGTGCGGTGGTGAGAAGGGGACATCGGACCTGGGTGAGCGTTCCCGCTGGCTCAGGGCGAGGGAAAGCGCCAGAGCGGCGGAGCACAGCCTCCTTCAAGATCCTCCGCCGAGAAGCGGAAGTCAAGGACCGGGTTGAGGGCCATTTATTTGGCTTCACGATGGAGTGGCCAGCCACCTGTGCACTGTCAGCCACCAGTGGGGGGAAAGCTCTGGTGTCGACAGGCGCTGTTGTCGGGTCCAGAGCCAATGGTGCAGCGGGGGCATCCGCTGGGTGGACCGAAGACCGGAGAGTCGTCAGACAAGGCCGCGTAGCAGTTGGAGAGGGTCAGGCGGGGGGAGAGGCAGCTCCGTTGGAGTCCCTCTTGCGACCGCGGGCCACCACGTCTGCCTACGACGAATGGTTGTTGGGTTTGGAGCAGGAGGAAGGCCGTGGACAAGTGGCGGGATCCCATGCAACTGTGTCCTGGAGGGCTGCGCTGAGAGACGCCAGCTGTTTGGACTGTCCGTGTGCCACATCCATGAAGCTGGACAGTAGTGAATCTTTCCTTAGCAGCTCATCGGACAGCCGTCGGATATCCTCCTTCAGGTCAGTAATCTTTTTGTTTGCTCTCTCCAGCAGTATGTTGTCCTCGCAGGGTGTAGCTGCCATAGTTTTTTGTGGTTGGGCTTAATGCTAGCAAGGCTAAAAACAATGCTAAAAACTGCCGGTACCGCAGTCGGTTGTGTTATTAAAAAAACCTTAAACCGAATTAAAACAAGAATATAAAACGGCCAGGTTTAAAAGTGCGCTATAAAACTATGGCTAAAAACTGGGTAAAATGTCAAGACAGAGCTTCGGTCGTCGATATTCAACACAAACACAGCGGGGAGTGTTTGCACATAACAATAATATTAATGCTGAATCCAGTATGTCACAAACTTCAACTTCTTTGTATCTGTTGATTATTGTTGTTATTATTATTATTATTGATTGAGTTTCTATTAAAACCTGCACAATGGACAAGGTCAAGCATGTATTTCCTGTTTCGGTACAATCTCTGTCTGGCTACGGCGGATTCACCTCATTTGCACCCGACTACAAACATTGTTGCTCTTGTACACTGTCCAGTTTGTGATATCTCTGATCAGTTTTTATTTATTAACTGCATTAGAAACAGGACATCGTGTTCTCTTTTGGGACAGAGTGCGGGGAAATTTTGTTCAAGGGGTACTTCATGCTGGCATTTTTCCAACATGGGACACTTACCTTCTGCCTGTTAGTACATAAACATGCACTTCAGTCCTTACATAAGACGGCAAGTGTGGGTACTGGGACAGACCTGTGATTAGAAAGTTCTAGAGTTATACCTTTCAACCCATGGAGGCCAGTGCAGCTATGCTTGTGGAGTTACTCTTTTAATAGTCTGACATTTTAGGAAATACCATTATTCATTTTCTTTCTGAAAGTTAAATGCACCTGGCCAGTTGGACACTTAAAAAAAGTATCTAAGTAATAAAAGGGTCTTTATCCAAAGACTTATTTACATTTTGAAGTTTTACTATGTTTGAAGAATAAACCTGCCAACTCAAATCTATAAATAAAATCTACCAGGACCAGTATCTAAATGATTGCAGTAGTTCAGCTACAGTGTACTTTAACAGATATCTTTGTTGACTGGTATAGAGTACAGTTCCTTTAGGACTTTCAGGAATAGAAAGTTGGGAGTGTATCATTTTGTTAACTTAGGTTTATAATATGTTGAATACTGATTAAAAAAACCTACAGAAAACACAAACTGCGCACCACACTCTGCATAAAAATAAACAGTGAAATGTGGGGAGGTTTCTGTGTGCTATTCAGTTTAATCGTAAGCATGGACAAACACATTTTATTTTCCTACTGCCGGGAGTTTGAGTGAAAAACAAACACACACACCGCATACTCATCTCTTCTCTTGAGGCTACATCACGGATGGAAACTGATGAATAATGTCAGTTCATGAATGCTAAGTGTGTGTTACCCTCTTCTACCCTGCCAGACCCACAGGCGGGTCCATCATTACAAACTCATGTTGTGCAGGCAAACATTTTGAAAAACTAGATTTTGAAATTCTAGTCAAGAGTTCCCAAATGTGTCAGGCTGAATAACAGTACAATGTGTACAATTATGCACAAGGAATCTTGCATTTGAGCATTTTACTCAATGTGAGCATCATACCATTTCAAGAATGTGTGGGAACAAAGGAAAAACTGTTCTTGTCATTAAATCTGGATACAAACACTCATTCTCACTTTAAAGCTACAAGAGTAGAATGAGTGTTTAAAGAGCTTGCATATTACATATTCCTGAATTTCCTTGACTGTGCAATAATCTTTCACTAAAAACGTTTTCAGAGCCTAAAAGCATCTATCTCTGTGATGGTCTAGCAAGAAATTAAATTTTAAAGACCAGATGTCATACAGACATGGTGAAGAAGAGAAGTGAATGTTGCTGGATTTACCAAAATGTCCAGACTCTACAGCACATAACAGGATTTATAGACAAGGGAAGCAGCAGCTGTCACTACATTTTAATAAAGCAAATTACTGGGCAGTTTTCATCATGGTAGTCCAATTAGAATGAGATGCATCACTTTCAAGTATAGCTATGGTAGGACTTGGGTGCTCCCTGAGCCTCCTTTCATGAGTCCTTTCATTAGCCATTCTTCAACAGTCCATCTTATTTCAGATTTCAGGCTCTGCATAAGACATCAACTGCATCAAAGCATTTTGCAGCATGAACCAGGCTTTCTATGGTAATCTGAGTTTTTCTGAGTGTGTGAAAGTGACTGCATGTCGGTGTGTTTCTATATACATATGATTGTGTGTAAGTGTACGTGTGTGTGTGTGTGTCCCAAAAGCTACAGTGGATAAGGTCAGGCAGGGTTGCATTTTAATTAACCAATCAACTTGGTCTCACACTATTATCAGCCAAGCTGTTTTTTATAGGTAAGAGCTGATGCATGCAGGGCTTGAAATAATCCTCTATTGATTCACTTCAGTGTCTTTGTATCCGTTTCTATCTATCTGATTCTCTCTTCTACACACATGCACACAAATCTCTATTTCTCTTCATCTTATCACTGCGTATTTGCTCTTTTATTGTCATTGTGCCATTTTTTTCTCTTTCTCCTTTACTTGCTCTATCTCCCTTCCTCTCTCTCTCTCTCTCTCTTTGTGCCATTTGCTCTGTTGCACTCTCTTGCTTTTCAATATCCTCTTCTAATCTGCGTGCTGGGAGCCCAGTGAAGCATCCACAGCTTTACACCACAGGTTTGGTTGAGGGGTTAGTCAGCACTCACCTCATCATGTTCCTGGGCTGTTTCATTAGACAAGGGGCCACTGCTCAGAATGAGAACAGCCGCCGTGTGTGTGTGTTTGTGTGTGTGTGTGTGTGTGTGTGTGTGTGTGTGTGTGTGTGTGTGTGTGTGTGTGTGTGAATAGTCAGATAGAGAGAAGATGATATGACATGCTTCCGTGCACCAATCAGGATTTCACAAAATTTGAATCACAATCTGATACCAGTTGAGCTGGTTTGTCTTTGTCAATAAAATTCGATCAAGCTAAATCCACACAGTTTTTGACTACCAAACGATATTTTCATAACTTTGAATTATGTTTGTTTAATTCTGTTGCTCATGTTATAGAAAAATACTTTTAAAAATGCCACTATGCCTAATTACCACAAAGCAGCTGTGGTAATTAGGCATACTAAATCAAATAAATACTATAATTCCCCAAATTATGATTTCAATAAAGAAATATATAATCAAAGAATGAGAGAACAAATAGACTAGAATCTGAGCAGCCGTTCAATGCCAACTTCCCAGACTATAGATGGTAGTTTTCAATACTCAACTCCACTCAAGGCACTGAGGTTTGATAGCCAGCCTGATAGATAGATAGATTGACAGATAAACAGACAGGGAGACAATGAAAAGGATCTCTTGACAAAAGTTATTTAAGAGACAACGTGACATTACAAAATACTGCAACGCTTTTAAAAGAACAGATGGATTCAACACACATCTCAGCACTTTTCATCACTTGATTGTTCTGGGATTCTTTTTCTCAAATTGGACTAAATGAAGCCAACAGGAAGTTTCCTTTGTCTTTGGCTATGTGCCTACACTTCATTTGTCCCTCTGAGCTTCCATCCTGCGCAATCCACTTTATGTGCAAAGTCTATTTAACCAGGCTTCGCTGACAGATGTTTGCCTACTAATGTGTGTTTGGCAGGGGAGATTATTATGGCTTACTCACTCGACAATTGCTCAGCTCCTCTGCAGACAGGATGATAGTACCGCATTTCTTCCCTGGAATCCCTCTGTGAAGAAAAGGAAGAACACAATAAAAGCTTAATGGAAATTAGGAAAAAAGCACATTTTATATTATGTCCACCTGTGGCTCTTAATTGATCAATTAAAACCACTCTGAGAATAATGACATGTTCATTTTCCAACAGTGATTCTATTCAACAAAAAGTTCATTGGATGGAACTCATCCTTGAGATTTCTTGACACCTACAGAAAGTCGTGCTCATGTTTTTTTTCAACTGAATTTAAAATTTTAATGATATTAGTAGGATAACAAGGCTGTGTGCTCAACCTGAGCCGCTTCTGAGGAATTTAGCTTTAACTGACTGTAAAATATTGTACAGTGATTTCAATGACAGCTGATGAGTACCTCAATATAATGTACTGTACAAGTTATATCCTGCAGTATATTGCTGACTGCCCTGTTTGGAGCAATTCAATAGCTATTTGATTGTGATGGGTTGGCAGTTTTAGATAGTGAGGCAAAGGTCCAGTATCATCAAAAATCTTTGATGAATGAAACTAATTTAGAGGAGAGGTAAACCCTAAATCTATATCCACCTTTAGGTTTGCAGATATTTTACTGACAATTTACAGACAATTATTAACAAGTGAAAAGGTGGCATGTTGAGTTTTGTTTCTACTGGTGACTCATTACAGCTGAATGGATTCCAGGTTTCCTTTTTTCATTCAGCACAATATCACAGCTCATATTTATCTGTGTTTCATACAGAGAAAGTCCCCTGTGCCTCTCATAATCTCATAATCTTATATTTGCATACTATGCTTTTTGATCTAACATGGTGTGTTACATTAATGCAATTATTATTGTTATTATTATTATTGCACACTGCATATACTGTTTAAACTATGAATTTTTGCACATTCCTAGTCAATATGTTATTCATTTTATTCTATACATTTCTTTCTTCTTTATTTCTTTTTTATATTTAGGATTATGCAGTTTTGTGTATGTTTTGACTGTTGTGCAGCACAACATCAAGGAAAATTCTTTGTATGCGCAAACCTGCTTGGCAATAAACCTGTTTCTGACACTTTCATTTTTTTCATCCCGTCTTCATCATTTGAACTATTACACAACATTTTGGTGATCAATCCATCATCTCTTGACCTTTTCAGAACAAACGCCATCAACCCCACGTCTGGCTGTTCTAGCAGCTTCTTATCTGTTTCAGAATATTTTCCTAATTCTTCCTGATTGTAAGATTTTAAGAATCAAATGCATATATAGCCAGAGAGTGCAATGCTTTTTTCCTACTCTTAAGATTTTAAGAAGCAACATGCTTCTTAAAATGAACATGATCATGCTTTTCCTGTGAGATCCAATAACTGCTTAAGGAATGTGCTTGGAGAGATCAAGTAAACAAAGAAAGCATCAGCTAAACTTAAAATGCCCTTTTCCACCTTCCTGTTTCACTGCTATTATTAATATTTTACATGTTTTCAATTCTTGTTCTTTTGTTTGGCAGTGGGGAAGGTGAAGATTGAAGTTCCTTGCTCAAGAGCTAAAAGACGTGCGACCTTTAACATCCAAACATCCCATACAGTCAATATTATCATATTCATATTCATATGTTTTAAATCTTTCAGATAAAATATTTCTCAAGAAAAAACTGTTGGAAAGATGTGAGAATCAAAAAGGAAAAGCTGTTAAAATCTCAACCACCTTGGTTCACTTATTACAACTGACTGAAACAGAGAGCAGAGGGCTGATGGCCCATGTCTTTGAAGCCAGTCTCTAGAGTATTTTTCTCTATTTCTTTATCAGCTCTTTCCTTTTGCCTCTAACTGTCCCACTTGACTTAGTGCTCTGGTACAAAGTACAAAAAGGAGATATTTATCTTTATGTCTTGGTAATGTCCGCAGTGTGTGCACATGTGTTTTGTTATTTGTAGTGCTGACAGCCTATCTAATAAGACTAAATGTCTTCAGTCCTTTAGTCCACTCAAGGTGACAGGTGGAATTGAATTATAATACCCAGGAAATGGAATCCACATCAGAGAGGAGTTGAGAGGTTGTGAGTGGAAAAGATGTAAAAAAGGAAATGCTATTAAATACAGAGACTACTTCACTGACATATCTGTTTTATTTATATTAAATTTCACTGTTTGCTGATGATACTCAGGAGTACCTATGTAAATTTAAAGCCAAACGACTTCTGAGCTCAGGACCACTTTGTGTGTGTCTGATCCCCTCACCTTAACAACTGCAACTTATATATATTCACTTGGACCTTTTTATTCTGTCCCCAGCTAGTTTAAAATGTTGTGCAGAGGCTTTTAACGTTATCAGAACAGAGGGACCATACTGCATTACTCCAACTGTATTCCCTCCACTGGCTCCCTCTTTGCTATAGAACTGACTTGAAAAGCTTCTTTTTAGCTTGGAAAGCATTGAACGGTCTTGCCTCATCTGTACCTACAGTAGTTACAGGTCTAAATCTTTTGGTGGCATACCTTTCTTCATACCCACTAACTTTAGTTTTGCTTGATTCTATTGTATTTTCCTGTGTTTTTCCAAGGCCATACACACACATGTTCTTCAACTTGTTTTTATTCTATTGGCACTTTTTCTTCTTGGATCAACTGTATTGAATAGGTTAGACCTGAATCTCTCTTTCTTGTCACTATGAGACCTGTGTATAAAATATGCTCCCAATTAAGGGATTATGTTTCTAATTAAACAAATATTAACATTTCTGATGTTTCCCCTTCCCTTTATCTAAATTGTAGGGCTTTGGATTTTCCAGGACATTAACTTTCTCACCTGTGGATTGTGAAGTTTACTGCTGTTATTCTGCATGTGAGTTAATTGCCTCATTCATCAGCTGCATTTCACAGTGAGACGAATGTGTCTTATTAGTTTGAAAGTGGCCGTGGGCAGACATGCATAGGTTTCCTCCCTCAGTCCAAACATATTAATGTTTGTACAGTTTGTATCATCAGGCAAAGAAGGCCAATTCAAAACATCTGTGTGGGTGACTGTGGAAGTTTAGGAGAATTGAAGTACATTTTGCTCATGCAGGAGAATCTAAGGGGCACAGGGTGTGTGTTCAGCAGCATCTTCCTGTTTACAGAGTTTGAGTATCTGTGGTCAGCATTGGTTTTAGTAATGTGCCTCTTGTGCCACGTTATCAGCAGCATCATGGCTGTCTGCTAAGAATTGTGCAATTTTGTACTGCACTTCCATAATGTTGAGGGACTCTCAACAAATGAATTTATAAAGAAATGATAAAAAAAATAAGGTGTAGAGGCTGAAATATCCTGACTTTTAGTCTCAAGTATGGTTTGAACTGTAAAAACAGCTATATTCTAATATTCTAACTCTACAGTATATCCCATAACACAACTGGAAAGGTCCCTCCTGCCTCCTAATTACCCACATCTTTTAACCCCCATACCTCCAATTTGTAATGCAGGCTTCTTGTTAAAGTCTTTACAGCTTCCCTCCAGATATGTTGTAAGAAATATAAAAATACTCTGCTTGGAAAAAAAAAAAAAAAATCCAAAATCTATGAATATGCAATTATTGTTCATTTCAAAAGTTTAACTGCTGGACACATGATGTCTCTTATGGAAAAGTCAATTCTCAGTGTTTGTGCACTGGAGGCTTCAAGTTTCCACATCACACTTGTGTAAGGTGCCTGCTGGACTACGATTAGCTTCCAAACTAGCTGTGATGTCACAAATCCTGCTAACAGGTACACGCCTGCACAGTGAAAATCAAACATCAGCTTCACAACTGAAGTAACAATAAGTAAACACATTATTGAGTGGAGGGAACTTTAAGTCTCAAGATCAAGCAAAGATAACATTGATGATATCATGAGGGACAGCCAAAAGATTTTAATCAAAACCCATTAGAAATTGCCAGATAGTTGCTTTTATGTCTGAGTTGGATACATGTATTTATGACTTTAATCTACAAAGATGCATCTAACTAACCACAGTTAGGATTAACATTAGACTGGTAACCGTGGTATTTCCAGTGGCAACTTTCTTACAACTTCCACCCAAAAGTAAGCATAGACTTTATTATGCTTGGTTTTTGCACACACCATGCTAAGGTCACAAGGCTGTAGAAAGAGTACTCCAGCTGTGTGTAGAAGTGCTTTCTGCACTTTGTGCAGAGGTGTGTGCATCTTATGAGGTAGATGTAGATGTTTGATCCACACAGTGAAAGACTCCCATCGATATTCAGTGGGGAAACCATCTTGATTGAGTGATGCAGGAAACTGTGAGAGTGTTTTTTATCACCTTAAGTGTTACACACACACACACACACACACACACAGTCACTTGACACCCCTTCAGCCACTGGCTCAAAAATACAGCTTTCAAAAGACAAATGACTTCATATCTACATCCTTCTCCACTTGTTCCTTCCTTTACCTCCTGTAACAAAATCAATTCTCACTCGGGTCTTCCCAGAAATAGCTCTGATATCTTAAGGCCACTGAGCAGCTAAAATCAACAGACAAAAGAGTTTGGGTTACACAAGTAAATCTGTGGCGTGCTGACAAGCTGTGCAGTAGCTGCACAGCAAAGCAGTTACAGCCATAACAACACAGTGCACTACAGCCACAGGAACAGCTTTTATCCATTCAACCATGATTGAAGATTCATTTTCTATTGACTGTTGACAAACTGTTTCAACTCTACTTTATATAATAAGTTGCATATGTGTATAGGTACGTATCTGTGTGTAGGCAACAATCCTCAATCTTTTGCCCTCTGCCGCTGGGGGTTGTAAAGAACATTTTTTTATAAATATAATATTTATCTTTATGCTCCCATGGATAACTCACTGGAATGAAACAAATCAGTTGGTGTTTAATGTGATCCCTCTTGTGAACCTGTACATGCCAGAAACCCCACTCATTACTTGAAAAAATATTGAAAGGAGATGAAAATAATCAGATAGGATATCATTTGCACCTTGCTATTGACTTGCAAAAAAAAATAATAAAAAATTGATTTATAATTTGTCTCAGTTACGGAAAAGAGACCTCCTGAGGCTGCTGCACAAGACACTGCTCACTCATATTACTGAAAACATGAAACGGTAATCTAATGTGTCTGTCAGTGAGTCTTATTCTTTGAACTGCACCTGGACAAATTAGAAAGCTCTTCTTGCAATAACTTAAGATGCTTGAAGAGAAAGAACTTTTTTTGTCTTTTTATTAGAAACATTGAAGAGTCAAAGCAATGGTGCATGCATAATATAACCTATCCACTGATACAATGCTTCAAAGACCCACAGGGTACACACTGGAGTGTTTTTGAACCTCCGATATAAAACAAAGGAGTGCACACACACACACACACACACACACACACACACACACACACACACACACACACAGTGAGAGACGAGAGACTGTATTTTAGCCCATAGGAACATGTACACCTAGATACACTCAAAGTATAAAGACTCACATTCATATTAGTGCACACACACACACACACATACAGGTTTTGTCCACAGTGGTGGAAATCTGTAATTGCTAGATCTTCAGGGAGTCAAAGACTACAGCAAACTGGTAAGGAACAGCTAAATTAATTTTGCCTTGGGTGATATGAGAAGGATAAGAAAAGGATGATTGAGAAAGGAAGATTGATTTGGTGCAACTACTGAACAATTATGGTAGCTGTGTTAGAAAAGCTGAGCTACTTTCTGTTCACTGTCTATATTATTCAGACCTCATTTTGTCTTTTATCTTGTCTGATTGGTGACCATATCAGTGTATCACCAACACAAAGACACATTTGTTTGTAATATATTATAAATTGAAATTTAGTTGGATTCGTCCTTTCATGTTTCACGGTCAGAGGTACATACAGACTAATTTTGTTGCAATAAGTTTGTTATGACAAAAAAAGGTTGGTATCTTACAACAATGAGAGACACAGTGACAATATTTTGCTTCCAAAAGGAAAATAAAGACAATGTTTTATCTAAATGTAAAAAGTGGAATCAGATGAATGTTTACTTCACAATTTAAAATTTTAAAACAGTAAGAATATCAGCATAATTAATAAAAATGACATCTTCAATTGACTGTGTGTTTAATGTTGATTTCATAACAGGCAACAAATGTCAAAGCAAAACAGTTCTCTGAAACTAAAGACGCCCATGAATGGTGCTTTTTACATTTGCATTATCTCAGTTAATTATTTTTTAAATAATATTTTATGACATTTGCATATAGTCTACATTTCTTAAAGTTCTGGATTAAATTTAGAGACAAAGTTTCAGATTACTGATTTCAAGCATCAGGGGTTCAAGCAATGAACCAACCAATACCACGTTTGAAAAGATAAATTAAGCCGTAACCCACCAAACCATCAACCAAATCAAAAACTGCAGGGAAAGTTTGAAGGCTAAAAGTCAAAACCAGTTTTCAATGTTACGGTCTTTATGGATGAGATAATTAGAGAATAACCACTGGTGAACATGACTTGCTATTGCATTGATGTTGGGTTGGAGGATAACTTGCCTGAGACTCCTGTTCCTACTCTAGAGGATAGCACCATTACTGGCAAATTCAATCTTAACAGCTGATGCTAACATCACAACATTAGCTAGCACTAGTTAAATAAACATGATGTGAATTACCAGTCAGCCAACCTTAACCACATGCTCATAATGGCATGGCTTTCTATTCTATCCCTTGTTATGTTCTATGTTAAATGTTAATGGATGAGCTATGGCCGGTGGGTGAAAATGTTAGTTTCCCACTTTTTAATGTAAAATAATGTTGTAATAACCTGAAATTTGGGCAGCATTATTGTGATATGTAATGTTAGCTAATGTTAGTGTGGTAATGTAGAATTATTGACATTACATATTACAGCCAGGGACCAGCAAATCATAGATCTGTTTAAACGTTCATGTTGTAATGTATATCATTAATTTTAGGGTGAAGACTTAGTTTATCCAAACATTTCAAAACTGTTCTGGCCACAATTTTAGTTATTTCATCACTCAGAGGGAGAGGATTCTAGCATTGAAGAGACAGACAACAGCAGTACTCAACAGATTTCAACAGAGACAGAAGACAGTTGTTGCCATATCTTGAAAGAGCTACTGACCACCTAAAAGAGTATGTGTTAGAGGGGATATATTATGGAAAACAGGTTTTGCCTAGTCTTTGTATGGATTTGGCAGTCTGAAATGTTATTTAGGTGAAGGGGGGGAAATGACAAGTCTTCAGATTAACAAGCTGTAAACAAGCTGGCGATGTCACAAGCCGTGAATTAGCTTTGAGTCATCAATTAGCTGTGCTGTTTGGAGCCAGGAACACTAGGTACCAATGTATTACCCAGTTTGAAGGTGTTTTATTTCTTCAGGCAAGGAAGAAATGTGTGCTACACCCACCAATAGTGACTTGTCTAGTTCGAAAGAGGTGCTGGAAAATAATAAAAATTAGGCTAGTTTCTTTGGAAAATAACATGTTCCATAAATTCAAGGAAACTGTATAAAATTATTGAAATGATAAATTATATGTCCCCTTAAATTATTTCAGTTTGTCTTAGTTTAATTGCATCATGATTAAATATATATTATGTGTTTCTTGGTTTACCTGCTTAATGGAGACATTATACATTCAGTTTGTGGCAAAATGCTTTATCTTTTATCTTTTGTATAAATGTGGAAAAAAATCCACACAAACTAATTGGTGTATTTCACAATGCCCTTACAGGACCAATACTAACCTCATCTAGTTATACCAAAGCTATGCACACTTAGTCAATTGAACAACAGTCCGTCCTGGAGAAGATGCAAGAGTCTCAAAACATGTAGACTGAAGAACAACAGGAAAAACATCAAAAAAGGGATGAGAGGCTCCTCTCAAGGTTAAAGGTCCAGTGTGTAATATATGGGGTATTTAGCGGCCTCTAATGGTGAAGTTCTAGATTGAAGCACTCCGCGGCTCCCCCCTCCCCTCCCTAAGACTATGGTGGCCTTCACGGACAAGAGGCTATTTGCTGAAGAGGACAGCTCCAAGCATTTCTAACAAGTCAAGGGAAGCGGTGAAGATGTATTTAGTTATTTAGTCTATAATACTAGATAGGATATAGGTCGTAAGTAAGATAGCAATTATGAGTGCTTTACAAGCTAACATTAGCTACGTAATGCTAAACAAAACTTACAGTTATTTTATTCTAATGTAAAATAACTAATGTAGGCATATTGATAGCGAGATAACGTTAGCATTGGCAGGATAACGTTGCAAATTGTGTTATCCGTTTGCAGAGTGAAGTACCGGAGATTAGAGAGAAAGAGAGAGGAAGAGGGCGAGCTAACTGTGCTGCTTAGCGGTGCTGCTGCCGGCAGGGCTAGGCTAGAGAGGAGAGCAAATGTGAGTCAGTCGCCTCTTTTACAGCCCGTTCAAAGCGGGAATACTGCGCCTGTAATCCGCCTTGCTGTTCTGTTTAGTCCGTATTCAGACCAAATCAGGCGGTGCAGGGTTAGGAGGCTGTGGGTGTGTTTGTGCTTTAGAAGCTAACAGCTGTAAAACAATTAGAAAATAACGTTCATTGATCTGATTCACGGCTTCTTCACTAACAGCTCAGCCTCTAGCTCACTCAGCTGCTCTCTCGTCTTTTTATTATGAGTCAGGAATAAAGTCTAACCTCACTTTTTACGTTATCAAACAAAGAAAAATGTCCTCCCCTCGGATTACAGCTATAATGCGTGTTCTCTGTATAAAAGAGGCTACTGAAAACATCAGCAACACTAACGTTACTGAATGAGTAACGTTATGTAAATAAGATATAGTTCACTAATGAGCAGCACTATTTTGACTTTTTGTTTTTTAAATCATGTTGTTGTAGACTTGTTTGGGAACACTGGACAGCCTACAATCCATATTCTGCACTACCATCACCATATTTCCAACATATCACGAAACGTATAACTTACTAAGCCTTATCTGTGTTTTTCCTGTTTTCATTTTTTCAGACTTCTTGAAGAGATGATCTTGGAGGAGAACAGCAGCTCACCAGTGAACTGCTTCAGAGGCAGCCAGGGTTCATTTGTTCAATTTAAATGTGCAAGTTTACCAAATAAAAGATATTAATCAGATGTGCTGTGATAATTGCTCTGATATACAATGACAGTACTTCCCTGCAATGTCAGTATATTGTCATTACCACTTCCACTATTGATTTATATTTTCGTTATTTATATATTATTAAGCAACATGAAACAGTAGTGAAGTTTGAATACCACTGATCCTCAGAACAGGGCATTGTAGAACATGTTATGGATTCATTTTCATCACTTCAGGTTATGTAAACTGCAATTTACTAGTTTGAACAACAAAATAAAAATATGAAAAACAACACTAAGAATAGCATTTATGATATAAATATCTTTTATTTAACAGAAACATTTTTGGACATCTTTTTCAATCTTTTACTGTTCAAACAAACATTTTTACAGTTTATTCTGTTTTCTTCAGAGTTGACTGATAAAGACAGAATAAGCTGTCAAATCATTAGTCTGTTCAGCTAAAAGCAGTCAATTTGCTGCACATATAATAGCAGACAAGGGTCAGACCAAAACCACACCAAAGGTATTCAGTTTACTGCTCTGGATGAAGATGCTCTCATAGCAGGAACGACACCCATCATTCACTGGCACTGCTGTTCCTCATCTGCTCCAGATTATCAGATTATTTCATTAACACACTTTCAGTCAGAGACAAGTAGCTATTCAGTGAAATCAACTTCTGTTGTCTTTGGTTGTAATGAAAACCTCTGTATTTGCAGTCATTAATGGCACATGGTGAAATATTCCTGACCTATTATGAAGATAAAGGCAACACTATGTATCGATGCTGCAGGAGCTCTGTCATAGCTGCAGAAACAGCAGTAACATCAAGAAAATAGTAACGTGACACAGTCACATAACCTGTAATACATTATGCTACGTCCTAAAATACTTCTGACTGATAAATGTAAAATTAAAACTGTGGTAGCAATTAACGTCACATGTTCTCCAACATTGAAACGGGAAAAACTTACTTGTGTTGGACTATAAACTAACTTTACACCGTGTGTACATGTGCTACTAAATGACAGATTAGCAGCAAACAATGAAATTATGGAGCACTATGAAAAATATTCACCGACTGTATGATGAGCCGACTTCTCCTCAGTTTATCTTTCACATTAACTCATTACTCTGACTTACTGTCCTTAGCTCATCACCAGCACTAAATACCTTACTGCCACAGAAAATGAATAAATCTTTGGGTTATTAGCACCACTTCGCCTACCTGTTGTCTCTTATTAGACCAGCAGCTCCGAGAGAGGCTCAAACTGAAGCTACAGTCTGCTAATATGACTAATTTCACGCTACGTAATATTAGCGGCGTTTCTATCCACTGAAACGTATCTACTGCTAATACATATTGTACATCATCTAAGTTATAAAACATTACCAACTGAGAGAAATAAATCTACATTACACTCTTACCTGTCCAGCAGAAAACAGGAAACTTCAGCATCAGTCTGCAAACATTTCTCTCATCACGGATTTCCATAGGGGTTTATCCTCTTTATGTAGTTGCTAGTCCGTTTAGCTTCTTCTGTTTTCGTTTCAATGACGATGGCGATTTTCTAAATAAGTATCATCCTTCATTTATCAGGTTTTGGTTCCAAATCTTCTCACGATACAAAATGTTTGGTCTGGTCTTCTTTTTAGGGCGACCCGCTCCTATGTAAATATAAATGACTTATTTCTAAGGTAACAAAAGCATCACAATTATTATTTTCAGATGATTAGACACTAATTTAAATGTGCTTTTAAATGATCTATTCAATTTTTACCAAGTCTGTTCTTTTAGATGTTCCTAAATATTACACACTGGACCTTTTAATGGAAGAAAGAAAAGAAAGAAGAAAAGAAAAACTATTTGATGGTCTTAGGGCTGTCTTCCTTCAAAGTCCTCCACATTCCCACGACCAAGTTTCAGCATTCTCATATCCTCCTCAACACCAGTCCTGCTCACTATTCCCAGAACAACCCAAATTACAGTGAAAACTACAAACAATGTGATTTTTTTCACTTTTTATGTGCCCTGGCACAGCTCTGCACATTTTATTTTTTTATGCAGTGCACTGGCAGTCATCTTATCTGATGTTTGAAAGTTATTTTCTGTCCATTAAAAGATCATTGAAGTCTTTTTGACTCTTAGTTGTGTTTTTTTCTGATGTTCTGTAAATGCAGATACTCCATAGGGAGTGGGAATTGGGTGGTTATATATGTGATCAGCGCCCCCCTTGCACTGCTACCACGGGCATTGCACTGAGCATTCACTGGCTGAAAAGGCTGAGAGTAGTTGGTAGCACAGTCACCAGCTTCCTCCAACCAGTCGCTCTTGGCATAATCTCTCTCCTTCTAACAGAAATTGTGGAGTGCACAGTAGGTGGTGATCATGGTTGGCGCAAAAGTAAAGTGAAAGTACCCTCCACTGGACTTCAGCATCCCAAAAGTTATTAGTGACACGGGGTATTGCACGAGTCACTACGCTCCATAGCTATGCAATAGCAATGGAGCGTAGTGACTCGGGCAAAGCCCGAGTCACTATTGTTATTCGTCATGTTTCTTCCACTTCTTATTATTCCTCTTCCGTACAAAATTTCGGCGCGTAACTAGTCCCACAGCTTTGAGAAAACCCATGCGAATTATACATCAAAACGTGCGGCTCGTTCGGGAATGGTGTGCTATGACTTTTGGTGAAGATATTGAAATTTTTCGCGACGTAAGTCGCGAAAAACTGCGAGAAATTTCTCATAGGAAATGAATGGGGAGGGGTCAAAAAACATCCACATTTTAGGGGCAATTTCAAGCTTCAACTACTTCGCCATACTTTGAGCTACAGACTTCATTCAAACTTTAAAATGTTCACAAAGTTGTCAGCTATTAAACTTGTATTCAACTTTTTGAGTATTCTTTATACTTTTTGATCTGTGACTTTTAAAGTTTCATGTGCAATTTTAGATAAATTTTGAGTTTAACATTAGTGTGTATTGCTGGAATGTTCAGAGCTAGAGTGTGTGATGTCATCGCTTAGAGTGGAAGAAGCTGTTTAAATTTTTCTGAAAAATTTCTGGATAAATCGTCCTTTCAGCCACATATTTTGGTCTACACAAATAATTTTTTCCACAGTAGTAGGCACACTTGTGCTCTGTCATTTAAATCACCAACCGTAGCTAAGACACAAACAGAATTTAAACTGTCAGCCCTTTTGTGAAGGGTTTACCGGCCAACTGTCCCATAGACTCCCATATTAATTAAGGAGGAGATTTCAGGAGGAGAGTTGAACCGACACCCTTTTTTCTCTCGCTCTCCTGTCAACATTTTTGGGTCTAGGGACTTGAAGATCACCAATATTGTGCAGAAAGATCTTGTGATGGTCCTGGTGTGCTCAGATTTCTGATAGGACTTACGGTTCCTTCACAAAAATGCCTTTTTTGACAGGCTCACGGAGCTAACATTTTTAGCTACTTTGACAAATTTACACACCAACACACACACGCACGCGTACGAGGACGCACACATGCACGGGTTGCCATGGGGAGCAGAGTAAATCTCCATGTATGTGTGTGGGGTTGCGTGTGGGCGTGCCTGCGGGCGTGCGTGTGAGTGTCCCGGTGTGTGCGAAGCTATGTGCACGGAGCTGTGTGCTAGCTAATCTGCCTGAATCAGAGGGAGCTGCACCAACCACAAAGTCAACAGTCATCTGATTGAGGTAAGTGAATATTTTTCTCTTCACCTTTGTTATCTTAGTAGCATTAGCCTACATTATTCTTGAATCTAGACATTATTCTCTCATATTTTTGGGAATAAATTATTAATATGTACAAAAAATATACAGTCGGTGCTGAGCAAGAACACTATACATATAGCTAAACTGTGACTCAGTGTGCTGTCAACGTCCATTAAAGTGCTGAGTTTGCTTCTGTCACTTTCAGAGTGATGTGAAAAGTGTTTGAGGACATCATTAATATGATTTGTATCGAGATAGACCTTCTCTGTTGAAAAGTAAGGTCCGTTTTGTTTACGTTAACCGAAAACAGCCGCGCTATATAGCAGCGCCAGACTCCTTTGAAAAAAAACACACATTTAAGATGGTAAGGTAACGGGAGGTGCTGCTGTAGCGCAGCTAGCTGCTCAGTCTGTGTGTGACTGGGTGAGTTTCAGCGGTTGAAGAAGTTATCAGATCCCTTCGTGAAGCAAAGTACCTCACATTAACGCCAAAAAAGAGACTGTGTGGTAGATCTGTGCTCTGCTAAGTAAATTTAGTCTTTCTGTCAAAGGAGTCTGGTGTATTTGAACGGCAGTGAGGCTCACTGGCCAAACAGGTAGATGAACTGACCTTCGTGCTGTAAATACTGTCAGTGTAGTAACGTAATGCTGTTGGTTGAAGAAGTATTCAGATTATTTTATTACAAATAAAAGTCCGCTATGAGAAAAAAAACCTTCTTTTACTGTTCATATAAACACCCGACTTAAAATTACACACCCGGAGAACTACGTATATATTGCTTCATATCTATATTATACTATTATATATTATATATACTATACTATATTATCTATTGGACTATATACATACAGTCAAGCCTGAAATGATTCATACCCCTTGCGCGAATTTTGTCTTAAAGTTACTTTTATTCAAGCATATTATTTTGACTGGAAAATAAAAGCTGAGAAATATTTATTTCCACACTATGCCTTTTTTACATCCTCTTATTATCTTCTGATAGATGCCTGTGTCATTTCACATCAAGAAAAAACTTGCTGGTTGAATATATATATATATATATAGACAAGTAAGGAGCATTTATAAATGTATCCATGAGGATGAGTTTAATTTGACTTAATTCATGCTACCATAATGTTGTCTGTCTTACTGATTTCTTTGTTTTTGTGTATTTTCAGAGAACATGCAAGACGATCACCTTGCAGCCAAATTTCCCTCCGTCTGTCTCTGTCTTTCCCATAAGAGACATCCCACTTCTGCTGCTCCTCCTAAAGTTTCTTTCATTTTGTCCATGTAAAAGGTATTTATGGGGCAGTTTCTCTAATCACATTTGAGGGTGAAAGGGCAGATTGTCATATAAATAAACACATGAAAAACAACTGTTGGTCTAAGGTGTGTTCTGTTTCAATATTTGAAATGTATTAAGAAATGTATTCATAATGTACAGGTGTGCTCCTGATGATGTAGAAAACCCATAAATTATATTTATTATGTACATGTTGTAACTCCACATCATGACTTAAAAGTCAATGTAATATATAGTATTGTTAGAATTATATATATGTTTATATATATTTTCAAACACACTAAGTGTAATTATTGATCAGCACTAATAATTAACGGCCATACCACTGAAACCATAACAGAGCATCAATGACACAAATACCATCAGCTCCTCCCTGATAAGTGTTCCCCATCAGCTGCTGGGGCTCCTCACACATGACCCACCGGCACCGGCCCGTGTCACTCTCAAAATTTCTGCTGCAGGAATTTTCTAGTTTATACTTATAATTAGGAGACTGATGTCCTCTCCTTAAGTGTTCTTTGAACGCTATAAAAAGGGAGAATGAGAACATAAAATTAATGTTTCATTTATTTATAGGTGTGTTCAGTGCTATTTTATTATGAATCTTATTATGAATTTTGCTTCCATTCCTGATTGGTCTGAGAATGTGAGAAAAACTCTCTCCCACCAGTCCTTGCATCAGACTTTGATCCACTGGCTCCTGCTCTTTGGCGGAGGAAGGGGCACCAAGTTTATTGTTCTTGATGAGCTGTAAAGCTCCTCTTGCACTCTCCTCCTGTTTGAAGATTGCAGGAGAAGTATGTGCGGCTGAGATTCCTGCTTAATTAGAAAGAACAGCAGAAATGCAAATATTGTTCCCAGGAGAAGATATGAGTCCATCTTGAAAATTTCCAGTAGATTAGATGCCTCAAAGTGGGCAGAACCACTTTGTGCATGTCAAAAAACATTTTGATTAAATGCTTTGGGGCATAAATACACATCTTATTGGATCACTTTATTTAGTGTCCATGTAAACAGTTAGATTCTGTAATCAGAATTATTTCAATCCGGCTGAAGAAATATTGTCCATGTAACCACAATTGAGAAACAATTCAGCTGAGAGCCTCGTGAATTCACCAATGATCAATACAGAAAAATGTCAGCTGTAAACTGTGGGAGAAGAAGAAGCCTTTAAAGGACAGCATAAGGACACATTGGCTCTTTAAGGGGATTTAGTTTTGCTTAAATTGCAAGAATAATGTTGAATCCTGGAGATTAAAAAGTTCTTTTCTGGTTATTATAACAATAGCCATTCAATGTATTTCCATTCTCTATATGCCATTCGCCATGGTTGATGACTGATGCTATCATACCTGTGCACAATAGGCATACAAATAAGTGACCTGGGCACACAAAAGAACAAAACACATTTAGATATCTGTTTATTGCCTGATATTAGTATTAGTCACCAAAAGTGCCCAGAATTTCTCTTTGTTTGAATTTCTATTTGGATTCAATGTAAGATTTGAGTCTAGTTTGGTAAGGCCATTATATTTTCCATTTTGGGGAATGTATACAAAACAGACAAAGTTAAAGAAAAAAAAAAAGAGACATGAAATTGTCCTTTTAAGATCTCAGGAACAATCCCTGTTCTCGACGACAGTAAAGGTTACCTGCCACTACTTTCACTTCAGGCCAGCAGCACTCAGCTCAGACATAATGAAGCCCTGTTTCCAGAGTTCTGCCTTTGAATACATTTCTGTTCCACTGTTTAACTGCCTACAGTTTGTCTACAAGAAAAATCAGTCTGTGTCAGCTTTGGCCTAGATTTAATCTCCAGACGCCAGAACACTGGCAAGTACTATTCATATTCACACTCAACACATTACTCTACAACTGAAAGCAGTTTTAGAACATGACCTTCCTATGCACAAAAAATATGTTAGACCTTAACGAATGATTTTAAATCCTACAACTTGCAGATGACAACACTGTGGTGACCTCATCATTGACGATGAAGAGTACATGCACAGGAGACAGGCAACTCACTCTAAAACATTGGGTGCTGTCATCACCTTCAGCTGGATTCTTGTGGAGGTTTTCAAATGGTAATTAACTTCCAGTGAAAGTCTACGCCTGGAAAACAATGGTTTGGTGAAGTAGCAGGATGACTCAATCATGTTCCTGTGGACTACCATCAATGACCCCATCAAACAGTGTGACAACCATCATTTGCTTGAGCAAGAAAAGGAATTTTCCACTGCTGGTAATAAGAAGCATAATGTCACACAATTACTATTAGTCTAGCTTCAAAACAATAATAGAAGGTGAATATTAGAAATACAATTGAAATGAATGTCATATGATCATCACTAATGGCTCCCAATTAGATGGAGATGAGAAAGGAAAGACTGCTGCTGACCTTGCACATATAGACAACCATCTGTTGCAAAAACTCTCCTGAGGGGACATGTGCTTTGGATGAAGATTTCTCAAAACTAAAGCAGCTTTACTGGAAGAGTTGGCACCTTTTCTACTCTATCCCCCAAAGGCTCTGAATTTCTCCTCACCATCCCACAGAACCATCTGGAAACAGCTGCTAACTAACTTGTTAGTGCACATCGAACTGTCCTTTTGATCTGCTGTATAAGAGGTTCTGGTTGGCTGTGTTGACTGCCAAGGATGTGGCCTGGCCTGGACACTCAGGGCTATAGCCCCAAAGATTTTTTCTTTATTCCAAATAATTCTCCACTTTGAGCAGTTTGTCACTAAAGAAGATGGCAGTGTTGTAATTGACTATCTTCAGTGAAAGTAACGGAGGCAAGACCAATCAGAGAGGGTTTATGGGAAAATTCATGGAAATAATCATGTCTTATTGGCTAACCGGTCTCTGTTAATTCTTCAATTGATGGGATTACTATGCCAAATGCTATCTCACACAGTCAGTCAGTTAGTGTGAGGAAAACATGGATGTACAAAGATTTTTTTAACAGTAAAGGGGTTGAAAGTGAAGCAGTGTCACAAACATCCTCTCATGCTGAGCCGTTAAACCAAGGTGTATAAATGTGTGTATGGGTTCCAAGTTACATGAACATGATACGAGCAAAGCACAAGTTATATGCAGCAAACATACTGTGCACTGCACTGTAGCCAGCTATACCCTTTGGCAATGATAACTTAGTTGTCCCTCCCCATAGCTAGCAAACTAGCCTATTCTTGTGTTAGATAGACAAAATGTTATATTTTATGAGTCTGGTACAGTGATAACAACTGAGCCAGGTTTTATGACCATTCCAACATTTTTATGATTATGTCATACATTCACAGCTAAGTTATGACACCATCCATTAATCAAAACTTTAGGCTGCTAACTGAGCTGATAACATTAGTCAGTTTAAGTTAAGAAGTTGTCTCACTCATAAGAGGTGTCAGATTAAACAAAGAAATAACCTGAATATAAATTATTTATGTGTCACACACACATCACACATCAGATGTAATATACAATATATTGTGTAATCATATATTGTGGTTCATATCAAGTAGGTCCATCAGAAATGATTTTGCAACCAGATTATGAAAATTTACTCAGTCACTTTGAATAGTTAGCCGTTTTGAACTCTCATTTGTGAAATTGCCATTGTATTATGGGTTTTGAGGATTTTCCATCATTTGGGCCTAGTAATAATACTTGCAGTTATCTGATATGATACTCATTTTGATTTGAGAACTTTGAGTGGCTGGAATATCCATGTGCAGATTATATGATAAATCAAATCCAAACCCTTCCTTCTTTCTTTAATTTTCAAATTTTTAACCAACGTATAGCCTTCACATGCAAGAAAAAATTCATGAAACAGTATATTTAGCCTCTTTTACCTTAAGACACTGTGAACCAGAACCCAACAAAAGGAGGCACAACCCCTATAAATTGCACCATTCACGCAGTCAATTCTGTATGCTGCATGTTTGTCAGTGAATTGCCTTCCAGCTGCACCAGTGTTCAGGTTTGTCTCATTGCCAGGTTCTCACCCAGAGGTCATCCAATCCATTCCGCTCTGCAGCTTTTGTCTAAAATGGTGATCCAGAAAGGCAGAGCATTTAGCCTCCTGGGGGCTTTTACTGATCAGGCCACAAACCGCACACTGTGACTGAGCTGAGTAGGAGGCAGGAAAGCAAAAGCGCCACAGGGGTGTCCTTTAGGGAGTCTATCAGAGATGGTGATTATCAACCACCATTAAACCAAACGCTCATCAGTACAGTATGTTTGTGAAGTATAAAAGTGAATGGGAGCTGAAAGCAAGACTCTACAAAGCACTTACTGACAATGAATTCTGCATGCTGTTGTAATACCGAAACAAGTACTTGTAGTAACCTAATTTAATGGACACTTACGCTCACAAAATTTTGAAAATAACATTTGATTATCTAGTGAAGAAAGCAACATATTGAACACAGATGGTGTTTATGGTTATGTCTGCTTTAGAACTGTGTGACAAGCATTTGTTGCAAACAATATAAGGTGTGTAAAGTGTCCACAAAGATAATACAGTTAATCAAAACTTTGAACAGTAAAAGATCATGCCAAGAGGTAAGAAGACTTCTAATGTAAGCTGGAAAGTATGATAACAAAGAAGTATTAAAAGCAAAGAAAATTATGGTATTAATTTAAGTGTTAATATAAGCATAAAATCAACAATGTGATCAGTGGAGTTATTTTAAGTCTTTTCGATGTTTATTCTTACTCTTTTACAACAAATCCTGGTTAAGGTTACAGTACGGTGACGCAACATAGTTTCAGTATCATCTGATCATTTCAGGATCACATGCAGGTCTGAGCTCTGTCAGGTCAGATTCTGTTTGTAAGAATCTAATGAGTTAAAGCACATCTGTGGGCAGCTTGCATTGTGTTTGGGATTAGCTGAAGGTAATGCTGTGTAGCCAAGAGTTGATCGAACCCACAGAACTTTACTTGAGATCTCAACGCTCAGAAAGATACCATAAAGGTCACCATAAATTTTGAAGAAATATGTATTAGGCATCATGATCTTGAGTTTGAATATTCCACTCAGCATTTTTAAATTATTCAGTCTATATACTGTCAAACAGTGTATAAAAATATTTTTAAAAAAGGAAAAATAAAGAGTTTAAGAGGTAAAGGACATGGAGAGGCCAAGCAACAAAAAGTGACAGACACAAATTAAATATACTCATAGCCAAAGGTGGTGCATAATTTTAAGGCCAATCACAAATGCCCAGAGATATGGTGTTGGTGTTAAACACCTGCTGAGTTGTAACATAGCCTCTGTTTCAGACTGCAGGGGGTAGTTTTTGATCACCGATCCCAGCCCTGTATGCCTAGAAATTACACCCATAGTGTAAGAATCTGCACCTCACAATTTATATCCAGTGCCAATGCAGGAAGTAGTGCATCATATATGTAGTGAAGAAGAGAGTGAGGATGTGAAGCCTGGGGTGGGTGAGTGTTAGCATGGCAATTAACATTTGCATTTCTATTAATCATAACCACAATCTTTCCCTATCATTGACCAAGAGTTATTGTTTCCTAACCCTTGTCATACCTTAACTACATTTGATTTTCCTTTCCCTGACTAAACTGTAGTTGCCATGCACAAATATTGCAGATAGCAAGGATTTTAAAAACCTTGTCAGTGAACATACAGTAATTCTGGGTTTTGCAGAATTATCCATTCTCTACAGTCGTATTTGGCTTTAGGGTTGGCTCCTTACAAAAACTAGTACCTTATTGGCTTTATTCCCTCATCTTTTCTCTGCTCATATTGTGACGGCATCAGTGACGTACCCTCAGCACAGCATGACACTAGAGATATCAATTACATTGAGCAGAAAGACAAGTCTGTGGCATGTGTGTTTTCAGCTTATCTTTGCTGCTACTCAGATTAATGAGCCAAAGAGGAGTTAAAATAGGGATTTATTTTAAATTCACTTGTAATTGGGGTGTATGGCCTCTGAAGTACAACAATTCTTGATCTACAATACTGCAACTGTATATATTAAAGTATTGGCTGCATAAGAAAGTACTATGGCATGTAGAGAGTGAACAGTATCAACATGATACATGATAATTAGCATGATGAGATATTTCTGTGCTTTGCAACAGATATGATTTCTTAGTTAATATATATATATTGTCTATTGAATTTAGTAATTTCCTTTCTCGGTTTTTCAAATGGAAGCGCCCACTCAGCCATTAGCAAGAAGCAGTGACGTTGGTTAGAGCCAGAGTGGAGAGTGCTGATGATGAGTGTTTCGTCTCTCTGTGTGTGAGTCTGTTAGCATGTTTTACAGAGCAGCAGCATCAGTGAGTGCTGAGTGTCCATCTCAATGGTTACTGGCTAGGCAGGCTAAGGGGTTTGTATCGATTTTATATGTAGCAACATCATCATGCAGAAAACTATGTCAAGTCATGTGGGAAAAAGTTTTTAGAAGGGCTTAGGAAAATAGCATTTTGATGCTGAAACATATATACTAATATGAAGCGACAGAATGATATAATAACTGAAAAAGATAATGTACATGCCCTTTAACAAAAGAGTCATAAATGGGGAGGAGTGAGGAGAGGAGTAATTGGAACAAGAGTTCCTGCTGAGTTTGTCCCATTAGGTACAAAATGTCAGACATGTGCAATTTGAGTAACTGGATCATCAATGAAGGGACAAAACTGGATAATATGGCACTCTCCATTGCTGCTGGAGTTGCATGCAATTACAGTTACACATGCAGTTCCCCTATTTATTCTGAAGAAAAAAGTAAATACATAGGTTTCTTTATGGAAGAAAAATTGATTTATCATCAATTCATGGGCATTTAGAGCAGCAAAATTAACAGTTTCATCAACTGGTATTAGGGTTGGAATTACTTACACAGCTACACTCTGCAGATGATGGGAAATGGCAAAACATTAAGATGAAGGTCTTGCAGATCAGTAAATGAAATGTGGAGCTATTACAAGGTGTTTGTTTGGCTTGTTTCTTATTTGCAGCATCTATGTTATACATACTCAATAGGCAGACTGGTCTGGATCATAAATAACAATTTAATTCAGACCAGGAACAAAACTTCACTGGAACCTGACCCGTTACTTCAGCAGTCTCCTTTCAGTAAAGTTGTTGTCAGTTGATAAAGTGAAATGTCTTATTCAAAACTCTCCGATATGAAAAAGAAAGGTTGACCTTGAAGACCTTGTGTTCAGGGATGAGTGGAATTAATTTTGCCCAATGGAAGCAGAAGATCATTGTGTTTGATATGCAATGAAACAGTGCCAGTATGTGGTAACATAAAACTCCACATTCTCCCATTTTGAAGCTGTCAAGTCTCCAGCAGAATAATTGTAACATCAAAAATTTTCAACGATGAATACGGTAAAGAACTCATTAGCGAACACAGTGTGCTATCACACCTTTTTTCCCCAACTTTAAGGACTGCCACTTCTCTCATTAATACGGAAATGTTCATGTGCAGATTTGGGGAGTTTGTGTGCTGAAATATTATGTAATGCACCCTTAATAGACTTTTGATGTGGCAGAAATTTGTATTAATTATGTATTATACATAAAAGCTGAAATCTAGTGAGGGATAAGCTTCGGCTCTTCCTATCATCAACATTTTATTAAGAACCTAGAAATACCTGACAGCAGCTAAGAGTATTGAAACAAATTAAAATATATATAAAGTAACTGTGGGAGCTGTCGGTTCAGCACCAGACAACCACTGACTGTAGTTAGAAATTGTTTTGGCATTTAATCCTGGAGCTCACAGCAGGTCCTGTCCAGCACATAATGGATTTTTGTTTAATCTATATACAGTAATAATTTTGTCAAAGCGTTTTTAAAGTTTCAAGAACTACCTAAATTTGTCAACATTAAATACCCCACTGCACTGAGAACTGAACACACAGACAGTGATTTGCAGTAAGCTTATTAAAAAATCTAGCAAGAGAAGACACGGACACCTCATCACACAACATAAAACAGTTTATATAAACGTCCTCAGTGTGAGTGATGATGGAGCTGTTGATTGGCGCAATCAAGGGCTGACAGCTGGGAATAACAGTCAGTCAGTCAGGATGTAATATCAGACCTGACACATTCATGAATTGCTTTCTCTGGTCTATCTTTAGGTGATATTGTGTATGTATGTTTTAATTGTTTTTATATGCCTTTTTACTCATCTTGCTTTTATATTCTGTTTTAATGCCTTTTATGATCTATGTTAAGCACGCTGTGCCTTTTTTAGTATTTTGTCTTTTTTTTTGCAGAATGGCTTGCATTTGAACTAGAGGGCAAAACTGGTGAGCAATATTCAAACTAGGAATGTTGCATCTATTGCCCATTAACTTCCCAAATAGTATGTTTGGGATCACAGACAACTCAAGTTTCTTCCATACAAAATGTATCTACACACAACAGTAAAAAACCTAGCCTGATGAAAGGATACTAAGAATTACAAGGATTCAAGCAGAATTTCACCAGAAGTTCCTGTGTCAGATTTATGTGTAATATGCCAAACATGTCTCTCTGACAAAAGAACATCATTGTTGCTTAAAGAAGATAATGTGGATTACAAAGTTTTAATGATCTCTCCTCATTGGAGCACACTTTGATGTGTTCAGGGAGGAGACGTGTTCCTTCCAAACCACCAGCTCTGTAACCTTTAAAACAGAACACAAGTAGGACCATCCAAACATACACCAATGTGCAGTGAACCAAGTCCTCTCCAACACAATTACTGACTTCACTAACGCTGCCAAAGGGAGAAGTGAAACACTATTTCATTGCCATACGGACAGAGAACAGACACAGAGCCCCACCTGAGACATCCACCTCCTCAATTATCCACTGCTGATTCTACAATGCCTCAGCCATTCGAGACCTCATTTGACTTTATTACAACAGCCACCAGAGAGACGATGCCATTAATCAAATAGAAGAGGGAAAGAGTGAGCAGCCACCAAGGAGAGCAAAGAAATGAACTGAAATGGCTGCTGTAGCTTCTCTGTAAGAGAGGGCTCCCCAGCATCCATCATGCCTCAAATGAAGCACACACTGCATCAAAAGGCAACACTGCTGTGTCTTTCAAGGTAGCATAGCTGCAAGCTTCATTCATACCTGGAAAAAAAGGCAGTCAGATGTGCTGTAATTAAGGGCAGTGCTACTTGATTGATGTCTTTTGTTATTCACTTTGTGGTTAATATTGCATTTCCTAGAGCCTTTTCATCTGGCACAGTAGAAGCTGCCAAAGCAAACATCTGGAAAAATTCAAAACAATCTAGATGAGGAAAGGGGTGTTGAAAAGAAGCACGTTAAATAGGCTTGACAAATTTCATTACATGTGTTTTCTTTGACTCTCTTCTCCTTTTGTTTATATCCACAAACACAGAAGGTGAAATGGAGAAAAAAAAAAGCTTTCCGTTGGGGAGCAAATGACACCTCAGGCAATTAGCATCGTAACAATGACAGCTAATCTCTGTAATGCTTTGTTTGCCATCGATGCTGCTGAGTCCTCTAATTCGTTTTGGAGGAAAATCAATGCTATTTGCCAAAATGGCTGTCTCCAAATGTTTAAACAGGCTAGGCATTCGTGCAGGAGCAGTGTGTTCTGTGGATTCCCATCTGTCTGCTGATTCCCAACCAGATGACTGCAAGGTTTAAGTTCACTGTAACCTGATGAATCCTCAACGGCATTCCAGAATTAGTTTATTTAGTGTGGAAAACCTCATCTGTCATGTTGATTGATAACCCCAATTGAATCCAAATTGACAGAAAAATTGTTTTCCTAACAGATGGTTCAGCTCAGAGAAAGAGCTGTGATCAATTGCTGCCTGCAGGAAGAGGAAATGGGCTTTTTCCCAGATATTAGACACAAGGGTATCAATACTAGATGAGCTCTCTCATTCAGACAACAAACTCCCTTTTCCCACCAAAGCAAAGGTGCAAGAAAAACCTTTTTGCCATTTGCTGAGAAAGAGTCTGCAGGGGTTAGGGCCATCTTCAAGATCCTGCTCACAACCGAGTTGAGCACCGCCACTCAGCTGTGTTCAGACTGACAACAGCGCTGTTTAAATAAACGCAGCTCCCTCATTCTTTCCAATGAGACAACTAGGCCAGCACAGTCGGAGTGCCAGTGCATGGTTGTCCAGCGAAAAGCAAAAAAAGTTGAATCTGGCTGAACTTTTGCCACAAACATAAACAATTAGTCAATCAATAAAATTCCACCCAGTCTGCAAATGAATGGCATCTGGTAATACCATCACTGCCTGGTATGAAATCAAGATCCAGACTTCTTGTTTTGGTTCCATGATGGTGGAATGAGCTATCCAGGTCCATACGGTTTGCTGACTCTCTTGGTTCATTCAATATATGCCTGAAAACTCAGCTCAGCAGAACACTTGAGCCCCTTTAACCTTTAGCATTTTGATTGTTGCACTACTTTCTTGTTGTTTCTTATGTAATTTTCTACTTTTCGTCATTTCTTACTTAAGTAATAATAAATAAATAAATAAAATTTTAAAAAACCTTTTGTCTAGCGCTCTTTCTCATCACACTTGTACCTGGTCAGATACTTGAGAATATGTACCATGGCTCTTTTTGAGTCACTGTCCTTTTGATTATCTTGCCTCACTTCTATGTTGTTTTGGATAAAAGCACCAAATGACAAAATGCAAATGAAAATTATTGTTAGTTATTTATTATTTGTTATTATCACAATTGTCCTATTATTTAGTTGATATGTACAGTTTGAGTTGTTCATCCATATCACATAATATGTGATATGGATTGTCAAAGAATATATTATATTCTTTGACAATGTAGAGTATAAAATTGCTGTTCTAACTTTGAATAAAGAAATGAAATCCCAGGGTTACACCAACTCATCTGCACAGCCCCATATAAAAACTACATTGCTTTTAATAATGAAACATGACAGCCCTGTTCAAAGTACAGAAGCATGCAAGGTTTTGTAATAAAGCAAATAAGTTTGTACCAGTACCAGTACTGAACAAGTTCTAATCTAAATGCATTCTGTCATGCATAATTTGTGTTTTTCCACTGTTGAGCATTAACATTTAATGTATAGTTTCTTAGTGATTAGAGATACAATCTAAGAGCTGACAATTTGAATTTATAACAGATACTGTGGCAGCATGCAGTTAATCATCACATGCAACATATTGAGAGTTGTATTTACTGTGACAATTAGTTGCTTGTTTTAAATGAGTTTAGAGTGAATTCTGCATTGAAGTAAATGAATCAAACTCTGGGACAAGAAAACAAATTAAACTGAGCATCCAGACAGAAAACTCTTATTATCCTCGTTATCTTTCCACATCCAATGCTGTATTTTTTCCCACAGGAAATATGGGGAAATATGTTTGTTTTTTTAATCATCAAGTATCTTATCATACTCCCTCCATTTATTTTCTGAATCTGAATCATTTTTATTACCTCTTTTCTTTTTTCAAATATTCTCATGAGACATTAACTTGCTCTAAGGTCTCTTTTTTTGTTATCATTGCCATGAAGCTATTAAATCAGTATGACAAATATTGCATTTTGTCTCTATTTTATAGGGTGAAAGATATATTATAAGACCTGTCAATCACATGTACCTTTTAATATGTAAAAAAAAAATCCTGGCATAGCTCTGATCTCTAGATGAGGAGAGATGAACCAGTCACAAAACATTGTTTTCTCTGCTACTGCTGCTCTGCACGTAATGCATTAAAATATTTCATATAAGCTCTTATTTATAGCATTTAATACAGACAAAAAACTGGTTATTGAATGATGGTCATATTCTATGAGCCAATATGAATACCCAATTGCCTAATAAGCAAAATGTCAACACCATGTCCCTGAACTCCTTGTGCTGAAAACAACAACAACAACAAAAGATGTTACTTGTATAAACCTAGTTAAACCACACTTACCTCTAAAAATTTTAAAGTTCTTCAACTGAGCTGTGTCACATTTATCAAATCAGGTGATTTAGAAATATACTAAGCTTAGTGCTGTGCAGAGGTAAAGTAACGCCCAAGCAGATGGAGTACAGTAGCTGTGAGTTGGTTGGAAAGTTTGATGAAGGCAGTAGTAATTATACTTTTTAATGGGAAAACCAGATCAGACACTCATTATTGTTCGAGCATTATTGTCCATTATTGTCCATCTTTTAAAGAGAAAATAATGAAAGGAAATCATTATAGGCCACTTGTCATAAGAATTTCTTTTTTTTCTTTAAATGATGGAGACCGGATCCGAAGAATCAGTTGTTTCAGAAGTTTAAGTTGAATTTATTTTCTTGTACAAGAAGGAACGTTTTACAATGCAACACACAGAGAAAAGACTCCCCATGGAGCATTCACAGTTAGTTTATATACCTTACAACTGGACGTTCACACCTTTCTTTTGTTGTTTCCAGACACATTCCACAGATAACATCACACATTAGTCTCCCAATTTATGGCCAGCTTAAGATACTTCAATCAAGATAACATCCTCCTGACGTGTCCCTTGACCCTTTCTGACTTCCTCTAACATATGTATCCTGGCCTCCCACCATTAATCTTTAGCTGGTGTTACTCTCTATGCAAGTTACAGGACAAAACAGAAACCTTCATTATGACATGCCACAAGAAAAGGGGCACACGCTCAGTATGATTCGAGGACATCTAATCACAGTATTATCCTAATTTTTATATCAACACTGTAATATAGTATACCATAAGTTTCACCACTTTCCCTGTGAACATTGTGACTTTTATCACTGACAGTGTAAGATCCTCATGAAGGCGGGGTAAGTAAGAGAAGTTGTCTGTAGATGCTGTTTAACCATCCAACAAGCATTTCATTTGACTTATGCCGTAACTCCTACTATACCAGTTTACAAGATGACAACAGCTACTTATTGCTCATATAATAATAGCCATGAAAGGCAAAGCAGACTCTTTATTGAATTTTAGGCATGTATTTAATCTATTTTTACCCTTCACCATGCTCACTATACTACTACATATGTGCCTAGGCGAAATAGAAGCTAAGTACTCTTCTCTCTGCGCTTTGCCACGTTCCCTCACACAGCACTGAGGCAATGAAAGAAAAATCTAATCTCCATCTGTGGACTTGAGCCTTGCTAATGGACTCTAAACATGATTTTCAATCAGTATAAATCCATTTTTACATGACAAATCATGAATTTATTATCAGCTTCTATAGCACATAAGCTAGAACCATATGGCTTGGAATTTGAAATATTGTTCAAAAATTTCTACCTTTTGATTCCATCCTTTGCCATCAGAGAGGTTCCTGGATCAAGCTGGTGATGGTCCTGCAGGGCAAACCCCTCTCTGGGGAGTACATTTTCACAGGGCCCAGTACCCCTCAACCATCCGTTTCACTTCACCTAGCCGCTCAAACACAAGCTGCCCTAGGCATTACAGCTGTCACTTTTCATCACAGCATCAAAGACTTCCCTGTCAGTTGTACAGTGGGAGCTGGAGGGAAAATATTCCTTCACCCTTTCTTTCTTTCTTTCTTTCTTTCTTTCTTTCTTTCTTTCTTTCTTTCTTTCTTTCTTCCTTCCTTCCTTCATGGAGACACTGGTTCATCATGAATTCCTTGATGGCTTGGCACAAATAATAAAGTCACACCACTGTTTCACAAAAGAGAATGTGAAAATTTTATTCCAAAGCAGAATTTGGGTGTGAAATTTAGTTCTAAAAGTCGTAAATGTCAGCACCAAATGACATAACAATTGAGTAATAATTAAGACAATTTTATCAAACTCCTGCATATTCTATTATTGTATTGTATTGTTTGTGCACACATTTACAGAAACCTGTTGTACCTGCAAGATGAGGAGATCTGGTGACTTGCAACTAAATTTGCCTTGAATCTAACTTTGGGACCTGTTTGTAGGCCCTCTTCCTCTGTCAAAGATCTGCTCCAGTTATATTCAATGTCCTCCTCACAGAAGACAGAGAGGCAGCTGCAGCTTTAGAAAAAAAAGAAACAGCAGCTTCCCATCAGCCCAGACCTTAAAGAAAGACAGATAGCGCACCAGGAGAGGAAGCGGTTAGGTACTCATGTGGAAATGGAGCCCTCTAGTAGTAATTACACTCTTGGTCATTACTCTTTCCTGACCAGTGAAATCCCCCCAAGGAAATAAGTCCTATACCTCATATTTACTGTATGATCTTTGTCCCTGAGGAAACCTACTTCTGCAGTGCAGTTATTCCCAGTACAGACATTACTCTTGTGACAGCGACCCAGGCCACCAATGAAGGCTTCCCCAGAGAGCAAGCAAAGCACTGTCGCTGGACCCAGTGGAATGAAGTCTAATCACAAAGAGACAAGTGTGTGTGAGTGTGTATGAGAAAGAGAATAAAAGGTACATGACAGAATAAAACTGAGAGGGATAGGTGAGGATACTGTGTAGAAGCTATTAATCGCCTCTCTCCTAGACTAAGCAGAGGCACACAGATCTAATGTATTTGTCTGTGATGAGTGTGTGTGTATGTGTGTACACATGTGTTAGCAGACTGAAGTCTCTTTGTTGAAGTGATGCCATTGGAGAGACTTGATCACTTTGTGTTAGAGAAAGAGAGAAGCAGAGAGGGAGGCAGTATGACAGCTTTATCAGTCCACTATTCCAGATCTCCATTAGCACACCGTGCCAGAGGAGGGAAACATAGATGGGTGTGTGTGTGTGTGTGTATGTGTCTTTAGACAATAGGAATCTTTACTAGTGGGATAGTATAGATTGCATTCTGCATGTTCATTTTATATTCCTGCTTATATTCTTTTTTGCTTGCTTTTGTCTTTAGGCTGACTGTGTATGTCTCATAGCACTGAGTCTAGTCACTACTAGAAAGTCACCTAGCCTGATGATCAGACTATACTGCCATTTAATTTCTCTTCACTCATGCAGCTTCACATTAAATTTGTTAGCCGATTCAGTGTTGTCCAAAAAGAAGCTGCTGAAGCGGTTTGTCACCAATTAAAGAAATATATTGAATAAAGGGTTGCTATTACTGTAAATCAAATTAGAGCAACCTTATTGTAGTTAACTATGAAGGATAAATCCCACCTACAACACTGATTGCACAGCTATTCATAAATTCAAGTGTGTGTGTGAAGTCCCTCCTAAGTTCTCAACAAAACATGTTAATTTAAAAGCGGTGATTGGCTGCTATGCATAGATGTGGCATCGTCCAATAAAAGCAATCAGCTATGTAAACAGGAAGTTACTGTAGCATCACAAGCTGTAACATATTGTCCAATATAAAAGTTTTTGTCGTTACACTTTTCTTGCTTGTTTAAAAAAATCCTGAAATGATTAAATGATTATTAAAATAGTCGCTAATTGTTTTATTTTTCAGTCGATCAACTAATCGATTTATTGACTAATATTGCAGCTTTATGTGCTACAGTGCATAAAAAAGGGGCAACAGCCTAGAGCCGCTACTTTTTTATCTGTTGACTGTTGGCCTGGACCAGTAGACCTGGCAGTGGCTAATGTTGTGGTAGGAAATATTGCATCAAGCAGGCTTTATTTTCTTTTAGTGTGAACTTGGAAGAATAGTCACCACTGGAATTGATAATTCAAATAAAAAAAGAGGCACATACTCTCCAGATTGTATAATTGTCCGTGATCACTTCTTGTAAGCTGAGAACATCACTATGGTAACACTAGTCCCAAAGCATATGACTAGCATAAAATAACACCAGCAACAACCAACAACATAAAACCTGCAGTTCAAAAAGCAGAAAAATAAGTTCTCACAAACAGAACAAAATGTCACTTTTTTCCTAAAGGAGCCAAAAATACACAACAGCCTTATCACATAAAAATGTTATCCAGAGAAGATGCCAACTGGAGCTGTTACAGCAGGTTTTTTTTTTTGGGGGGGGGGGGGGGGGGGGCTGTGTTCATATGCATCTGCATATCCTAGATAGGTAATGATGAGCCATGGTGGAGAACAGCTCACTCAAAACCTGAGTTAGAAATAGCTGGTAGCCATACCAACAGAAAGAGATGTGTGGAGATGTGTGGTTTTATGACAGGTGAGGGGGAATAGAGCGAGCCGAGACGAGAAACAGAAAATGGAAAGTGATGAGTATAAAGACATAGACGCAGTCAGGCAGACACACCCGGCCTACAGAGGGAATCAAAATGTTCAATTTTCAAAACTGCAGGAGAGGTCTAGACAGATAAGGCAAATGAGAATTCCCCACCCCAACTGCTATTGCTGCAATGCTCTTGAGCAAGGCACTTACTTAAATCCTAACTATCCAGCACAGCTGCTCAGTTTAGGACTGGGTGACTCACTGGTGTCCATATGAACTGAATCACCTGTATGAATAATGCAGCTGAGAGTTTTGCTGACACAGACAGAAAAAAATACCGACTAAGAACTCTGAGAAACTTCTACTGTGAGTCTGAACTGAGTGTTACAGTAGCTATCGTCTGCAGTGTTGAACTGGGAAGAAAGCCAATGGAATCTATTATTCTGACTGGTGTAAGTAGATCTTGATATAAAGGTCTAAATTAAAATCAGGTCTGTGAGAAATTAAAAGGGCAAGGAGGAGAGGATGCAACCCTAGCTGCAATGATAGAGATGATTTAAGGGGTGAAATGATACATCAGGGACTGGTGCATAACAATAAAATAGAAAAATACAAACCAAACAATGGCACAGTCAAGCAAATGCAGTATGGTATAACAACAGACATGGGAAAAAGTCCTCATATGCAAATTCTGTGTAAATATCACCAGAATTTTGATATGTACTATTTTAATATTAAAGGTTTTTGATGTATCTCCCTTCACACCTGTCCCTTATATTTTCCTGTCTCTCTCCTTCTCGGAAGACATGAGCATCTCAGACACTTCCATTGGGGGATTGAGACATGGCTTCGGGCCATGTTTGCAGCCTCCGCTCCCAGTGTGGCTTCTCAGCTGCTCAGGGTGTTGCACATTTCACAATTATTTTAGCAGCCCACAATTTAGCACTCGAAATATGTGATACTTGCCTGTGTTTTTCTTTCACAGTTTCACAGGTGATTTCAGCTATTTATTTTATTATATATTATTTATAAATTGGTGAGGGAAGGTTTTGATGGCGTGTGGAACTGTGGAATAGTTTGGAAGGAAAATATGGTGAGATCCACAAGACCATCAGAATGGCTTAACTTGTGTTTTTACAGAAGGTCAGATGAGAAACTTAAGTTTATGCACAACTCACTAAGTAATATGCTGAAAGCATTTTACTTTATTGCAATTACCTCACCATGACCACATTCCCAGATCTGACCTCATTCACACTCATGGATCTGTGTAGCAAATGTTGGATTGATCAGAGCTTACTGGAAAAGTCTTCAAATTTCAAGCATTTATTACTAGTGAAAGGAGGAATGCACTGTTTGTCAGATGACATCTTTTATCTTTTAGCATCTGCGAAGTGCTAGCACACATGTTCAATATTCCAGTATCCAGTGCTGTGATATTTGTGATATATATACACACACACACACACACACACACACACACACACACACACACACACCTCTGTTGAGAGAGAGGTCTGTGGCTCCAGTGTAACCAGGAAAATGTTTCTGAAGAAAAATGTAGCTGTTGAGATTTCAGGAGTGATTTCTCAGTGTTTTCAGTACTATTAACATCCGCATTCACCTCTGTTGTAGTGTTATGTACTTTTCCTTTTTGCTGGAGGGAGTATAGTCTGACTTTTCTAACCTTGTCATCCAGGGTTATGTTATGTTTTAAGATAAAAAAAAATACATTTTTTTATTGTTTGTCAGATCAAAAAAAAAAAAGCAGGTGCATTTGGTCATAGGCAGAGGACAACAATCCTGTCTCTGTTTCAGTGCTTTGTTTTCACATCAAAGTCAACTATTAAGTATGATGAATATGTCAGTTTTGAGAAATAGAATAAATTCAGAGTAAGCAGTGATTTATTTTATTTTTGCATTTTGTTGCATTGCTGTTCTTTTGTCTTGTGTTGTGGTGCTGAGAGAATAAATCCACTAAAGTTACTTTATAATGCATCTTCATATTTCCCTTTCTCTCTCTCACTCCTGAGTCTAACCCTCAGTGTGTGTCTAATAAAAACAGAGACATAGATTTTACACTTGGTTTCCCAGGACGTTAAATTTCAGATGCCGTCCCCTCTGCTGCACGGGTCAGACAACAATGATAAATCAGAGACAGCAACTTCTTGTATGAATTTCCTCTCCCTCCTTCCATATCTTGCACCCCTACCTGTTGTTAGAGCCTGAACATGCAATTTTCAGCTGTGATGCTTTTCTTCTACTTTACCACTGCAAAACCTCAGTGATATCTTTTTGTAAATAATGAGAATTTTTTTGACTGTTTAGGCTAAAAAAGGCACCACAAATACTTACTAAATATCCCCCTAGATGTAAGTGAGAATATATGTTTGTGATTTTTATGAAATGACAAATATGCCGCTTTACAAGAAATCAAAGTTCTGAGCACTGGACTATTTGTAACAATTAACTATATATAGCAGCAACTGACAGCAATCACTTTTTACCCCCATACATTCTGTGAATATCCAAACAGTTCTTATGGTCGCAAACATCCTATAGTAGCTGTCACTTCATTCAGGAGCACTCGGGGCTGATGTTCAGGGAATATCGAAATGGTGAAAAACCAAGATTGCTCAAACACACCTCCTCCTCATCACCCCTTCCTAACATCTTGCTCATGTCTTCTCTGTGCTTTTCATCATGTTACCCTTTTCTCTACTCTCCTTTCCTTCTTTGTAGTTCTAATTCAACTTCATTGCATCTCCCTCTCTTCCATGATCCCTAATAACATGGTGCTCCACATCTGTACGCTTCCAATCTACGCCTATCTTCTCTGTCTATGCAATCAAACAAAGCAATCGTGCACTGTGTTTGAGTATTTGAGGGATGAGTGAAGAAAAACTTGAGAGAATGACAATAATTCTCCTCTGGCTGCTTGGCTATCATCAGTGTGCCCGTGAGGGAGCCATTTAACTCCAATCTGCTGTAGTGGAGATTCTCTGTGGGTAATGGTTGGAAACTGTGGTGTTTATGGTCTGCTGAAGGACGCAGTAGCAGGAAGTGCCTTGCAGAAAAAGAAGTGTGTGCACAGACAAAATGAATAAATAAAGCCAATAAGAAAAGACATTTTGCTCCCTTTTTGAATGTGCCCAAGGTTCATTCATTTTTTCTCTCTCATAAGGTTTTTGTTAGGAGTTGTTTTTGCCAAGAAACAGCTCACCGGCTGTGCTTGATTGGTTGGTAGGCTTGTTATGTCTTTCCAACATGTGATATGATTTGCCTTGTTCCTTTCATCTTTATAATTTTTGATTGTATTTTTGTAACAGATGTTGTGAAAGATCATTTAAGGATGTCTTGTGATGAATAGCTTTATATAAATATAGTGTAGGAAGTATGGCTCAAAGTGGGTTTATGCAGCTGAGGAGAAAAGATGAAATATGACCCCATTGGTGTTCTGTAACCTTTTATAACGTGTGGTGGCATCCTTTCAAGGTCTTTTTGTTTAATTTTGATTGGGATTAGGGTTAGAAGTTTGAATGCAAGTGTTTGCCATTACTCCGAAGCAAAATGGAAGGTTACACAAAACCAATGATAATTACGGACTAGGACTTGGGGAATTATCCATATATCACAATAATGTCTTCTAGAAATCAAGATGTACATTTAGATATAACAAGATAACGAGTTTACAGCCACATTAGCAGCTTTGTGAGGCTGTACACACAGTGCTTTTGAGCTAAATGCTAACAGCATGCTAATATGTGCACAATGACAAAGTCACTGATGTCAAGCAGGTATAATGTTTATCATGCTCACCATATTTGAATGCAAACATTTGCTAATTAGCACAAAGTACTGCAGAGGCTGACAGGAGTTTTTGCAAGAATTTAGTCATCAACAAAAACAACATTTTGACCCATTGAGGGCACCAAAGTCTGTACTAAATTTCACAGCAATCCATCCAACAGCTGTTGAGACATTTCATGCAAGACCACACATCAACCTCTTAGTGGCACAAGAAGTAAAGTCAGAGGATCACTAAGGTCATTGGAATCCAGAAATGTGGTAACATGAATATCTGCGCAAACTTGACTTGCTGGTGACTCCAGAGGGAAAGTCGAAGGATCACAGAAGTCAGTTGGAGCCATCCTCTGAGGACCATGAATGTTTGTAGAAAATGTTTGTTCATTGCAATCCATCCATGCTGAGATATTTCAGTCGGGACCAAAGTGATGGAGCGGCCAACCAAACTACTAGTGTGAATGATATTGTGTTCACCACCTAGAGATATCATATTTTGGGATAAGAGTGATAACACTGACTCTTCTAAAGACACAGTTGCTTGTTGTGTAATCTTTGTGAGAGGATAAACAAAGAATAGAATCAGAGCTAATAAAGAAAGTTTTCAACCTGTTTGCATTTATTCCTTTTCTCCACCATATCAGTAAACCTGTAACTCATAGACTTTTTTCACTGTAAACACGGAACAAAACATAAGGATCCTTGGCACAATTAATTTCTCACATATGTAAACATTTTGTTTGCAGTCACACTAGAACAGAACAGCAGCAGCATGCAAAATTGGCTAGTGGGATGTTTGGATAATTCCAACTCCTACTTCTTATGGTAATGTAATAGGCATATTTCCCTTGCACAGTAAGGTGCTGTTTATTCTAACTGCAAGAAAATAGTTTTTTCTCTCTGTTTGAGGTACACATACACACACACACACACACACACCAGCTTACTGGCTAGCCTTTCAACAACCTCCCAAAGTAATTATGGCTCATAAAGAGGAAATTAAAGAAAAAATAATTCACTCTTCCGGGCAATATCCAAACAAGATCATGCCTTGATCATTACAAGCAAATATGTAGGGGGCCAGATACATAAAACTTAATGAGCACATTATAGTTTTACTTTTGAACCTACACAAAAGTAGATGCATGCATACACACTCTGCATCAGATTTATAAAGCAACATGTATGCATGGTTCTGATAAATCTCAGTTCTTGTTAAATTGTGCACGCGTGTAAGCCTAATTTCCACTCCCACATACAGCCCCAGATAGACATAGACACAAATGCAAACTTTTAATGAAACATGTCATGTTAAAATAAAGGTTTGCATTTAAAGCAGCAGAAAGAAGAAATGCATTTTCACAGAATGTATGTTGAAATGACCTCAAACACCCACACAGCACCCCCACCCACCCACACAGGTTCATCTACATGACCATCGTGTACAGCTGAGGCTATTAATAGCAGCCATAATGCTGAAAATCCATAACACATGCACCTGTAAATCAGCAGCAGCAGTGATTTCTCAATCATCAAATGCCTCATGGTAAACAATAAAAATAAAAAAGCCTGGGGAAACAAAAAGGTGTCCAACTGAAAACACTAAAAGCAGACTTACTGTAGAAAAGAATAATATAACTGAGCAAACAGAAGCAACTAACAACTGAAAAGAATAATGTTGCATATTAGATTTAATTTCTTACTGACATACTTATTAAGTATGCATGTTTTCATATAATATCACTGTATATGTGTGGAATGGGGTGTGCATGTGTTGCACAAACATACTCTTTTCACTGAACATCTAGCTCCTGATGAAATAAAACAAGACCATACTTTTTATTTATCTTTTTATTTATGCTGATATAACTGATTACAATATTATAATTGAATTATAAAAATACATGTACTGTGGCGGATACTGTTCCAAATTTTCCAAAACCTTATAGAGCAAAGATTACTCACACGCGTGCAGTTAGCTTAGTCACTGCACTCTCAGTTTAAATCATTTCCCTATGTAAATATAACTGACAAGAGAATTTTAATCTCTTTAATAAAATATGCGTTTGAGGCTTGTGGCAAGAGAGCACTGTAAAATCTGAGGCAATCATAAAAGAGCAGAGAGCCTTTGATGTTCAGATGAAACAAATGTCTTGTTTAGCGGAAGCTCTCTGTTTTTCTCTCTTTCTTTCTCTGTCACACATGCACACACTCTCAATAAGTTTCATTAACATTTTAGGAAATGGAGAAGTCGCGTGTTGCATCAGGTTAAAAATACAAATCCCTGTAAACTATAATAAATATAATTAGACAACACAGTCACAACAGTATTTGAGATTTGATAAAATGTCATTATAAGACATTTTTGTCACAGAAGGACATCTAAAACTCTCTGCTGTGGAAAAAAATGACTACTGCCCTGATCTTTGAGTTGAGAGAGATAGATAATATAAACTTGAACTGATCAGGATCTGTAGAATCAATCAAGGTCAGCTCAACAAGTTTTTCATAACAAAATGTCTATATCTGCATGAAATCAGTCACGGTTAATTATGATTGCCTTATACTACACCTTCTGAGTGAATGAGGAAGTAGTTGATGTTGCCAAGGAAACATCCTTCACCAGTGTTACTCAGACTGACCTTGCTTACAAGCCACAGACAGACCCCTATGCTAGAACCACAACACACAACAAGATTTTTCTGAAGTTACTATAATAGACACCCTAATTTGTGTCCCAGCAAAACCTTGACTTTTCAAGTTTTGCTTGAAACCCTTGAAATTATTGTTGAGAAGCAGGATCTAGCCACTATAATGAATGAATGCATTATAGTGCATTGTGACATTACAAATAATAATAATAATAATAATAGTGTAATAAACTATGAAGTTTAGATGAACCAGGCTGGCTTCACAAAAGCATTTTGCTAGGGTTCTCGCATGCCCATGCATGGATCACAAGTATGGTGTTTGTTTTGATTAGTGGCACAACAAAATGAGTACACATGCACAGCTTGCATATTGCACATTTGCTGATACTGGCTCCACTGAGGCGTTTACATGAGAACAAGCGTCTACCTGTTTTTTTTCATCAAATGCTTTTGTTCAACAAATGTTCCTGGAATATGGTGTCTCCCTAAGTAGTTATTGAGGTTGTAATTACAATAGCTTTTTAGTCTCTGTGTGTTTTTGAACACTAAAAATGATTAACAGCACATTACAACTCATGACCTCAAAAAAAAGAGTGTCTCGTTAATGCAAAAGATGTCATCTGGTTTAACTAACTTTAATTCCTCATCTATTTCTTTATGAAAGGAGAGATGTTATGTATGCACAGCTCTGAACATGGCCATATAAGGATTCACTTTCATTATCCTGTACACACACACACACACACACACACATTGATTTCATAAGTTCTGTACCTTAGTTAAATGGCACATGAATGCCAAAGTGTGTATTTTAGTCTAGTCTCTTGTTCTCCCCTTTTCATGGCTAATTGTAATGGCTTTTATCTTCCTGAAATTAGTCCTTGTTTAATTAGGCAGCAGCCGTGATTTCATTATAGAAAAAAGGCTCCTGAAGGTAGAGAGAGAGAGAGAGAGAGAGAGAGAGAGAGAGAGAGAGAGAGAGAGAGAGTGAGAGAGTGAGAGAGAGAGTGTGAGAGAGTGAGAGTGAGAGAGGGTGACATCAATGGCCATTCACTGAGTGGTTGTGTGTTTGGGGCACGTGATGTGATTGACAGATTGGCAGATTGCCACAACATGGATATCCAGACTGGGAGAAAAACAATGACAATGAAGACACTCAAAACAAACCATAATTATTAGTCTGGTAATAAACTGCAGCACAACAGGAGTAGCCAGGAAATGGTAGAAAAGGAGAGTAAGAGTTGACATGAAGAAGCAGAAGAAAATAAACCAGCCATGAATGCATTAAACTTTGCATGAGATATTAAAACATGGTGGTCCATTTAAACCAGTAACACACTCTACAGATCTGGCTTTGAACACAAGGCCAGAACTGCCGCACAGCCTATCGGTGTTCTCGTCAGTCTTGATGCCAGCAGAGGCTCAGAGCCCTTGATTGATTTTGCAGCTACTTGTACATCTTTGTATTCTGCTATCGCTATCTTGAGAGGGCTGAATTGTACTGGAAGGCACAAAGTAATTAACATTCACTATCAGCTGTGTGGCCCTAAAGCTTCTTGACAGTCTTTGTTTACCGCACTGTATTATTTACAGATTCCCTCTCTAGTACACACGAAACATACAACATCCATACAAACACAGGCACTAGAGTAATTTTGGATTAAATTTGTCTACATGTCAGTGTGTGTGTTTGTATATGCACATGTGAAGGGTAAATGATGAATAGACTGCACTTAAATAGCGCCTTTCTAGTCTTCTGACCACTCAGAGCACTTTTACAATATGTCAACATTCACCTATTCATACACACACTCATATGGTGATGGCTCACAAACTTGAACATTTGGGGTTCAGTGTCTTGCCCAAGGACACTTCGACATGCAGACTGGAGGAAATGGAGACCGAACCGCTGATGCATGAATGCATGTACAGAGACCAAGGGAAAGGAGGAAAAAGGTGAACAAGCAATCCAAAATTTAGATTTACATTCATGAATATCTTCTATGATATAATGCACTGTATAATAGAGTATCATTTACAATGAAAGAAGCACAGGTTGCTGTGAACTTGCAAAAAAAATAATGCATTTAAGTAGGAGGAACGGTCAGAGAGACAGTGAATACAACAGCCCTAAAGACACCCTCACACACCAGATTTATTCAATTTTATGTCTATGTGTGTGTGTGTGTGTGTGTGTGTTAGAGAAAGAGAAAGCACAAAAAGAAGCAGGTGAAACAAGAACCAGGGGACAGGTTCAGGCTGAAATGAAAAACAAACAAATGTTCTCCCATTGGCTTAAGACAGCTTAGACAGATGTCTTGACATTTCCAAGCAATGGAATATGAATCATTCTTCATTACCACAGAAACATGAAAACAAACTCCAGTGGGCAGCATATATACCAGGGCCATGCATCACTTTATATGGGTGTGTGTGTGTTTCTCACTGCTCCTCCACCTCAGTGATCCTCCCTTAGAGAAGTTAAAACAAAGCCACAGCACAATCTCTCCAGCTGAATTTATTGATCAACATAAAGACTCAAGTCCTTAATCACAGCGATGGTTAATATCTGGCAGTGCTGTTACACCGCATATCCACCAAAATCACACACTCATCCAACTGTTGTGTAAGACCACAGTATGGAAGTGATCCCAACTCACCAGCCATATCTGATTCATGACACTGTCAGTAAACCAAAGTAAAGACTAATACAATAAAAAATATAAAATAAATTACATCCTACTATGATCAGTCATTTACAGCATCAGAATGAAAACCATGTCAAATAAATTGATCATGCACTGTATACATGATACACTTAGAGTCAAGCTATGGTGGCTGCTGGCCAGTTCATAGGAAGGCTTGCTGCTCCGCCTTCCCTACATGCACCCTACATAGTGGAAATAGCAAAAGAGCCACTTGGACATTTCAATTTGAGAGGTTTCCACCACAAAGAGCCTTTGTAGCCTGTAAAGAGAGATTAAAGGCTGCCACAAGAATAAAAAATTGGCAAGCAGTTGTGTTATCTCTCAGCTGCAGAGTGTCCCAAATTAAAAATGGATAATTTGGCAAAGACGTCTATTTCCCTTTCTAACCATGCCATATAAGTTCCCAGTTAATAGAGAAATGGTTTGATATTAAACTTGAAATAACATTATTAAGGGCTATGCTCTCAATATAGAGGCTTAAAGCCCACTTGTATTTGCACTGCTAAAGTCCACTTAATAAGCGACATCAATATGCACCATGGGGAAAACACACACACACACTGTTAAAAAATGTTTTTTGCAACAGTTTAGCAACTGTGTCATCATCCGGGGCTTACTGTAGGTAGAGGCAGACATATTTAGTATTGCAGTATGAAATGCATACTGCATATATCTGAGACTTCTATCTCTCTAAACAGCACATCCCTGATGACCACATCAAGTGTCATGTATTAGGCCTGAAAAATACTTCTGCGTCTGTGAATTTGTGGATGTGTGCATTATGTGCAGATGTCCACATGGGTGTCTAAACTTCAAATGTGGATATGTGCAGTACTACTGTATGTAATGTGAGGAAACAACCAAAAACAGAGGAGAAGCCCAGAAAAGCTCACCAGTTGCAACCCAACAACTCTAATTAAACATGTCCATGTTCTCTGTTTTAACCATGGGTTTTTAAAATAGGGCTATTGGATAGTGTTTTACCAGTCAGCATTAGCTTTACAAAAATGAATGCAGATATAAATAATATGTACTTTAGATTTTAGAAATGCATTTAGAGGTGCATAACAGCTACTCTACAAGCCTCTAAACCCTGCAGTTGAGAGTTTCATAAAGTTACTGAACAATCAGTATCTAAGCTATAACATCTTCCTTATGTGCTTTCTCTTGAAATTCCAACAATTTATGCAATGTAAAAAATATTATGTTACATCCTGAGGTTATTACAAAGATAGAATTTTTGAATACTAACTACAGAAAATGGTCCAAGTTATAATAAACAGGAATTATCCATTAAGATCAAATTAATGATGCATGAGGACCAATATAACCCAGTACTAAACTGCCCATTGAAACTATCAAATCTTTTTACTCTCAAAACCAAACTAAGACAGTACAGGCTTGTTTTACAGTGTGCTAACATCAAGTATTATGTTAGTTTGGATATGAGTTGCTAGTTGCTCTGTGAACCTGTACTCACGCACAGTGGTGTTTCAAACTAAATGCCAATACCAGCACAGTAACATGCTCACAATTTACTAAGCAGGTATAATGTTTACAATGTTCACTATATTGGCTTAGTCTGCTAACATCTGCTAATTAGTGCTATGAACAAATCACAGCTGAGGCTGATGGGAGTGTCAATGTCATTTTGGAAGTATTTAGTCATAAACCAAAGTACAGACAAATTGAAATTTTGTCTTGACGGGTACATGTATGTATGTACAATATCAAATTTCACAGTAACCCATCCAAATGTTATTGAGACATTTCAGTTAAAACAACAAATGTCAGGTGCTAGAGAAAAGGTCAAGAGGTCAACAAAATTTGGAAACATTGTGTGGGACCATGAATGTCTGTACAAAGTTTTGTGCAAATCCATAAAATATACTTCTCAGGAAGCGAAAACTTTGACCTGCTGGTGGCAGTAGAATTCATGTCATCAAGTCATGGGATCATCAATTATGATTCAGTACTTAGGGAATATCTGTACCAAATTTCATGGAAATTCATTAATTAATTGTTGAGACATTTCACAAAAAACAAACAAACAAAAGACACCAAGGTGAACTTCATGGTGATGCTATGGGAAAGGTCAGGGGATCACCAAAGTCATGAAGAGACAGAACCTCATGATCCGCACAGTTCTTAAGCCAATAGGCTTAAGGCAAAGATACCTATAACTAACCGCAGGGGTCCAAAAAACAATCCTCATATAGAAACAAGTTCAAGAGTTCAAATAGTCTAGGAATAGGATTTTTTACACCACAATTGTGACATTGTGGTGTAAAAAATCCTATGACATTACTATCACATTGAAGTGACAAGAAACATTGGCCCATTAGTTTGATAACAAAATTTGAAACATATATAATGTATACAAGAAATATACCAAATAATAACCACTACTAAAATCTCTCACAATAACATGTCAAACATTTTAAAGTTCAAATTTAATATTCAAAAGTAAGTAAGTCGATTCTGACCGAAGAACCAGCAAATCCAACTGTGACATTTAAATGACTTCACCTGAACTGAGCTGAAAGAGCCCAGTCGACTGATGATGATGGCACATGCATAAAGAGATCACAGGATACCCCATTAAAACACATTTTTCTCAGTCAATATGAGAGCACAGGCTGAGGAGACATGCAGCAATTTGGGTAATTTTGCTACATGCTTCCCTTTTCTTTAATGACAATAATTATCTGTAGAAAACATCTGTAGGATGTGTTGTCTCCCCCACCCTTCCTCTCTGTCTTTGTCTGATCAATGTCTTTTCCTCTCATCTTTTTCTAAATCATCCATGCCTCTTCTTCCTTCTCCTCCTCTTGCCATTTCACTTTTTTGTCCTACATACTTTAACAAGCACCTACCTTAGCACCTACTTCTGTCCATTTCTATACATTTCTCATCAAAAGCGAAGCCGATTTGATAAACGCTATACCTCTGCATTATCAGAAATAAGTGATTGTGAAGTACCAACACATTTGCTTGCAACTCAGCACTTTCATTATACCCTATTAATATCAAAAATGTGCAGTTTTGTTACATTCAGCAAATTTCAGCAAAACAGATAAGAGTTCTGCTACCCAACCTAAGCCTGATCCTGGCTTCAGGTCAGGTTCAGGCAGATGGTTTAATATTGCAAGATGCTATGGTGTTTTGTGCTGAGAGTTGGCTGCAGTTTCTTTTTCTAGATTAGTTATCTTCATCTGCAGCAAGTGTGTACTGCACAGCACTTGCAAATCAGTAACTGATCCATACCCTGGAATGGACATGAGAATGATGATTGTATTTGGGTCCTGTCTTAACTAAGCAGCAACTATCACATTGGCGGAAGCCAATGCAGATGTATTTTAGAGTGCAATCCCACTGGAGGCTGCTAGATGCTGGCTCCAAAAAATCCATCCAAAATCCATTTCCATTCAAAAAATGTCAACTTCTCTCTAGAAAGTCACTCATGTTTTTCAATGAGTCATTATGTTGTCCATCACTAATTTTGCGCCCTTTAATAAATGTGTTGATCAATTTGGAAATTATTGCTCCATTAGTAAGATTTTAAGTAGTAAGTTTAATGTTACTTGATTATGATACCTGCCCTGTTATCACAAGTTAGCTAAAGCAGTTAATGTTAGCCCAAGTGTGCACTCTGTGTTTCCAGTGAGTTAGCATTCGCTTTGGTCTGAGGTAGCAGGGTGTGTTTCTAGAGCATGAAAGGAAACACCCCGCACTCCTTATTTGGAAGGTCCTAACCCTTGAAATGGAAAAGAGAGCGCTGACCATAAGTTGTAACTCTGGGCTTCAAACTTGCTCCTATGGAAACCAATGGATGGTGTATCGCCTCACTACATCCATCTTCATACAGTCTATGGTCTTAACTCTTTTCACACACCATGGTGTTCCCCAATCACATTTGGAGTAGTGTTTTGCCACTTAATACTGCACACTAAACTCTTACTCACCCCAGTGGTTTCTCCAGACGGCTGGCTGGTGATCCAACAATCTCCCCAAGTGTGCAGAACATCTGACCCAAAAAGTCCTGGAGGGAGGAAAAATGGAGGGCAGGTATTTGTGGAGTAGACACAACAAATCAGTGTTAGGGTTTGGTCAGACTTGAAACTCAGGAACATTCCTCTCATTCTACCAACACTGAAACCCATACAAATGTGAAATTCAAGAACTTGTTTATGTCAGTGAAGCTTGTTCCTTTATGCTTCTTCAAATTTGTAGGTTTTACCCAACAGGAATGATGGTTTTTGGTGTGACATCTTCTGTTAAAAGCTAACAAAATTATTATTGATTTAGGTGGTGTCACATGACCCCATTTTATATTATTTTGCACTACAAAGTGCAACATAAAGGCTTGATGGTGTGCTGTCAACTGTAAGACAGGTATATAGTGTTCTCCTTTTCCTCAAAGACCACCACTGTACTCAACAATTTGACACCATGTCTAGTTTTGATATGAAATGTGAGGCAAATTTGTTGAACTGAACTCAAAAGCCACTGTGCCATTAATGTCAGTACATACATATATATGATAAGCATGCATTGATGAATTGTGGAGGATAACAGACAAATGAGAGAAGATGGGGGGATGGAAAGCATTACGGACAATGACAAGGAACATGATTCACAACTACGTGGAGGCTTTTTAGAGACAGGCAGCCTCTCAATATCATCCAGCATTAATCTGGTACATAAGACTGCTAGTTCTTGACAGGACAGAAAACAGTCATGCTGTGTGTTTGGTTTCAACACCATCTTTTTTTAATAATCAGACGACAGTCCAAACCAAAGATTTTTGCCTTAGCAGATAGGGCAAACTTAAAATGTCAGCATCTGGCTATAGTGTGTCTTTGGTCTGTTATGCCCACTAATTCCACTCACTACTAAATCTCACCATCTTCATAATTGTCAACAATAACATTAATTATTTAAAGACCAAATGTCAAATGTCTGTTTCCCCCCCCCCCAATATGGCCATTGTGGATCCCTTTGAGTGGATAAGAGTGATAAACAGTGGTTAAGGGTTGCACAGATAGCTTGGCTGGATTGCTACAGCACCCACTCAGATCAGTGACACCATCCTTCCTCTTGAGAGAAGGATCATTAAATGTGAGACAGCAGCCATGCAGTGTCAGAAGTGCAAGAGATGCTGGGACCTACGTTGAGTTCTGCAGGCTTCCAGAAAGGTTGGGCAGCAGCAGCAACAACAACAGTGACAATAACAACAACAGAGCACATCATATACCAGAACACAACACTATACAATACCTAGCACTCCTAGCACTGCTCAAGAGAATGAGGTGAGAATGGAAAGACACAACATACTGTGCTATAATTGTCCAAAAACTCAAACCTAGGCATGCAATGGGTGGAATTAAAGCAAGTGATGAAAAAATGCAAACCCTAGTCCAAATACATCAAATAATCATCAAAACTGATTATTTTGATAGCACACTTTGCTCAATGCTTTCAGTCACCATAGTTTCCAGCCTTGTGAAAAAAGCGTATGCTTTGTTATTGAAACAAAAAATACTGTGAATAAAATGATAGTATATTGCTTAGAATAGAAACTAGTGGTTAAAAGCATTGCATAACTTATGCTTTTCTATATGGTTGCAAGGGAAATAATTGCACAATGCCTATTGACTACCACAAATGATAAAAAATATAAGACTATAAAACTACACTGTAGATACATAAGAAATTGTATTTCCATGGCAAATTGCAGCATGGATAATTCCTGTAACTGGTATAAAATGCAAAAGAAACAATTGTATTTGGATTTTACTATGAACCAGGCACTACAAAGGGTTTGCTTTATTCCATCAATGAGACAACATGCAGCAGGCAACACCCAAATAGAAATGTACAGAAACAGAAAGACCACTGATAAAGGGTTTGGCCAATCTCACATCACGCATTTCAACAAGCAATATTAACTTTTTTCATTTTTGGAGCCATTCAAGCCAATAATCAAGGTTTCACTCAAGACTGGCCACTAATCAGTGATTCAAGGTTGAAATAAGAATGAGCACTCACATGTTTGGACAGGTCTGGGCTTTTAGAGTCCACATCATACCTGAAAGGGAACAAAATAAAAGCAGCAAAGAAATTTCTACTTTACCAGCTGTAGAGAAGACTCTTATCTAAGTGGAGACATTTTGATTGATATCCTCTGAAACAACAGATTTCAAATGAATCTCAGTGATCTGTCATTATCTCAGGCAGAAAGAATGACACTGTTGGTACACCACACTTCCAATTTTTGGCTTTTTGGATATTTGTGTTTGTTAGTAGTCCTAAGGAAATACTGTGTCTCAAACATGGCAAATCTGGGGAAGAGGGAGGATATGACAACAAGGGTATAATTGAGGGGTATTAAAAGTAATCAGAACACAAAAAATAAGAAAGACATTAGCTTTAAGGAAAATCCTTTAAAAGGTGGGTGGACATCATTGGACATAAAAGAGGACAAAGGTCATCATATGTGTAAAATAAACAATGAGCTAAGATTTTAAAAAAGGGGTGAACCTTAGTATATTTTCAGATGTTAGTATATCTGGTGAGGGGTTCAATAAGACCTTTTCTCCTCTTCCATAATAATGGTGTAGGTCCTAATCTGATTTGCATGTGAATATAAAGCAATGAAAGTGAGGAAAATTGAGCATATGAGATGTCCGAAGATTAAATGCACAATATGTAATTTCAGCCGCTAGAGGTCTCTCAATCAAAACAATAACAAAAGACGGAGTGTGATGACGGTGTTAAGTAGCAATCATGGGAGTTGTTGTCTTCATTGTTATATAATCAGCTTCACCGGGATACGATTACTCCGGTGCTCATGGTTCAGGATGTTTTTACAGTCAGCCAAATTACTCGCAGAGGTCTCCTCCTCTCCAAAACAAACAGACCCGGTGATTACAGGTAAAAACACTGAATAAAGCTGTTTCATCTAACACGTACATGTACATGTACAGCGGCCCACGGACGTCAGATACGGACTCTTAGCCGAGCTGCTGCTAACACTTGTTCAGTTTATTTCTCTTATAATTTTAGATCCAGACATTCGTCCGGTTTCTTCCGGGAAACAAATTATCTGCAGAGGTCTCCTACGCTCCAAAATCAAACATACATGCAGATTAAAATTGTTAAAATACTAATTTTAACAATTTAAAAAACTGTTTTACCTAAACAAAAAATTTGTGTTTCTCCTACGAAGATTGGTGACGAGTGAACATCCGTTACGGGCTGTTATCTGAGCTGCTGCTAACACTTATTCATTTTTTTTCTCTTATTACTTTAGATCCAGATATTCGTCCGATTTCTCCCGGGAGCCGAATTAGCTGCAGAGGTCTCCTCTTCTCCAAAAACAAACATACACGCAGATTAAAATAGTTACAATATTAATTAAAACTGTTTTACCTTAAAAATCAGTATTTCTCCAACAATGTTTGGTGACCACTGGACAGCTGTTAGCCGAGCTGCTAACACTTGTTCAGTTTATTTCTCTTATAATGCAAGATCCAGACGTTTGTCCGGATTCTCCTGGGAGCCAAATTATCTGCAGAATTCTCCTCTTTTCCAAAAGCAAACGTACGCGCAGATTAAAATCGTAAAAAATACTACTTAAAGCTATTTCACCTAAAAAAAAATCAATATATCTCCGGGGATGTTTGGTGATCACCGGACTTCCTAGAGGGGCTGTTAGCCGAGCTGCTGCTAACGTTTGCCCAGTTTATTTCTCTGATCATTTCCAGACGTCCAGATGTTCAATGACTAAAATCCTTTTTCTGGCTAAAAGATACAGTTAAAACAACCTAAATTTATCATGAGAATGTGGCTTAAAACTGAATAAAAGTCAATTTATAACAGTTTGTGTGGGACAACTACAACACCGATGTATTATCTTGTATGTGTGTAAGTTACTCTTTGGTAGACGCCATTGTAGTGGACAAACACAGCACCGCTGAGGCTGCACAAACTAGGCTATTGTTTATGTCTTTCTCTCACTATGAATTCAATTGAAAGATCATATGATAAAGTTACCAAATTGCACCTATTTTTATATTGTTTGATGGCATAACTGCAGAAGATATAATGGGGGGTTGTGCTACAGGTCATTCTTTTGAAAGAGGTTCAAGAAAATGGCTGTTTATGTGATTTCATATGGAAATTAACTGCATCTATAAAAGAACTGAACAAAATAAAATAAATGCAGACACAGCATTCTGTATGTTTCCAGCCAATTAAAACTGGCAGTTAACCCTACAAGCTATCCATGTGGAAGAATGATAATGTTGATATATTGAACAAGACTAAGAATTTACAGCCATACATACTATAGCGGCTCTGTGAGGCTGTAGGTAGGCACAGTGGTGCTTTTAGATCAATGCTAACGTATATAGTGTGATTTTTCTACATCTTATTTTAGTGTGTTAGCATGTAAACATTTGCTAATTAGCACTAAACACAAAGTACAGCTGAGGCTGATGGTAATGTTATTAGTTTTATAGGTATAGGTATTTTATAGGTATATAAATGATGGAGCAAGATGAAAAGTTAAGGGATCACCAAAAAGATTACTTTATTATGATGGAACATGAACATGAATGTCTGTACCACATTTAATCTGTTTAATCATGGATATCTGTAGCAAATGCCATGCCAATCCATGTGATAGAAAATTTTCAGTCTAAAATGACCAACTGAATGAGATTGCCATCCATCACTCGTGTCAGAAAAAGATTAAGTTGAAGTGAGAAAATCCTCAAGGAGACACAGAAAGAGAGAGACTGCTTGATGAAAGATGAGAATGATGCAAAAGAATATGAAAATCACTGTTATGTCATGATACTAATCATGAGGTCAGTTTCTTCAAACTAACCTAACTCGTCCAATGTTTTCAATCAGCACAGAACCGTGAGATAAAATTGCATTGCAAGGATAGAGGACAGTTGTGAGGCACATTGATGATACAACTTCAAAGGAAATCACTCACAAGTCAAAGCGAAGGTTCTGTTTCTCCTCAAAAAAGTAGTCCAAGATGTACTTTCGAACAAAGTCAGGGTTGAGGGTGTTGTCTATCACCTCTGTTCTGCCAAACTGTGCAAGGAGAAAGACAGATGCAGTCAGGAGGCAAAGGGAAAGTGGATGAAAAGAAAATATGGTTTAAAAAACAAATACAGTTAGAGATTTTGTCTGGTTGTACTAAATGTTTTTTCTACTTTTTCTTTTTTTTTTCCAGACTTTTTACACTTGTATATGCACACATTCACAGAAAGCTGATTAATAGAGGTGCTTTCACATGGTGCAGAGGAAACCAGGGGTGTGTTTCCTGGTTCCTTGATCCTCACTTCTCTCCCACATTAATTACAGCAGGATAACTCACTCACCAACCTCACAGAGAGAACAAGAAGATATAAAGGAAGAGATGAGGAAAACATGTGTAGAGAGAAATAACATGGACATAGAAAAAGAGCTGAAGAAATGGCTGAATAGATGTGAAGAGCAGTGGGAAGAAAAGGGGGCTAAACTGGAGTGTGGAGTGGAGAGTTAAGACAGAAAAAGAAGGGGGAGAGTGGGAGTGGGAAAGGAGTGGGAAGGAAGAGGAGGAGAAAAGCCGTGATTAAGGCCTCCTAATTAGTGGGATTCTCACTCCCAAAGTGCCAAATGCGGGGGAAAATGCCAGAGAAAGGCTGGCAAAAACCCATCAACATCACATGCATACACTGTACAAAAAGCTGATTAAGAGTTCATCACATGAGATATAATATACACATAAATCATTTAATACCTCCTAGATTTACCATACTTTATCAAAATGAAGTGTTAAGTTTTAGGTCTTGAATACTTTATAATTATACAGTGATTAAATGCTGAATGGAAGTAAGAACTATTCTATTTGCTGCAGCAAAATTTGGTTGGCACCAGCACAATTTATGGTGGTATGCTATACGTGCTATTTTGATGGACACTATGCATCAAGCGAACTGCTTGTTGGATGGTCAAACTCATTCTGAAAGCTCCTCTTTTTTTTCTGAAAGCCCCTTTCCGACATTTACGGTTCATGCATACCTTCAGTTTCTTGTAGGCAGGTTCGTAGGGGGAAATGTCCATACACAAGAGAAGAGAGAATTACCTGATGACCTGATTATCTGATCAAAGTCTAAGGACCGAAAAGTATTTTCTATATAGAAAATTTCTATATTTCTATTTCTTTCTATATACATTTTCTAATTTGAGACATATATTTATTGAAAAGAAACTGATAGAAACACCAATTTACACTCTACAAGTTTCCACCCTGACCATATGATCAGTAATATCCCATATGGTCAGTTTGTGAGACTGAGAAGAATATTTATTAAAGAAGAGGATTATCAAACTAAGGCTAAAGAAATGTCTCAGTGTTTTAGACAAAGAGGATATGACCAGATACTTACTGATCAAGCTATTGAAAAAGCTAGCAGAATAGATTGGGAAGAGTTATTAAATCCTCTCCCTAAACATGCTGAAAATGGAATAACTTTTGTATCTTATTGTATCTATGGAAGTCAAACAGATTATTAACAAACATTGGAGAATCATAGGATGTCACCATTTGTCATCCTCTAGACCTCGTTTTTGCTTTGGAAATTATAAATGTGGAAAATGTGCACATTGTTCAAACACATTTGATAGCAAGATTTAATCACCATCATACAGGGAAGGAATATGATAAAACAGAATTCATGAATTGTGTCTCTACACATCATTTACATCTTGAAACACCCATGTGGATTAATGTATGCGGGCCAAAAAAGCAGCATCTGAAACTGAGAGTTGCTGAGCATAAGGCTGCCATTAGAAATGGAAATATGGATTATGCCATTACCAGGCACTACAAGGACAAGAACCATGGGTCGGCTGCTTCCCTCAAATTTACAGTTGAACCATATGGACTTAATGAAACATTGGATTTGAGTTCTATTCTGTGATATGAAAATGTTAACTTAATGAACCACATGATTTGAGTTTTCTTCGATGATATGAAAATATTAATTATATCTCTCTCCACAGGTAATATGGTGGTATAATGGGACAGCTGTAGGACTGATGGTTTTTTCTTTTAAAGAAATTTAGCTCATCCTCTCCTGTCAGATTTTTTTTTTAAATTAAAATTATGTAAAATGGTGTAATTCTTGTAACTGAAGAACCTAAAGAAGCCACAGGCAAAACACATTGTTTGCTCCAATAAAGTTAAAGTAATTTCAGTGTGCAGTGGTTAACTTGGTCTTCACCTAAGATGTTCCTGTGACTGAAAATACTGGCTGTGCATGGGGAGTTCTGTTCTGTTTATTGAGATTTAAGTTCCTGTTGCCTGCAGTCTGCTGTGTTTATGTTTAGCCAGTACTGATTTGTCTATAATAATAATTATCTTTATCAAATCAATCTTAATGAATTCATTTCTATCCTAATCCTTCATTGCTTTTGTTTTGACTGTAGTCACTATAGTTATGATTCAGTTCTCACAGCCAAACATGCCTTGTTTTATTGGAAAGCTGCCAAACTCTGCAATTCCAATCAATGTCAAAGAAGCTATTTGCAAGTGGGAGTTGATCATGTTTTTCCATAACATGGAAGGCAGGTACTATAGGTGGATGTGTGAGTTAACCTTTCCTTACACCAAAAACAAATACATTGTGGGCAATTATGACAACACAACATATATAAAACTTCTATATTGTTACATAATGCTGAATACCTCTTTGAACTCCTCTGCTTTTAAGGTTATATTTTCCTCAGCATGAACTCACTCACTGAGGATCTAAATGTAACATCAGTGAGGGAGAAAAGCAGAGGAGAGGATGCTGATGTTGAATCTGTGAGCCATCTAGACTTTCTAAGAGACACCGAGGTGTTGATGAGACTGTGAGCACGTGTTAGTAAAGGAGGCAGGTGATGTCAAAGATGAGCCCCATAATGTGATTTCCTTGCTGAGTGGAAAAGACAATACGGTGTTGCAGAGTTCATTAGATATTGCTGGGCTACTGGAGTTGGCTGATGAGAATCTGGCATGAAGTAGCTCACACACTGATACATATGGCAAACTGAACTCTGCTGTAGAGACCAGCAGTGTCACTTAGACACACAAAAACACTGTAAGTGAGATCATGGTGTTGTTCCAAACTTGACAAAGACTTCATTATCTCTATCCCTGGAGTATTCATGAACCACCACCAGGGATTTGTGAATTGTGAACGTCCTGTAGCTCTCTGACCAACATGGATTTTAATTCTCTCTGTACTGTGCTTGGTAGACTGTAACGTAGTGCTGATATAATGAGCTTGGCGGAGTATTGTGTTCTCATCGAGAGGGGTATATGATGATAGTGTGAATTAGTGTGAGACTGAGCTTTTCTTCTGTGAAAAGCCTTCTGTGAAGTGTGCCGGTGTCACGGTCAATGCCCCAGCATATTCCCCAGTGTCTCCTGTGTCTCCCACTCCCCAGTGTTTCCAGTGCTCCCATCTGTCTTTCCCATAGACTGCATATAAAAATGGACAACCACGTCCTACCAGAGTCTGCGCAGTAGAGTAAGGCATCAGGATGATGGCCCATCAGCCGTCCTGCCGTCTGAGGTTTGAGAGAGGCTGTCACTGCTGTCAATCATGTCATCATTCTCCCTTTTTATATTATCAAATTACTAATTAAAAACAAACTTATCAGAAAAATGAGTACTAGGACAAACATAAGCACAAACATAAGCGTGATAAGAAGTATCTAAAATGACAGAAACCATCTCTGGGAAAAATTTATTTGACATGCACTTTGATTTTTTAGTTTGGCCCATGTGCAATCCACTAACATGAAGGGGGAGGGACTTATGACCTGCAGCCAGCCACCTGGGGGCAATTAAGATGTTTTGGCTTCACTTTTGGGGAGCTGTCATGTTGTCCACTTTATATACAGTCAATGGTCTCTCCCTGTCTGTCGGTATGGGCAAGGCTTTCCCCTACTGATTCTCCTGGCTCCCTGATCACCTGCACACCTGCCTTCTATCAGCTCATCAGCCTGCAGTATATTGACCCGATTCTTCTCCCATTCTTTGCCAGATCGTTGTTTCAGCTACTGTGGTAAACTCACGTTCTTGGGCCACTTACTCCTAGTGATTTTCTTCAAGTGATGCTCATAGGTTTTCCCTGTGCCCTAGGATCACTGCATTCCCATCTGCTTGCCAACCTGCCTCCTCACCTCCACATCATTCTAGCCAGTCACGCTGTCACCCTCACTTCAATGCATTTCAGCCATGCCCCAGCTCTTGCCCCCACCTGCAAATCTCCAACATCATTCCCCCCATTTCCATCTTCCAACCTCTGCGATAAATTCCTTTTCTTTTAACCTAACTCTCTGTGTCCATCTTCTGCATTTGGGTCCCCACTCACTGATTGTAACAACCAGGGTCATGTTTGAAAATCCCCAGGACAGAAAGATAAAACACACAGAAGCACACAGAGTATTGAACAGCCCCCCAGGAATGACGGAGAGTTAAGGGTACTTTAGTGGTTAAGGGAGGAAAAAGAGCCAAACAACCAGCTGAAAAACCTTTTCTTCCCTCCACACATCCTCAAGTGTTGTTTGGCTTCATGGGAAAATAAATCCCAAAGTCTGTTAGAACTTTAAGCACACTAGTAAAGCCACACACACACACACACACACACACACACACACACACACACACACACACACTCACAAGGAACACTAACCCAACAGTGTGGTGATGGGTGATGTCTCTCAAAACTTAGACAGCAGCAATGGTTGATGCTGATGTATGCAGCACAGGCTGTAGTTTGGCAAAAGTTTTAATTTCTTGAACTTCGAGTCTGGCTTTGTTCACTGCTTGTGTAGCAATTAAAGACTCATGGCAGAAATATGGAACCACGTACACTATTTATAAATTGTTTTTTTTTAATAGTAAGTCATCAGTAAGAACAACTTTGGGGTTGTGAAAAATCTCTGGTGATGAGTCATGAAGTCATGCTCATGAGTCAGCCCAAATATAAAATTGAATAAAAATGTCTCCCACCAAATCTAGAGCATAGTATTTTATCATAATTTTATTGTAGTGGAGAGTGAATGTGTGCAATGATGTAGAAGGCAGTGAAGGCAAAAATGATGGGGACATTCCTCAACTAATGAAGACCCTGATAGAGAGCACCAGCTACATAAACATGATGTCATGCACAACAAATACTGGAGTAGGGAGAAATCATCATCAAATGCTACCTGAGCTGCTGGAAGATTTGCTGGAGGGTCCTGTCAAGAAAAGCTATTTAAGTCTCTGGTGAGTCACCTGTTTGGCTGTGCTTATTCTCTCTGAAGTTTGGAAGGTTCATCCTCGCTTGCACAGTGTTACGTGCAACTGCTTTAACACCCACCACTTCTAAACAATACAATTATGGAAGTGATGGTTTAAATAGACCACTTCAAATGTCTCTATTTTTACAAAAATATCAATGAACATGACAGAATGAAGTGCCATTTGACTTGTGAAATGTTCATTATATTAATCATGTTTTGCAGACTTGATTGGAATAGCCTGTCCTACGGAAAAACAAAGTGCCATTTGTGCAAAGTGTGAAAGAGGATTTATAGAAAAAGACCTGACATATGCATACGCCTATGCATTAAGCATATACACATACATATGTACACATTTTTTGCAAACACACACAAAACTGCCGCAGTCCTTCAGCTCCATTTGAATGAAAGCCCACACAACCATCTGTTCTCAGTGGGTAAACACACAAGCTGCAGATGAGGGTCATTTGATGGTATAAATACATGTGAATTATATTAAATTCTGGTCTATTATACATCCACAATGGATCAGGTCTGTAAAAAATTATATCTATGGCTTTTTGGATGCATGGAAAATTTGAACTACTGTATGCATTGAGTAATGATGTCAAACATGGAGGCTGGTATTAAAGACATCTACAGTCTGTTAGGAGTACATGCGCATAAGCAAGCACAGAAATATACAATGTACTGACACAAGACAAGCACACAACAAGCACTAGTGCAGCATTGCAGTTATTCACAGGCACGCAAATGGATATACAGTTGCAAGTGTAGCAGAATCAGAGATATTAACTGCTTGTTTTGTCACATTTGTCTTGTTGACCTTACGCCTAACAAGTCTCTTTAACATCATTTCGCACCATGCTCATATGTCCACTGACATCAAGCATCAAATCAATTAAAATAGTATCACCCTTCACTATCTCCTCTAAGCTTTGGAACGAAGACCTCTCTGAGGAGATGAGGCAAGAGACCAATAACTTTTCTACACAAGACTTTTTTTCAGATTTGTTTTTACTTAATCTACTTGCATGAACATTTCATAATCCAGAGAGTGTAACACATGTTTACATTGTTGTGTGTGTCTAATTTGTTGTGCTATTTTAAAATCACTTTAATTTATTGTGTCCTAAACTTTCATCTGTTTTCATCTGTATTATTATGTCCTGCTTTATCTTTATTATTTTGTCCTATTTAATGTTATATCATCGCTGTTTTTTCTCTGTCTGGTCTGTCCTTAAAAGTACTTGGTAGATTAACATTTTAAAGCACAAGCCTGGCAATATTCTGTACTTTTGTTAAAGGGAGACATCATGCATATTTCCACATATATATTTATATTCTGGGGCTCTAATGTAAAATCTTTACATGATTCACAGTTGTGTGAATGAATGTTCTGATTGGTTATCACCAAGAAGCTGCATCTCAGCCGACTTCTAGCGGTATGTATACAAACAGCAGTAGTTTACTCAAGATATCGCAGTGTTTCCCCTACCTTGAGCACTGCTACTTTCACACTATCATTAACATCAATGGGCTACTAATGATTTTCACTCGAACACTGTGTGAGCACTATAACACCCCATGCTACCATGGAATAGTTTTGAGTCAGCCTCCCGCTCCTCATTCTTCAAAGGACATATACGTCAAAGGTACGTAGGTTATAATGGCACTCCATTAAGGAATTGGGCAGCACGTAATGTGTGTGCGTACCAAGTGCGTAGTTGAGTGAGTGTGTGGTTGAACAAGCAGCAGAAAAGTGATAGTGAATGTGAGCAGAGCAGAGGAAAAGGTTAGCATTAAGTTGTCAGTCTGGCAGTTCATGTACAGTACAGGCTACAGTGAGTCATTTAATAAATGCTGCAGATTCTCAAAACCAAAAAAAAGTCTCATCTGTTGTTTCCTCCCCCATTGTTTAAAATAAATGAGGGCTTCCATACATTCTTCCACAACAAATCATTATTTACAATTCTGACATAATTTTGCTTACCACTCACTGGTAGACAGAGCAGTAGTATCATAGTATCTACAAAGGCACAGAACTACACAAACTACATTTATTTGTGCCTCAATTCCATATTGAGTTTATTTGTTCGTTAGTTAATTAGTTTTTAACCTGGAGTCCAAATTGTTTGTGATAGAGTGGACAAACAAACAAAAGTGGTTAGATGCTAAATAGAGAGAATGGACAGTAATGCTGCAGGCGTGAACTACATAAACCAAACAAGCCACAGTGAGAGCTGGCTTAATGCCTCCCAGTGTGTATTAGTCCCCAAAATGTCAACATATTGATCATTACATTGCGAGAGTTCTTCCTTGTTGACTGAAGTCTCACAGATTATTTCCCTGGCATTTTCAGACAATTGATGGCTGAACAGCTTTAAGAAATGCTAAAGCCAGCTCCTGTGTGCTCATAGTGAAAAGAAAAATTGGGAAAACAATGCCCAAACTAGCACACACACGCAGTCAGACAAATAAACCAAACAGAATATATTTGAACAACTGACTTTATTTTGCCACATTAATTTAACATCTTTATCAGAGTAAGTCTCATGAACCAAGATGAACAAAGAAAGAAAAACAAAATGTACCATAACTGTCCATAGCTGGCAGACAATAAACATGGATGACCTGATTCTGAGATTAGAGCTGCAAAGATTAGTTGATAATTGATTAGTTGATCAACAGGAAATTGCCAACTATTTTGATAATCAATTAATCATTTTGAGTCATCTTTTAAGAAAAATATTTAAATTCTCTGGTTCTAGCTTCTTAAATGTGAATATTTTTCTCTAGCCCTCTCTGATAGTATAAAGTGAATATATTTGGGTTGGTCACAACAATTTGACAAAACAAGACATTTGAGGACGTCATCTTAAGTTTTAGGAAACACCGATCACCATTTATCACCATTGTCTGACATTTTATGGACCAAACGACTAATTGATTAATCGACAAAATAAATGACAGATGAACAATGAACAATTTCCATTCCAAGTGAAAATCCCTCACCCTATGTTGGGTGTAATGTTCTCATCCCTTGCTGTGTTTTCACTGTAGAATTGTTAATATGTCACTTTATTAAGTTTTAATTTTTTCAGGTGAGAAAATAACTATTTAGATTCCCAATATGTGGTCAGTTTATCCAAATAACACCAATTCGTAAATTTGCTCAAATGTTTTTTGAGCCATCGGCTGTAAAAAACGAAAAATAACTCAGAGCTCTACATTAAAAAAGATAATATTGAATATTTTAAAAAGAAGTCCCCTTTCAATTTATGGTAGAAAGACAGAGCAAGCTATTCTGTCTAATGTTTTATGATAGTGCTCTGTCACAGCATGGTGCATCAAGTGTGTTCTACACACATCATTTGACATATGACATGGCCATTAGACCCCGAAGTACATAATTATGCAATGGTCTGTGAGCTCTGTTAGAAATGGAGCTAAAAGAGGTTCTGTGGCTGAAGACACCCAGTGTTGACACTGACAGGGGACTAACGCTGCCATTGTTGTGCAGCCAACACATTGCCTTGTTGAGTGTGTGTATGAGCTTGTTTTGTTTTTGGTGTGTTTCACTTTGTCAAAGCTATTTTCTTGACCTATTCTACAGTTGGCTTCACAATCTTCTATATTTTCTATAATATAAGACATAATACTTGTGACTGTAAAATGCGATTACAGTGACTTACAATATACTCCTGAATGAGATGTCCATCATCTTCACAAAGCTAGAGGCTACAGTAAGCTCCTTGAGAACTGCAGCCCTTTTAAGGTTGACATTACTTGTAGTCTGTGTAAAATGATTCCAATGATTAAAACACAAAATACACAAATTATTCCAAAAACATGTTTAAAAAATTGTAGAACATTTCCAACCTGTAGTACCCTAAAAAAGACATTGACTTTGTCATGCAGGCATACCATACACTATGTCATAAAGGCCTACCATCTTTAACTAAAGAATGTTAGTTGCTTCATTTATCAAGGAAAGTTTCACTGAGAACAATGCTTTCTTCTTCACATGTAGGTGCCACTGAGCAAAGGATTATCAAGTGCCTTGCTTAAGGCATGCACTGTTCTTTCACTTTCCCCACATGAGAATTGCATTGGTACCTTTCTAATCACTGCTGTGTCTCTAGCCCATATGAAGTGAATGTTTCTTGTTCCTTACAAATAATGTAGGCTGTTCTTGAGGCAAAATGAGACTTCATATGGTTCTAGACATGTACATTTCAGAAACACACTGTGTATATTAACATTTTATACAACTATGTATACACATATTTACTAGTGGTGTAACGGAATGTAGTTGATCTGTGATCCTGTGCTGACATTTGTGGTGCAGTTTTCCCCGGTGAATGTTTGTTTGGTGGCTCGTTCAACAAACTAAGCCACATGACAAGATGTGCATTCATGTTTGTAAGTTATCATCAAGTTTTGATGAAGGGGACACAGACTGTTGTTTCATTCACTCCCATATGTGTTTAAAGTAGGCACAAAGCAAAGTTTTATTTGTCTCCCCCAACCTTTTTTTTGTTATGTTTTTTTTTTTTTTTGCTGCTCCAAAAAATGATCCGATCTGTGACTCAAATCTGTGATACGATCTGAACTGTGAGTTTTGTGATCCGTTGCACCCCTAATATTTACCTCTTGAGATCTCCAGATATTTGGTTAGTTTCTGTCCAGAAATGCCTCCCTCCTTTGGGAAAAGAGATGTCAGCTGGGGTGAACAATATGCTATGAAGGTTGTCTCAACTTAAAAAAGAAGGAAATGACATCAACAAATCAACAAAAAATGAACATTAATAACAAAGTCCCATATTTAGTTTTTTGCTAAATTTACCACACTGACAAGATCAGAAAACATACTTATAGCCAGTCAGGAATGACCAGTCTAGGTTACAAACTGAGACCGTGGTGCAGCTGAAGCTACAAGGTATTAAATAATCGATTAAAATCGGTAGACTAGTGTTTGGTGTTCACAAACTAACATAATGAAGACAAGATCCAACTGTTAACAAGACAAACACTGAATTCATCTTGCATTTTAAGGAAAGAGCAACATCATGTTGATTAGCTTGTAACATTGAAGTTGCTATTGCTAATGTTACATCTAGCTATATTTAGCTAAGCAAGCTAAAGTTAATGTGAGTTATCAGTGCACAAAGTTCATAACTGCTTCTTTCTCTATCTAAAAACAAAAAGTGTAAACAGGACCCTCTTAAAGTAAACACACAACACACAAATAGCTATGAAATGCTTACTTACCCAAATCAGAGAGTCCATAAAAGAAAAAATAATCCCCCATGTAAAATGGTGGCACGTGTGTGGGCATACGCAAACAGGACAGTGTGTTGAAATTTAGTTTTATAGTTTTTTTTCTAGTTACTTTTAATTGCACAAAATTACCTTGTTTTAATCACAGATAGTATATTTTGAAACATGGAACGTTTTTTCAGCTATAAAATAAATGATGTGACCGTACTGTGATCAAACACATCAATGCTGGTGTTAACATTTCTTAACAAATATATAAAAATCAGCTTTTCATGGATGGCTCAACATACCATCAACTGTTTTAAATCAGCCCTCACCTTTGTAAGGACAACGCTGAAATAGAGTTGACCTGTTGGGACTAACTACATCATGTTTATATTTTAAAAAAAACAACAACATGTTAATGCTGTAACACTACTACTGACACAATGTTTTTGGAGATGCTTTGGAGCTGCCGGCCACATGAGACCAACGAGTCATCTCAGCCACTAGCAGCCTGACTCCTGAGATGATCAGCCAGTCAATGTCTGTCATCATCTCGGGAAGGAAATGAGCCAATGAACTAATCTGTGAAGGTCTAATATACCACTGGTATATGATATAATTATTATTTTATCATTCATGCTATGTGATTTAGTATAATATGATATAATTCATTTAAATATTGGTCTCACAGATGAAATCAGAAACAGTTGTAGCTGGGGGTTAACCCGTCCTCCTGTCCTCCTGAGTTTGTACTCCTGATATGAATTTGCCATGTCTGAACTTTGATATTGAATAAGGCCAGATGTCAAACTGGCTTCAGTCAAAGCCACTTCTCTAGCGTTTCATACATGGTGCAGTCATATACTAGATTTTGACCCAGTCCTGTTTAAATATGGTCAGAGGGAGGGAGCTACCAGAATTTGGGTGTGTAGTTACTCTTTACATAACACATTAAAATCTAAGAAATAAGGTTGATTAAAACATGAAACATTTAATAGGGGTCAACATCATTTTTTTCAGTGCACGCAAAACAACAACAAACACAAAGCAAGCACAGCAAGAACGTAACTGGACATACGTCTTTTCTTTTTATGTGTTTGTGTGTGTGTACACTCACCTCCCTCCACTGTTTGGTCTCAACACCTTGCGTATAGAGCACACATACTGTAAACAAGTATAAGATAGGCCAGATGAGATAAAACATTGTGAAAGAAAGAGAAAATGAGAGAGGCAAAAGGAGAGAAAAAGATAGAGACAATCAGAGAAATGTAAGCAGATTCAAAATGGGAAATCAATGTGAGGGTTTTAGCTCCAGTACAGTGGACAAACAGTCATGGCACTCGGAGCATAACAAACATCACAAGATGGCATATCCACAAAAACAGACAAGAACAATGCTGACCAGGAGAGAAGAATTGAGAGGACAGAAAGAGAGACAGAATGCAACAGTTTTAAAAGACTGAAGTATCAGAACAGGGACGACAAAAGAGCACAAACATTCAAAGACAGATATACTACATACTCACATGGATCTGACTTGGAGAATGTGTCTTTATCCAGCAGGTTTCTGGAAAAAGAAGAAAGAGAAGAGAAACCATTCATGCTAACATGCTGCTATAATGAAGTCAAGAATTTGAAAGCACTTTTTTGGTGAAATTTCTGTAGACACTCCAGACTTGCAATAGTAAGTAATTCTCCCTAGTAATTGTTAAATTAGAAACTGTCCAAATGTAGAGCTGTTTTCAGGAAACATTCATTCTTTTCTTATCTTTGTAAAAAAAAATGTTATAACATTTTTGCTGCATTTCTTCCTTCACCCTCTTCTTCTTCTGATGATGCAATCACTTGAATGCAAAGCTTTATTTGGTGAGGTGATTATTATTTGGTGAGCCTTCCCCCTCCACCCCTCAGGGATTTTTCACTACAGCACTTGGTATTTTGCAAAAAGTTCAAGAAAATTGAAAAAAAAAAACACTAGTAGGTGCACTTCAACTTAGATTCGATTTGTGCAAGAAGGAAAAGATGCCCCTCCACAGCTTCAACATCAGTCTTTGATAGTAACTTCTGTTCTGGTGTCAGCTACTGATCATTTGCTCAAGTCACAAGTAATATTTTTGGAGGGGCTTCTCACAAAAAGGGTAATTCCAGAACAAGGTACTTCAAAAGTACGTAAACACCTGTACCTTATATCTTTATATCAAAGTCAACAAAGTAACTGTACCTTTACTTCAGCTGGATTTTTGGGGGGAACAATGCAGGGTAAATTTGTGACCAGCAGCAAACACTTCTCACCCTGTTCCTCACTAAAATGAACAGGGAGCGAAATGTGGCCTGACTGCCCTTTAATGAAGTTTAACCCATGTAACAATTACAATGATAATGGTGTAAGTTGTCCCATCCCTGCGACAAGACTTACAAAGATGTGTCAATCAACCCACACATTCCTAGGAACCCTAATCATTCAAAGTAAGTGAAATCACCTGTGCGGGTGTAACATGGATGTGTAATTACTGGTGCAGGACAGACACATGTTACTATATCTAGTCCTGTATAAATCACCATGCAACTACTGCCAGAACTATTCTGTGTTTAAGCACACTCACCCTGTATTTAATTTATTTATTTATAAGGACAAAGCACAAGTCCATTTCTGTAGTGTTAGCCAGTGGGCTAATTTTCAACTGCAGTCCTTTGGCAAGATGTTCTAGAACCTGTGAAGTGATGTTTCAGCGAGGCCTCCAGATTAAACAATCAAATACGCACAGTACAGGTGCAGGGGCAGAGCAGGGTGCAAAGTGTATTTCTTTCTTTCATTTGACCATGCTGACGCACAGGAATGTTATCTAATATCATGCTCCTGTCAGAAGTAATCAGCAGGCCAACATCTTTTGTCTGTGCTTTCAAAACCGTTACAAATCACTATTACAAAATAATGATGTTTTATGATGTGCCAATTCTGTGGTTAATGTCTGGTTACAGGTCACAAAAACAGTTGTTTAGGTTTGGGGAACGATCATGGTTTGGATTAAAATGATAACTTTATTAAGGTTAGAGAAACACGTGGTGTGGGTTAAAGTTACTGCTTACTTACACAGTCTTCAACATTATGGCAACAGTAATAACCACCGTGTTAAGGTTCAGTCCACTGTTGGATTACCATCATCCACCCCTCCTCCTTTGAATGAGGAACATTGTACAGTAGAGGGAGAGACCAGGGTGTGCCCTTTGTGGTACACTTAAACATAGTTTTACTGCACAGCTACAGACAATAACAGATCCAATTCTACACATCTAGGAAAAAGAGAGCACTTGCAGTAAAGCCGTGAAGTGGCTGGGTACAGAGTTCAATTATTTTCGCATTCACAGTCTCTTGCATGTGCATGTTTTTTTATGTGTACAAACACACATTCTAATTCACACATTCACATACTGCAAAATCAGATGGCTCGCAGGTGCGCAGATAATTGTGGGGTTTGGTATCTTGTACAATGGCAGACTGATTACCAGCAAGTCTGTGTTTACTGAATGCCCTGAAAAAACCCACTACGCCTTCCTTGCTGTGAGGGCATGCAGTGTGTAACCTCACACTTTCCTTATTAAAACAAAAATAGTCACTTTTTTTGTGTGAAATCCTGAGATCCTTGACTATTTCTTAATTGCAAATTCCCTAATAAATAGTGTAGTAATGTGTGATATCAGGCCACTTGCTTTCACAGGCCATGCAGGTGCCAGCAGTCAAATTGTGTATAGATCCAAGGTTGGAAATAGAAAAGAGAGGCAGGAGGAGAATGGATATTTCCTTATTACAAGATCAGTCCTTTAAAAGGTTGCTGCTAGAGGATATAAATCCATCTCTGAAATAAATATTGGTAACACAGAAAACACTGCAACAGTTTGGGTAGCCTCTAAAGCATATATATAGGGAAAACTGATTGGACAGGCAGCTAAACAGAATATAACAGCTAGACATGAAAATTGAAATTAAAGAAATAACAGAACACTTCTCTGATTTGTTATTTCAAGATCTTTGTAACCATAAATTAAAATTACAAAAATTTACAATAAAAAAGACAAAAATGCACTATATAGGTTAAATTCCAATTTCTATGAAGGCAGGGAAAAGATGGGTAAATTATTGGCCTGGCATTTGACAGATAAAAATTCTGTCAATATGATAACAGTGATTAAAAAAGGGGAATAAGTTAGCTAAACAGGGTTTTTCAGGATTACTATGAAACTCTGTATATATCAACAATTCCTTCTGGTTCTACTTGAGATAATTTGGGGTTATTTTTTCTCCAAGATAAATGTGCCTAAGATTTTCCCTGATCAGGTAGAGAGCTTAGAGTCACCTGAGGCAGAGATAAGAAAGGCTGTCACTTTTAAATGGGAAATCACCAAGTTATGATGGATTTCTCATAGAGTATTACAAGAAATCCATACTAGCTACTCCTGCCCCAATTCTATGTGAGGTTTATCAGGAGATATTTAGGAATGGTGCCTCCAGCCCTCAATGAGATAAGGACACATCTGACCATTCTAATTTAAGACCCATAAGTTTGCTCAATCTTAATTGTAAAATCTTGACAAAGATTCTGGCTCTACATCTACAATGAGCCCTGCTCAGGATTATTCACTCTAACCAAGTAGGCTTCATGAAGAACAGGTCTTCATCTGACAATGTGAGGACATAATTACATTTGATGTGGTTGAGTAAATCTAAACAGGTCCCAGTAACTGCTATTTCCTTAGATGTTGAGAAGGCGTTTGATAAGGTGCAGTGGGAATTTATTTTTTCCACCTTATCACACTTTGGTTTTGAGCCTGGGTTCATTAAGTGAGTAAGAGACATTGTATGAAGAACCAAAGGCTGCAGTAATTACAAATGGCTTCATATCTGCGTTATTTAAGGTTAGTAGAGGAACACAGCAGGTCTGTTCATTAAGCCTTCTATTATTAATTATCTTTTTAGAACCCCTGGCTTCTGCTGTCAGAGTCAATACCAAAATTAAAGATGTTGAGGGAGGGGACATAAACTACTGCTCTAAAAAGATGACATTTTGGCATTCATAATGGATCCACTGACCTCTCTGCTACCCTTGATGGAGACTAAACAGTCATATTCAAAATATTCAGGCTATGCTGTTAACTGGAATAAGTTGGAGGCCATGCCACTCTGCATCCTGTCCAGGGCTGGCTTAAGGCATAGGTCATATAGGCGGTTGCCTATATGACCTATGCACATTGTCTGGGGGGGCGCTGAAAAAATTAAAAATAAATAAATAAATAATAAAAATGTGCGGGTCGGCGCACCATCCTATTTTTTTCCCAGAGATAATAAATGAACAAATACAGAAAAAATATAGAAAGAGAGAAAGCAAGAAAGAAAGAAATACACTTTGCACCCTGCTCTGCCCCTGCACCTGTACTGTGCGTACTGAGAGTGGGGGATGGGTCACCGCCTGATGCGCATCCATGACAGCCTATGTCCTGTCCAGCCCTGGTCAAGATAGGCAGATATTTACATTTTACCTGCATTTTATAATAAAGAAAAGGTCCAAGCCTTCAAGTGTGCAAGGGAGGAAACGAAGAAAAGAGGAGGAGGAAAAGAAAGTCCGATATAGAGGTATGTTGTCTTATGTCATCTTTAAATTGTCATTCTGTGTGTAACATCATTTCATGCTTCATTTGTAGCAGCTAGCTAGCTAAGTAGCAATAAAGCTAATGTTACATAATAATGCTACAATAGCTGTTGGACTCAGATAACGTTTCGCTGACAAATATCAGTGGTAATGGCTAACACTAACTTATGCACAAAAACAGATTTCCAGAGAAGTGAGCACCACTTGGCATTGTAGCACATTGTTGTAAACTAGATTGATGTTGAAATATATCAATAAATTAGGTCAACACTGGATTACTGGGTTACAAATTGGTGGCAATCAGGCTGAAAAAAATTATGCTATGTAGCAGAAAAAACGCTGTTTTACTATTTGTGAGTTCTGTGACATTTTATGATTTAACTGTTATACCTAGCCCAGCAGCATGTATGTAACTATTTAGTTGTTACTCAGAGTTACATTGTAACTTATCTTGGTGGTGCAAGCTTTTATGTCAGAAATGCATAAATTATAACTTGGTTATAACTAATTTTGAACGTAGTTATAACTTAGTTTGCTGGTGCATCAGGCTGTAGTATTTTTGTTCTACTCTGCAGCTACATGTGTTTGCTTGTAGCAGGCTAATATATTAATATATTATATTATAATATTATTATTAATATTTATATAAAATTATGTTGAATGTTACAATTACACCTTGTTACTAATTAAATACGTTTTAATCAAATTAAATGAAGTTAATTTGTACAGTGCTACTTTATATGCAGTAGAACCATATGGATGTACTGTATGTTTGTATTCAGTTGCAGGTCAAGCAACATCCATCACCACCACATCCAGCACTCCAGTTACCTTCACTGACACAGATTTTAAGGATATGTACCAGAGATTTGAAAGATTCTATGTGCTAGTCTTCTATGTTGTCTTTTTTGCACATTTTGCTTCTATGAGACCCATAATTTTACAGTGAACCAAATACTTAAAACCTAGGGCACCAAATTGGTCCTGATCCTGTCATCCATATATGATACAAACTTCCAATATGTCCAGGAAGGAATGATATACCTTGGAAGTAGATTAAGTCAGGATCTGGAGGAATTGCTATTGTTGAATTTTAATCTGTTGTGGGAGAGATGGAAAAAAAAACGAAACTCACATTTTTGGTGCAAAATTAGTATTCAGAAAATTACAATAGCACCCAATTTTAATTGCATATCAGAGATGTTATAAATTACTTTACCACACAACATTTTTAATAAATATAAAGGTATGGTTCAGCAATATCTGTGGGAATGGGAAAGACCAAGAATCAAAATGAACAAACTATGTGCCCCTAAAGAAAGTGATTAGGATTAGGCCTGCCCAGCCTTAGACTGAATGCTTTATCCTTTGACATAGATAAATTAAAGAAACACTGGAAGTGGGAGAAGACAGAGTACAGTGGGTAGATACTGACTCAAAATTGTGTTCAACATTCAATCCAACTGATGTATTAACTAAATACATTGAATCCTATTATTTTACATTCCAGAGAGGTCTGGACCACAATTCATATAGATTGTATAAATTGTCGCCTTACTGGAAGCAGTGGCACTCCAGTGGCATATATGTTGCATATCTGAAGATAACAATTTCTGGTCTTAAAGAAAAATTTGGCCTGAAAGGTAACCAATATTTTTTTAAATGTTTACAGATTAAAAGTTGTATGACTCAAAGCTTCCCCACCAAGTATTACTCTGTGGTACAGGGAGATCTTCAACACCGTCCCCCACGAAAGGTTGCAGGCAGCTCTAAAGGAGAGAGATTAGCTGTTTTTGGACATATGGTCACCCTTCCTTGATTATTTACCAATACATTTGAGAAATTTAATTTTGAAAGGGAGCCCCTTCTCTGGGTGGTAGACACCCCACATAGCCTTGACTATTTAATTCATTGACAGGATCACTCAAGACTGATTGCTCTATATCGACATTCACCTGACATAGGTCATTGTTTCTGTATTTTTTTTTTCTCTTTCTGTGATTAATTCCTTTCTATTTTGTCCTGTTTTATTTTCTTTATGCATATAAGGTATTCAACTGCCCTAATATTGCTATTCAATTCTCTGCGAACATTGTCCATCTTTCTTATCAATACTGCTGTAGTCTCATTTATTTCAGTTATGTCCATTGTTATTTTTTCTTATTTTCCGCTGTTGTTGTACTGTGTGGCTGTATGGGGTGGGGACATTGTTATGTTCTATTAGAAACTAATAAAGAGTTTATTTAAAAAAATAAAACAAAAAAAAGTTGTATGACATCTATGTTCAGCAGCATTGATAATAATCCTATTACATATTTTAAGTTGCCATGGGAATGCCATACAGCTTCACAATATTATAAATGTATCAACAACACTATAAGTGGTGATTGTTCCAACATTAAATTACTCTGGCAGTGAAATCTGGAAGAAGAAATAGAATCGGGAAGGTAGTTAAAAAGTCTTGCAGAGTGTAGGAAATTTACAAAGAAAGCAAAGGGGAAATTTGTACAATACAAAATAATACATAGATATTATCATATAATATTAAGATTATATAGAATGAAAATAGGATAATCTGCGCCAGAAGTGCTGAACAGTTATTGGAACATTTCTGTATTGTATATGGAAATGCGCAGTGGCCAGAACATTCTGGGTTAAAGTTGTAGGGGTAGTAAGTGAATGGTCTGGTTTAATAATTCCCATGACTCCAAGCTTGTGTCTGTTAGGGGAGAGATCTCAATGTCTAATGTGTCAAAGTGAGTATTCTCAGTCAGTCTCAGTAACGGTTGGCTTGGTCACAGCTTCCAGGATTATTTTAAGACACTGGAAATCATTTAAAGCTTCTGACATAAAGGAATGGGCAAGCACAATGGTAGAAACAACATCATATGAAAGTGTGTTCAGCAGATTGGTGATCAGGTAGACATGGATTCTGTGTAGGCTTACGTCAAAATCAGTGATAGCTTTGAATGATGAAAAAAAGGTGAAGGTAACACTTAAACTTCTAAAGTGAAATTCAATCTCTGTATTTAATCCATCCTGAGTATTAGAATGCCTTTGGTTGAGGACACTAACAGGAGAATTAAATTTCTCTTTTTCTTATTTTTTTTATTTCTATGTTCAGTACTTGTATTACATGATTATGACACTGTGCCCTCTGAATGCTGCTGTTAACACTGTAGTTGTAGAAAGACTGTTCTCTTTTGTCTTTCAAAAATCTTCCAGAAAAAAATGTCATTAGTACCATTATTTCCCAAACTGAGAATATTCACCAAGGATATGAGTAGTGTTGGTAACTATGGCAGCAGCTAATGCTACACCACTAACCATAATTTCAGCATTTCTCATTTCTAGGGGAATCTTGTGAACATGACATTTGATTAATTCCTGCTGTGTCACTGATTTACAGCAAAGGTTGGAAACAGAAAATTACAGGCTTTTGTAATGCAAGGAGAAAGATCAAAAAGGTCATTTTCAAGGGTCTATTTCACACTGTGTCACTTACAAATGTATAACTAGTGCAGTAGAAAGTGTTTACAGGTGACTGAGGTTGATTTTCCTTTCTACTATTGATGTTTACAATAATTATGAATTTAGAAGTTGAATCATAACTTTCCCTCAAGTTTTCATGGATGTTGGTGATGGTTTTGGATCTTTAATTCAAAGACCATTAAAGTCATCAAATATTTGTGTCATATTTTATATTTATGAGATATTTCAGTTCAGACTAAAGTGGAGGACCGACCAACTGACTGACAGACTGATGTTGTCAACATGACTAAAAATCTTTCTGGACCAGATAGTGTTATGTGACCTCCATCTCTGTTTGTGGTCAGTAACTAAAAGTTGCCACATAGCCACTGATAGTGAACTCTGTTCTTTATATAATTTCTCTCCTAACTGTCTTTCATGCACTTTCCTCTTCAGTTTCCTACTCTGTCTTTCTTTGTCTCAATGACCTTGATTTCAATGAATTTTATGAAGCTCTTTCTCTCTCGAATTTAATCTCTAACTCCACCCATGTTACACCTCCATCGTGCTTGCTTGACCTTTTCATAATGCCTGCCAGAGGCTACTGTGTACCCAACACTATTGCCATTCTTGTTTTCTTTTGCTCACTTTGTCACTACAGTGACATGAGAGCCCTCATTCGAGATGCCAAAGCCTGTGTTTTTCTCTATTTCTTGTTTCATGTTCTTTCTTGTTTAATTTTCTTCTGCAGTAACTGTTGCCATAAATCTTCATCTGTGTGTTTTCATCAGTCTCATCTATTTTGATCTCTTTTTTTGCTCCTGTATTTATTCCTCTCTCCTTTATAGCTTTCAAGTGAGTTGACAACAACAACAGTACAAAGACAATGCTTTCTCATTTGTGTTGCAACATTTAAAGTGCTAGCTGCAAAGTCCAAGGTTCCAGGCAAACACACATTGCATTACAGTTCAATCTAAACTGAAAAGAAAAATGGATTTGAAGTTACTAAAGCAAGGTCATTGAATTAGCAAATCAGAACACACACTGCATTGACTTTAAAAGTAATTTCTTCCTAATCAGAAATACTGCACTGTTGAAAATTTATGGTGCTAAATAGGGGCCAAAAAGTTTGATCAGTTGAAACTAAATCTAAAATCACTAACTAAATCACGTTGCCTTCAGGAAAACTAGGTACCGCAAGACATATGAATCATCGCTTTCTATACATCATATTCAAGTGATTGGCAGTGAAAAATAGGTGATGCCAGTGACAAAGTTATGTTTATTATTCTTTTTTAGACCACACTGGGCACAATTTGCGGTATAATAGCAATAAATGATGGCAGATTGTGCAGTTCAACAGCCACACTTTAAGAACTGATGACAAGTGGCAGCATCCTGGTTAAGGTTGTTGATAGAACAGCTGTTGGTGTTGATAGTTGTTTTGGTTTAGAAATGTTGTATTGTAGTTTCATTGATCATTGTTAATATGTAGATTCTGCTAAGCTAACATTAGCTACCGAACCAGCATCGTTACCATGCCTACAGTAAATAATGATGTTACATGTACAAATGTCTCAGAAATGTATTGTTGCTAATAATTGGATACTTTGTTTGGATTAATTTATTCAGCTCATCTCCAGAACCTATGTAGATCCATTTGGACACTTTCCACACACCAACCCACAAACTCAACCCTAAAAAGGTACATTAGCACACAATGTGATACAGCAATTCCTATTTATTTCTGTTATTATTTGATTGTGAGTCCTCAAGAAAATTACTCAGCATTACTTAGTGTATTTTTCTCTAAAAGTATGACACCAATAAGTATATTACTGTTAATGGGATTGTAAAGATTCATCAGTACACACCAATTAAAACCACAGATCTGATCTAAATTCAGTGAGACATTCATCAAAATACTGATGAAACTTTTGGGAAAATTACAAACAAAGATCTAGTTTAAGTTGTCCTGCAATATTAGTGTGCAAACTGACCATATAGACTAACAAAATCAAACAAATGCCATTTAGTACAAAACCTCATAAGATTCTGTAACTGTATGGTGAATTCTCTACATGAAACGGTAGAACATTAGTAGAACTGATCTGTTTTACAGAAAGAGAAAGGGAGTGACAATTGAATATAAAATCTGCTTAATATACTAACGATAATGATAATGGTAATAATTAACTGCTTAATTTGGGTGATTTAATGAGCATTTGTATAATATAACAAATCCATACCTCTATCTGTGAATCAAAACACAAGGAAGAGAAAGCTGTGGAAGAGGAGGAGGTTTCTATATTTATCACTTTCTCTACAAATTATACATATTTCCTAATAGATCATGTGTGGGAGTCTACCTAACCTTTCATTTATTCTATTTTTATGTTTGGAGCTGTTAGCTCAGAGTGCATCAGACCATGTTCAAATACATATATATTACCGAAGAAAAAATAGCGCTAGGGTGTATGAGGTTGACACTCAGTGTCTCTACGTTTCTGTAGAATAATCAAGTAAGTGCAAAGATATAAATGTCAAAGAGGTTTTTGCTGTAGGAGCCAACCTGGAAGCCACCCACCCACCTATATAGTATGTGTCTGTGTTGCAGAAGGTAATTAAGGATTTGCCTTGAATATAGGTTACAAAAAGTCACAGATTTGTTTCAGAACCAAAGTTCTCATAGTGAAGTGTTGATCCTGTGACTTACACATTAAAAACTCAAACATGGCACAGAAGAAAGAATTACTAGATATGTTCAAAGAAAGCTCACTGGAACTTTATTATGTATTATTAATGGTTGTTTTGATATTATGATGAATGTTTTATTTTTGGGTAATTCTACACCTATTGTATCTAAGGAGTAGTAAAAAAAATTGTTTGAAATCTGCTTACTTTCTTTCAGTACCAGTGAACCTCATTTGATGAAATTTTACCAGTGCGTATTTTTGTACTAAACCATGAAAGCTAAAAGTTCAAGTTTACTTCATTCCTGATTCCTCCTCACCTACATTTGACTTTGTGAAAGTGACCCATGAGACTGATGTCATGCATTGTGCATAGTGGACATTTAACATTTACATTTTTCTGTTATGACTTTGTAGGAACGTGGCTGTGTGTGTGTTGTTTATACATATTATCACTGGACCATGCAAGCATCCAACCAATTATGTTAGTATTCCCTCCCTTTCTCTCTCGCTTTCCTAATTTAGTTCATTTGTTTCCTGCACTGGTCCAAAATTAATCAGCCTGTATGTCATCCACCACTGCCTCCTCTCTATCTTTGTCATTTGTTTATCTGTCGCCTCAGTATTATCCCTCTAATGGTCTCTCCATTATCTCTTATGTTAAACAGAGCCTCAAATTACTTTCATCCCTGTGCCTTTACTTTCCAACATTTAGTTAGTCAACACACAAACAGTTTTTTTTTTAGATATGACCAAGGGTCATGGGTTAAAACTGAAATATTGCAACAGAAATTGTGTGAAAAACTGTTTCATCTCTACACCGTTACACATTATTACTGCGAACCTTTGTACTTTTGAGTAATACAGTGTTGATACACTAAAGCCATAAAACATTTTCTGGACACAAAGCTAGTCTCATGTCGCAGCTAAAGCAGTGTCGATGTAATCTAGAGGTTAAATCACAGCACATATCAGGCCAACAGTAAATATCTTTCAGACCTGATATCTAAGCTGCCTGCTTTTTATTAGAAGTCATATTTTACAATCAGAATGGCAGGAGTGTGGAGATAGCCAGTAAATGCCAACTACAGTACAGTACAGTATATATGTAATCTAATAAATTATGATGGAAACCAAACTGTGTCTGCTGCAGTATAAACACTGCTGCTATGTGTGTAACAATTGTTAGTCTGTAATTAAACACTGCTTGAGGCAGAAAGGGTGCTGTACACCAATTGTGGTTTGGGCCATGAAGGTCCTCTGAGAATAGTGTTGCCATCTCTCCACAGAGATAATTGGTGAGAAAGGGAGACTTTTCATACTCGGATCCAATAACCTAAACACAGTTTGATTATCCACAGCCCATTGACAGTGAAATATCAATGGACTTAAACCTGCAATAGGTGTCTAATTACAGTATGTGGTTGTTAAATGTTGTCTTATATTGTAAGAAAAGTTTCTTTTTCATTCTGTGCCTCATTGTATCAGTTACACAAGCTAAGAGCTTTTCGATATTCATACAAACAAAAACCAAATGAGAGGCATTTGGTTTGTGGCAGAAAAATGCAATGCAAGCAAATAAAAATCACTATTATTACAGTTGAATTACACATTATTGTAATTACAACTGTGAGAAAAACATGAAAAAAGCAGCAGAATACATCTTTACTTATTCACCAATAACAAGTCTTTTTTTCTTTTTCTTTTTTTTGCTGCCACTGAAACTTTTTGGTTAAATGACTTGAATCATTCATATTCTGACACCTGTGCTCTAAACATAAGACAAAAGTGTCTGTCTGGAAATATAAATACACAAAAACTGTCTAACATGTAAAAAATAAAATGTCCTAATCATTGTCATTGTCATGATAGCTCAAACTGTTTAGAACTAGGTAACCAATGCAGATTAAACTTTCCACTCTTTCCACTATATATGACAGAAGGATGGACTTACATCAATTGTTTTACAATTTGATTCTGAAAGAGCCCATTTGCTGTATCTGAGGCCTATAAATTTACATTTACATTTTACATTTTGTCATTTTATAGACGCTTTTATCCAAAGCAACTCACAAGCATGGCAAGCCAATCAAGTTTTAGAGGACGGAAAGAGCTGTGGTACAAATTCTCAAGTAGCTGACCAGGTACAAGTACAATGAAGTAGACAAGTGCATATATATAAGAAAATACCATAAACACCAAGAAAGTAGTACAACAATCAGCAAAGTCCTTAAAGGTTAGAGGGGCTCAAGAGTTGAGGTGTTCATAGAACAGCTGAGTTGTCAGGCGTTGAATGCATCGAGGAAATCAGCTGACCTTATGGAGCTGGGCAACTCATTCCACCATTGCTGAACCACATACTGTATAAATAACTTCATGGTGGAAGAGCAGCCATTTGTAAAGTTCAAATATTCCTAGTATGCCTCACAAACAGCATTTTATGGAAAAAGGTCAGAAAAAAGTTAAACATTTGTATCACTACAGAAAGAAAGAGAGAGCCCTTGGTGTCAGAGTGGAGAGTGTCCATGCACAATGTATCTGAATGAGGATGCTTTGACCAATTGTGCAATTTATTGCAGTCTGGTACAAAAGCCCTGGTACAAAACTGCCTTATAAAAGTAAAGGTTTTTGTTGACACTTTCAGTCAAGGGTTTATTCTGTTTTGGTGTATTAACATCCAAAGTTAGGGGAGTTAATTGAAATGGGTTATAAAACACAGGTTGACATGCTGGGGTCTGTTCCTACAGTTTATTTTTTGTGAGGACACACACCATCATTCACACAAATACACTTACATCAATTTAATCCTCATGTCAGCTATACAAATCATGGCACGAAATACACATTCACCCACATGCTGTACAGTACATGTATAGATATAGAGATGTGTATAAATACACTTGCTTGCTTTGTTAAAGAAGCCACTCAACCAGGAAGTGGAACAAAAGCTCAACAAAAGACGGCATTCAGCGAAGCTTCAAATGGCAACACCCAGCTAGTAGGAGCTCAACCTGAGTAAATTGAAAACTGGGTCTGCTGAAACAAAACCTCATCAAAGTGATTCTTTTATTATCTTGTGTCAACTGCAACCCCCATAGCATAAGTCTTCCTACACACCAGCCTCAAGTCAACAACAGCCCTGCCCTAAATTTGGAAGTAAACCTCACCTAAAATTTCATCAAATGAGGTTCTCAACAATATACAGACCCTTGAAAACTGCAGGGCTTTATTGCAGGCATGCTGAGGTGATGTTTGCATCAGAAAAAAGCATCACCTGGGAGCACACTGTGGTAATTAGTGTAAAATACAGCCCTCATAAGCCCACACAAAGTGGTAATCTCAGTGATAGGGGGATGTATCTTTAATAAAGTCTCTTATAATATGATGTCACATCATTTTACAGAGCCAAAATGATTGAAAAAATTTAAGAAATCACTCCGACATTTCAGCACTAAAATGAAAAAAGGTCTTTTTCAATTAGAATAAGCTGAGTTCAAGAAGAGAGCAAGGATAAACTTTTCAGCGATGCATCATAATAACTACTGCTATGACATAAAATATTAAAATGTGTCACTAGATTTGCATTAGGTGTTACGTAATCTATTTCAAAGGGATTGGCAATACTAAAGGGGTTTCAAACTAACTTCCTCAAACATAACTTCCCTTATATAAATTAGGTTATGAAAAGATCTGAGATGCACAGAGGCAGCAGGGGCAGGGTTTGGGTGTGTATGTCTCTGTGCACAGGGGAAATTGTGAAATCAAGAGAGCAGGAATGTAAGAGAAAATCAAATGTAAGAACAAGATAAGGAGAGGAAAAAATGTGTGTCATCGAAATGTGTGTGTGTGTGTGTGTGTGTGTGTGTGTGTGTGTGTGTGTGTGTGTATGTGAGGGTGAGAGATGGAAAGAGAGAGAGAGAGTGAGGGAGAAAAATGAAGTCCTCAGAGATTGGATCAGAAATAGACTGAGTATAACGGAGTTCCTTTTGCACAGGGAGAATAAACAAGCCCCCTGTTAGACCGACACACAGATATAGCTGACTTTATTTACAGAGATCTGACACAAACCACAATAATTAGATAGCTCTTTCCTTCTAACCTGCGGGAGGCTCCTCAGCTCTCTGACTCTGACTGCTCTGAGTGCAGGCTGGGAAAGGGATGATAAGTATCTAGGGATGAGTGGTTCTTTTTGAAGAGGAGTTTCAAGACATGCAAATTGAGCTGATGGGATTCTTGACTTTGAATGGAGTACAAGTCAGCATAAATAGGCTGCCACAGGCTAATAAGTAAAACTTTGGGAGCTTATAGGTTTTTAACTTAACTAAGGACTCCACACTAATACTGTTCATTTATTTAAAAAAATAATTCCAGAGGGTGTATTCATGCCCACTGAATTGTATCTATTATGCATTATTTGGACATAACATGCAGCCATAGCTGGTGTATAGAGTCTGAACCCAAGTCTTATAAAAGCCAGTGTTCCTCCATTGTGCTGCCAACATGCTATGATCCACTGTGTTGCACACATTTAATAATGTCTCCAGCACAGTATTCCCTGGAAATATGCATCCAAGAAAAGACTGTAAAATGCATGTGTGCATCGAGGGTGAAAGGTTTACATTGAGGGTGTATTTTTCTGGTGCAAGGAGGACAGTTGTGGGTGTAGAAGGAATCTATACCATATTCACACAGTTCTGTGGTTGTCCTCTGGCATGCACACAATGCGGCATATGTGCAAGTAGTTTGTGTGTGTTTCTGTATGCATTCGTGTGTGCATGTGCATCAGTGTGTGTGTTGATGTTCAAAAGAAGGAAACTGTTTATATCCTCTGTATTCACTGGGTAAACTATGTCAGGCACAACTAAAACAGAGATATAGCAGTTTTACAAAATATATTTCAGATTTGTATTTCAATAAAACTGGACATTTTTTTCAATGTAACTGCTTTACATACATGACATCTGTGTGTACAAACATACATTGGAGACATTAGTGAAGGAAAGAATGTCTGCTTATTATAAAGATTTGTATTAATTAAAATTGTAATCCTTCAGGTCTTCATAAAATCAAACCATCTTTTTGATACTATCCATCATTTTTTCAGCAAAAGTTTTCATTGCTAGTGGTGGAGTCCACCATTTCTACACTGGATTAGAATTTGCTTTACATGTGCAAGACATTCACAGGAACCAGGGCATGCACATAGTCCATTAAAAGCATTTGTAATTGTATCCTATTGATATCAGTGTCACTGTTTATTGTTCATGCTCCAACAACATATTAGTAACTGCTAATGCAAACCTGACATTTCTTACGGAGGCTGCCTCACTTTAAAAGCATTCAACTGACAGACCATTAGAAGGGCAGCTTTTCTTGTGAAGTAGCTACAGGAAATCCAGATGCTGCCATTTTTGGCAGCATTTTATATAGTAATCAGCTGTTTTTCCTGAAGTATGTGTTCAGAAGAGATATGGGGGAAATAAGACAACTGTATGTGCCATCACACAAAAATTTAAGTGAAGTAAAATAATCATACATGCCACTGCAGGAGATAACCGCAAATCTTGCAGCTCCAGCATTGGTTTTTTTTTTTCTTCTTTGTTTTCTCTTGGTTGTCTTGGTTTGTCTTTTTTCCAGACTGAAATATCTCAACAACTATCAGATGGATTTCTATGAACTTTTGTTCAGGTATTCATAGTCCCTCGAGGATGAATCATACTGACATGGTGATCCCTTAACTGTTCCTCTGGTGGCACTACAAGGTTGACATTTGTGATTCAGAGTGAAATACCTCAACAACTACTTAATGGATTTCCATGAAATTTACAACAGATATTCAAGTACTAGTATTATTATTGTGAGCATGCTGATGTGAGCATTTAGCTCAAGTACAGCCTCGCAGAGCCACTAGAATGACTTGTCTTGTTTTCTAGTTCTGGGTTTACAGATCAAATTAATTTTGGTTTTAAAAAAAGTATCATGGTAAAGCTAAAAATGAGACAGATTTTGTAGCTCCTAAAAGCCCAAAATATGAGGTTTTCATTCAGCGATGACAATTTGTCACCAAAGAAAAGCAGGAACAGGCTGAGTATTTTCCTCTAGGACATTTTAAACTAGGATGGATTGTAATAGGAAAGCTATCCTCACACCTTTTGAACGAAAAAGCTGTGTCATTGAGACAAAATGAGCATGTGGATGATAGCAGTGAATGATAGAGGTAGGGAGGCAATAGAAACAATGAGGGGTGAGGACACAAGAAAAAGGTAAAACGAGAGGGAAACTAAGGGAAAGACGAAGTTGGAAAATACACATAAAAGACGAAAAAGACAGATGCGAACAGATGGGGAAGGAAGGGTAATGTAGAGGAAGCAATAGAGGAAGAAGGAGGGTAATCTTTTTATACGAAGGAGAAAAAGGGGCTTTGGGGAAACCATATGCAGCACAGTGTTATTAAAGCTGGATGATGTATCAAAAAACCTTACACTAGCCTTTCATCACTACCTCTAATCTTATCACTGGCTTGGTATCATTTGGACTTTCTTATTATTCAGCTGCCTTATTATTTGGCTGACAGCAATATTTAATACATGCTTTGATACATGATAGTGATATAAATATTCACATATTGTAAAGTGTATAATAATTGTCTACAAGTCTCAATCAATCTTACGGCTATAACAAAAGCTTTCTTCATAGCCTCAATCATCTGAGCCCAAACTGTAGTGCTGGCATTGCTTTAGTGTCTAGATCGATGGCAGAACCAAACAGGATCGTTTTTCCCACCAGCTGTTGAATTATTCAGGCCAGGACTTCCTCTGGGGAGATTCCCACTCGGCCTGCCAGACAGAAACATTGAGCTTGCAGCCTGGCAGGGAAGCTTGGGATCATCACAAAAGTCCCAAAAGTGTGGACTGTGCGATGGCCCGAGTCAACAGAGGTCAGGTAGCAGGCAGCATTACATACTCTTAGGGTTAGGACCCTGCGGTTCATTGATCATTTATTATTTGCATCAGAATTTTTTTATATGTGCAATTTTAAAATTTTCAGGTAAAAGGAACAATTTCCAGGTGGTATTTAAAAAATACATATACATAGTATATAAAGTAGGAAGTAGCATCATACGTGGGCACGTGTTTTAATTTTCAGCTCTAAAAGAAAGTGTCAAGAAATTGGCACTGTGCCTTTAGATCTTTATGCTGGAAGTGACGGTGGCATGATTCTAGAGATGAAAAGTAAAAATGAAATGAAATAAAAAATTATGAATAATGATTAATAAATAATAAAAGTGAAAAAATAATATCCTGAGAGGAAAAAGTTTGGAAACTGCTTTAAAGTAGGTCAGTGTGTGTGTGTGATTGTTTCAGTGAAGTGGGTCACTGTAAAGTGAAGATGTCATAGTTGGAGATCCCCCCTCTGCCTTCCCCTCATGCTCCTGTAGCTAATGAGCTTTAACTCTCACAAAAGCTGTGGCTCAAATCATTCACTGACACATACAACATAAGGCAGTTTTGAATAATATTAAGAGTCTCTGTGAAGCTCTATTTCAGCACAGCCATGCTTTGAGCTAAATGTTAACAGGCTCACAGTGACAGAGTCAACATGCTGCTGTCTAGCAGGTATAATGTTTACCATGTTTGCCAATCTAAGATTAGTATATTAACTTTTACTAATTAATAGCTGAGGCGGGTGGGAATCATTTTTTCATAAACAAGTATTAGACAAATATAAAATTTGGCCTGATGATGGCACAATATAAGAGTCATAAGATCAATATGATTGTGGTGGGGAACAGAAATGTCTGTACCAAATTTTTATTGCCATCCATATAATTGTCAAGACAATTCAGTTAAAGCCAAAAGTGTCAACGTATACCATTGGTAGTTAAAAAGGTAGGGATCATCAGAATTGTTAGGCTTCATCATCTGGGAACCATGAAAATCTGTACTAAACTTTCTCGTAATCTATCTAGTAGATGTCAACATATTTCACCTGACCTGCTGATGGCACTAGATGAAAGTCCGGAGATCACTTGAAGGACTCTATTACAGCTTGCCGTTATTCTATCTTAGGGGGCTCTATTGGCAGAAATTGAATGTAGTAATCATAAGTAGATTTCAAGTGAAAACCACCAGGTTTCTACAGTAGACTGGAATGGACAAACCAAATACTGGCTCTAGAAAGGGCCTTTCACATTTTTTGAGTTTTGCAGCCACTATAGGTGCTGTTACATGCTTGGAAGGGGAGGAGGAAAGGAGTTGTATTCAGTTAGTTGCAATCTGCAATGCCACTACTAGATGCCACTAAATCCTTTACACTGCTTTAAGTTTCATGGCTATCCATATTAAGGTATTTCTCTCCAAAAAGCAGAATGTAAAAAAAAAAGAAAAAGCAAAACACCTATAAAGGGGTTTCAACCTAGATTTTCAGGACATAGATGTGCTAGTATTACAATAATATCCTGACCAGGAGACTAAATTGTTTTGAGAGCTGACAGAACCATCATGAATACAATCACATCCTTATGAATGCACTGTCATACAGACGCACACACACACATTTTTACACTCATCCATTATCTATTTTCTCTCAGGGCGTTGGTAGCTCCATAATCAAATCCAGTCATCTCACCCACACACTTTTCACACATCTCCAGCTTTGCTGTACCACACAGGACCATCTTGCCCAATCATCCCATCTTTCACTGAGGGGCACAGAGCCAGAGCTGAAATAGCAATGTGGGCTCAGAACAGGCAAGCAATCTTGCGTCTACTCTAAGGAGTGAACTCAATCATGCATCACTAACTACAAGATGCTGACTAAAACTGGCATTATAAACAATAACAGCATTAGACTGTTTTCATTCATTTTTCAGTCTCAAAAAATGTTAGATTGGTGTTATTGTCAGATTCTATTTTGAGGTGTCAAAATCAACTTTAAAAGTTCCACAGGTACATTACATGAAGGAACTGAAAATTAGTTGTTGTCTCAAATTAACTGCATTCATACTGTGTTGCTACAAATAAAGCCATAGCTGATGCAATGATGCTTAAAATTGATATTGTGCTCACCAAGACTTGTAGATGCAACTTGAAATTCAACATAAAACATTTAATATGATGTGATAAAAACTGACATGATATATTTGTTAGTAAAAAAAAAAAGCTCAGGGACTTTGTGGTGGACTGCTACTGCCACTCAATGGTTCCATTAGATGTCAACAGGGAGAAATACTGGCAGATCCAAACCTAGGGCCACATACCTGGAGCAAGCTGAGCTCATTCGCTGAAGTGTACCACATATTGTTTCTAATTTTAAGCAGCATGGATTCAAATAACCATCACTTGTCAGGAAAATTTGTTCAAATAAGACTGATGCTATCAGAATATGTCAGAACAAGTATGTAATTTATGATGAGCTTCAGCTTGTGCAGGGGGATTTTTTGGGATAAGTCAACCTACCGAGTGACCTACACTGAGGACAGCTTAAAAAGAGACTTCACCTTGAAAGTCTTGGCAGCAGTAAGCATTCTTGCTGTTTCTCAATGACTGGAAGCATCCAATGGCCTGTGTTCGTGACCATTGCTGGCATGCGATTCAAAACAAATTAGTTCATTGTATTCAATCAGGATGTATCACTTGGGGTGGATGTGGTCCTAGTGGGCATCAAAAAGCCCCAGCTTTCTAATTGCCAGGTGATGGTAGCTGTCCACAGCTGTGACTCACCTTCCTCAATAGCTCTGATGGAGAGCTATTAAGCTCCCATTACTCCATCACATATGCTATGGACAGATGTTTGTACCACAGCACAGTGGAGGCATTCACACAGCTAAATGACTTCATGCACCTGTCTTGTTTATGAGAAGGTTGGAATGCAGTGTGTTTCAATGCATTTTTACTTAAAAAATGTTTTTCTTTAGATTTCAAGTGAAAAGTGAAGTCACTTTGGAAACTTACAAAATATTCATTGTTTTAAATAGTGGCACTAATACCTCAGCTATATGTGATTTCGCAAATATCACATTTGTTCAAAGTGTTAATAGTGATTTATTGTAGCACAGAGGGCAGACTTAAGTAATGTTGCTCAAGGTCATCGTAAATGAGGGCTATGCCCTCAATGATTTTCAAGTTTAAACAAAGAGAAACAAATGTGTGTGTGTGTGCCTTATTTTTCCATATTTATTACTTATTTTCTGACTGTCTCTTTTAAACACTCATAGTGCTAATGGTACCTATAGTACAAAAAACATTCCTGCATTGGATGTCATGAATGATACTAATGGTGCCAGTTGGCGTAAATTTAGCTTGAAATGCTTTGTCTACTGGTGCAGTGTGTATCTCCTCATCCTAAAAGAAAAGTGGGGAAATGGTAATTTACCCATAGATTGTTGGTGATCATTCATCCAGGTCATCCTGTACAAATACCTCATCTGTTTTCTCTATAGAACATACTTATTTGCTGTAAGCTCTATCATGTTAGGGGCCTCTGTTTGGTTTGTCAGTAGTTCCAGGTGAAAAGTCAAACTAATCCAATCTTGCAATGCAATAATAAGACTCATCAGAGTCAGATAGCAATTCTTAAGTCTAGTCAAACTTTGATAGATGCTAATCAGGGAGCTAGACAAGCAAGTTGTAGACCCCAGTCAGATGTTAATAATAGCTCCTCTAATTAGACTGATGATTCAGGTGACCAATGATTTCCCTATATGCAGATCAAATATGTATAATACTCATCAGTCTGTGACCTGAGGGAGAAGTCAGAGATAAAATTCTCACTTTCCCTTTAGGATGAGTTTTGTATGCAGGTACGTGCTTTAAATGCATTCATCATAGGAAATATACACAACAGCTTGCGTTATTTTCTTATAATTTCATACTGTAACATATCTAGATTTGGAAATGTTGCTTCTATGTTCTTAAACTTGTCACAATATTGAAAACACCTTTCGAAATTATGGAAAATGCAGCACATTCCTGTAGTAACTGTCAACATTTGGGCTTTCATGCAGCACAATAAAGCTGACTGTAAAATCACGGATAGCACCAGTCTTGAAAAAAAGCAATGATGCCATTCTAATGCCAAACTGAAGCAGTTAAAAATAAAATTGGTAAACATCCAGTTTAGTGAAACTACATTGAACATTGTCTTTTTAGGATGTCACTAACAAAACATTTCAGAAACATTATAAATTGTAGACCAAAGTGGAAAGAGCCCCTTTTTGGACATCCAATTATAATTAGAAATTTTGCTTCGGAAAAAAAGGGAATACTTTTTTGAAGATGCATCCTCTATTCTGCAGGAATGGAGAGTAATATAAGAGCATACAAGGTTTTTGCAAATGGCTTTGTAGGAAAAAAAATCTTCCAATGTTGTTGTAGCTGTATTTATGTTCTTCCGATAAAACTGAACTAGACTGACAGTCATTCACTAAGCATTCAGCAACTTATGTCTCACAGCAAAGGTTACATTTCATGGCTCTCAGGTCCACATGGAGGCCACAGACTCCATCACCAGACTGAAAATGAAGTTAATTTCAGCCCTCTAATATGTTTACTGGTCACAGTCTTGTTAGCTATTTATGACAGATAAAAAGAGAAAGTCAGAGTGTTTAGTGGTCCTCCATTTTCTCAGTCCTTCACCAATAAATTTGACTTTGTCTTCCCATGACTCTTTGCTCTTGCCAGTCAGCCAGCGAGCCTGTCAGCCAGAGAGCACAGATCAAAGCCCTATTTCAGCCTCTCAGCCACTAAAGCCAGCATGACAGTGAACCATCATTAACACTCGTGGAGAGTGTTACCCTTCTTCCTTTGGACTTAACATCACTTATGTTCAGTGGCTGTCAACCACAGCTTCACCAGGCCTAGTTTGCATTCAAGGAGATTCTTTCACTCAGGCCATAAGTGCTGTAAGATACAAGCTTGATAAGAGTACGCAGGATGGAAGAATTTGATGGGTACAGGAATGAGACAGTTAATTCTCAGCAGCAGAGCTGACAGAGCTGATTATAGCCATTGCTGTGTGAAGACGCTGACAACTGAACAGTGCTCCTGTCAGGCCTGGAGGGGATTATTGGGTGTAGGGTGAGAAGTGATAAAAATCAGCATCTTTATAGTATCATGGTAATGAAAACAAAAAAAATGCCTATTTAGGACCAAATAAAGATGACATTTTGTTTATATTTATATAAAACAACCAACTAAAGAAGGTTTTAAAATGTAGATACAAGCTCTTGACATAGACTTATTTATAATCTTTTCAGTATGCCAGCAGTCCACCTTATTGATTTTATGAAAGCATTAGTCACAATCTGTCCATCAGTGTACAAAGAGCACTGAAAAGTGAATTTACAGAATGGCACTGAACTGTGAAAGATAGCGGTGCTCAGAAATTATGTATCTTCTGTTTGCAATGCAATCAGTCTAGTGGGCTATATCAAGTAAGAGGGTAGAAAATAATTGATTGGTTCTGCCAGTTCGGGAGAAGGTGTTTGATGCTGTAATGGCATCCAAATGTCTTCTGTATGCAAACAACTCCACACAGACGTGCTGACATACAATATGCCTTCTGTAGTTCAATGTAGTCTTGTAGTCAGAAACAGAAAAAACTGTTTTGTAAGCAGAAACAACTCTGATGCATATTTAATATGTACTGCCTCTAAGCTTCATACAGTCTTTTAATTTGTCTCCCAAATGAACCATGTTGCTGTAGTAGGCGGCATCTTTCCAAAACAGCGTTAACACACACACACGCACACACACACATACACACACACACATACACACAACTGTTTACTGGCTATCTGCAAAACAGAGCAGTGTGAAAAGAAAGGCAGATAGAATAACCAAAACATATATCAGCCAAATAAGGATTCTCCAGGAAAGCAGAAAAGGTGGAATAGAAAGGTTGTGGGCTGCCATCACCAGGTTTTGTGTAATGGCCCCCAAGAGTGCAGGTGTGTGTAGGACATGGTTGGAATCAGAGAGTACTGTATTGCAGGTGTTAGTGTGCCTGGTCCCCTCTGCTTCTCCATATTAATAACATTACAGTCTACCTTATAAAGTAAAACTAATAAGAGCAAGATCTGTGTAGCGACAATAAGGAAGAAAATAAGTGAAGACTGTAACACTAAGAATATAATGCATAAACTACAAGCGGATGATTCCCACAGCTTTAAGGACTGAATGGGTTCCATCAAAGAAACCTATGTGTGTGTGTGTGTGTGTGTGTGTGTGTGTGTGTGTGTGTGTGTGTGTGTGTGTGTGTGTGTGTGAGGAATGTGAAGAGCCAGTAGGTAGAGGTGGTAGTGTGGTGTCCCCTATGTTGCACAAAGCTTCAGGCCAAACAGCATGACAGCAGGTGGTTATGCATGTTTTCATTTTGCATGTTTTTTTTTAGATATAGCTCTGATGAAATATCTTATGAAATATCTTTTTTGTTGTTGCACCTGTTTTTGTTTTTTTTTTTTTTTGGTTCTTTCTCTAGTTCTCATATGTAGGCCTACAATCAAGATTTTTTTTTACTTGCATAACTTCCAAAGTAAGCTATTAATAGAATATTAATGCTTTGGAAATTATGCTTAGTATAAAATGTAGGCTACATGTGCACATTTTTAGAAGACAGCAGATCTGGATCAGCAGATTTGGCTCCAATATAATCCAGCTGACTATTATTCAGTGATTGTCCAATTATAGCTACGCAACCATAACTAGGCACAACAAGCCTGTCAAGCTTTAACTTGTCAAGGCAGTGTCATATAGGGTACTATTAGAACAAAACTCATTATCCAAAGACTTTGGAGGGTGTTACCTTAGTTTACTAAATACAGCAGCACTTAATACTTATTTACAAGGCTAAGATTTACCAGAATTATTAGCAAACTATGTTTTTGTAGGATTATGCAGAAAAAAGGGAGATTGAGTTTACAACCAACAGTTAATTCAGCTAGCTAGCTACAGCTGATAAAATTATTGTCATTTCAGCCATCTGACATTCATCTGACAGTCATTAGTTAAAAATGGAAAACCTGCTTTTTCTACTTCTTTTTGAAATCAAGAAAAAAAAAAAACATGACCAAATATTATGATGGCCAAATCTGCCAAGTCCAATCAAGTCAATTTTATTTATATAGCGCCAAACAGAACAGAAGTTATCTCAGGGCATTTTCATCATCATCACATGTAGCAGATCTAGACTGTACTGTTTAATTTACAGAGACAGAGAAAACTCCCCTTTAACGGGAAGAAACGTCAAGCAGAACAGGGCTCAAGGTAGGTGGCCTTGACTGATTGGATTGTGAAAGAAGGAGGGAGTGGTAGAAGGGAGAGAGAGACAGAGAATCACAACAACAACAATGATAACAATAACAATAATAATAACAGAAATATGACAATAATAGTGATAGCAGTGGGCAAATATGACTAATATATGTAGTAGTAGCAGTGGGTGTCAAGATGGCCCAAGGGGACAGCAGGCGATCCACAACCAAAGGTCACCTGCGAGATGAGAAAGTACAAAACTTACCACTGTTATTGAAAACTGCATACATTTACAGTTCAAGAATGTAAAGCTAAACAAAATCATTTTTTTCTTAGAAATTCATATGGATGGATAAAGTTTCTAAATTATTTTTTAAATAGAAAAACATGCACATAACAATACGTGCTTTATTGTTAACTCCTCATTTTACCAAAATTCACTTTTGTGAGATTTTATCAACAGGCCTGGAGGTGTGGGTTCACTCAAGTTGTGAGCTGACACCCAAGCCTGATTTATTTATTATTTATTTGTAAAATCATTATCATTTACTGCATATGCTCATGTTTCACTAAGATGTTGTATGACGTATATGACTGCATCTCTCTCTACTCACCTACAGCCCCTGTACTGCTGGTGATAATATCACCTGCTAATAGCACAAGTTTAAAGTTACTATCACTCTGTCTGTAGGTTCTTAATTTCTCTGAAAACACCCCTTATCTCTCATTCTATTTCTTCATGAAATCACGTCCTTCTCCAGCTATTGTGCGATGATGAGCATGCCCACTTCAATGTGTTTCTCATCTCTGCCTGTCTTTGTTTATCTTCTTTATCTAACATCTCCATTTTTTTCTCCCTCCCTGCCTCTGTCTCTCTCTCCACACCTGGTTTTCCCTAACCAGCTAAAGTAAGTTAGGCTGTGTGACATCAGGTAGTGTGCCCAATCTGTTGAGCTACGAAATTATTGCCAGCATGTGTGTGTGAGAGAGAGAGAGAAAAGGACAGAAAGTGGTTAATCTTACTTTTGGTGTAGAGGTTTGTCTGCAAGATAATTATATCAGGGTTTGTAAAGCTGAGCTCATGTCTGATACACAACATTCTTCACATGGTTAATTAGCTTCAGTGAGGCTTGTGGTGCAGGATATATTCACACCAGAAGTGCTCAAACCTAGAGAGACGCGATTTGAAAGAGCAAGGGAAATCAGAGTGATGATAAGCCGCAGCGTTCAATCTCCCTGGGGCTTTTCTACACTGTGTGAGATGCTTTGATATCTGTCCCAGATACGTAAAGGAACCTATCATAGGCTGGAACCATGGTTACTCAAAAACTCAAATCTGTATGCAAATGCTGACCATCCAGATAATTATCATAGGAATGCAATCTTAGCAACCCATGCGATGCCTGCACCCAGGAAACAAGCTGAGAAACCCCACATTCCCACTGTTATCAAACTATGCACTAACAAAAGGAACAGAATTTCAACATTATTATACCCATCGCTACCACAAGCCACCAATTAGAGCGTAACTTAACAGCTCAATCTTCACCTTATCAAAGAACTTAGATTAGATGTCACTCTCAAGAAAAGGACAATCCATTAATGGTTTAATTGCTTTTTTCTGCTCTGTGTTCAGTCAATGTGAACTTTGACCCAGGGCTTGTAGGCAGTCACACCTCAACCTTCCTGTTGTTTTCCTTGCACATACTGTCCATGTAAAGGCCAAGAAGAAACATTCAACATTTCTTATACACTTCATTATACTATACTTAAAACTGATGCCTACTGAAGTTAGAGATATTTGTACTTTTCAGTGCCAAATCACCCCTCATTATTAAAATTTAAAAATAATTCCATATTTAACTGTTTCCTGTAATAGCTTGTGGAAATCTTTAGCAAAAGGCTGTTAGAGCAAATTGAGAAATGAAGCTGATTGGTTATGTTCTTGCATTGGCTGCACAGGCTCCAGCGCCAGTAATGCCAGGTGAGCTCATTGCTTATCAATATCACTCTCAGCAGCTGTGCTCCTCCATTGACTGACCTACTCTTCAATAGACAAGCCAGATAGTCTCTTCTCAGCTGACTGGAAAGACTGGTGAATGGCTGTAGGCCACATTAGACGCATAAGTACTTCTTTATGTTGTTTGAATTGACTGGACATTTAGACAGTGAAGCAGAAACAGGAGACTTCAACTTGCGTGTGAATGGTATTGAGGAAGTGAACAATGGGGACAAACAGAGAACCACGTATGGGCTTTGTGGCTATAAGATTTACACCTCCGCTTCCTTGTCCAAATGCCAATTGTGCCCTCCTCGCTTCATTTCTCCCCAGGAACCAGACCATTGACTGACAAGCTGTGTGGGAGTGTAAACAACAGTTTAAGAAAAAGCACAGGTTGGATTTTGGTGCAACAAATTCCTCAGTGTGTATGTGTGTGTGTATGTGTGTGTGTGTGTGTGTGTGTGTGTGTGTGTGTGTGTGTGTGTGTGTGTGTGTGTGTGTGTGTGTGTGTGTGTATGTGTACTAAAGTGACAAACTGTTATTCTGTTTCTGAACTGTAGCTCCTGAAGGCCAAGCTCACCCACAAAACAAATGTCCTGGAAATGACACATAAAGCACAGTGAGAAATGTGAACACGGTGACAGCCGCATCCCAGGGACTGTCTGTTCATACATAAAGTATGGCTGAAGTGAGGCAACTGAAACCACTTGGTGGAGAATGGGAATGTCATGTAATGTAATAAGAAATGTAGCATTGATTCTTGTGCCATCACATGACTTCCCGCGTTGGCGCTAAACCAAACTTCAATGCAGAATACCACAATTTTAATATGATCTGAATGAAACACTATTTACAGCTTCCTCCGACCAAATCCTTTAAGCTTCCACCTTCCCTGAATGAAAGACAAACCAATTCCTTTCATTTCCCCCATATTTTATAGATCCACTTCCCACCCACCCCTCTGTTCGCCTGATAATAATATGTTGTCAAATGCAGGGTGTGTAGCCTGTAATAAGGGGTATTAACCCAGAGGCAACAGCTATCATCATGCTTTGGAGGTTTTACAGAGTGCATGTACATGACAAAAGGAGAATACCAAAGAAGACCCAACTGGGAGCCTCTTTTCTTCAATAGGAATCTGACTCACGCAACATCTGTACAAAGGATTTAGAGGATTTGTGACGCCTTGAACTGTTATTCAAAGTGCCTGAATGTGACAGAATGAATAACTGTTGGTTTCCCCTGCTCAAGGAGTGCCTGATACAGTCGACCATTATTAAACATTTATTACAACGCCACAGGAATGGCTGTCTTTGTAGGGAAATTGGAGGGAGGTTAAGAGAACAACCTTTTGCATACTTGAGGCATCTGCATAGCTCATTAGGCTGCAATCCTTGACAATGATGTGACAAGCATGATGTCAGTAATGTCACATACATAGAGTGTGTTACATATATAATCCATGCAAATTACATTGTAGTGCTTCATTTAAAGTGTGATTTTTTTCAGTATCAAATATGCTCAGCTTTTCTTGCTCTCTTTTTTATCTTATTCTCTCTCTCTCTCTCTCTCTCTCTCACACACACACACACACACACACACACACACACACACACACACACACACACACACACAAACACACACACATCACAAACAAAGCAGCAGTGAAGCAAGAGGGAAAAGCATCGACCCTCCCCTTTCGATTAATGATTTCTTCTTCCCAAACTCCTCTTCTTTCTGGTAAGAGGCATCAGCACCACAACCCTGCATTTCTCCCTCTCTTTCCAACCTACATCAACACACACATGTTGTCAGAGGAACCATTTGCATAAATGCAGGGGGGTTGTCAGAATAGGACTCATCATTTACCTGAATGGTGCTTAATTGTGCATCAGTGAGGCATGTAATGTAATCCCAATCGCCTCATCGTTACAGCTGGAAAACACTACATCCAAAACCATGCAAACAAGCATTTACGCAACACTTTGCTAAACTGATTCTCCCGATTCTCCCCTGCCGCCCACCATTTCCTACACAACACAAACAAGCACACAGTTGTTCATTCAGTAAATTGAAACAGTCATTTCTTGCCATGGTCTGTTTTTTTTTGTTTTGTTTTTACTTTGAGCTGGGAGATGTGGCAGCAAGCTTCTCTGAATGCCAGAAAGTCCATCAATAATGCACATGCAGCTTGTTATAGCTCAAACTCACTCTGCTTCGATGGCTCACCAACCTAAAACCCGGCATCAAAGACCAGAAAGATGAGTGAGTGTGGTGAAAATGTGCACACACTTGCCAGCACTGGAGTGCATGTCTGAGAAGCGAAAGGCGTTGAAAGCCTTGACTTTTAAACCTTCCCTAATGGGAAGAGGAGTAACTGTTTATTCGTACTGAACAAGTGCTGTAGGGAGATTCATTCCGTAAAGGTGGACTTGAAATAATTTCTGAGAGGGAAATACTTTTCTACTGAAAAAAAGCAATAAAGAATGTGACTAAGGCTGAGGCCAGGGACGCAGGCACTATGTGAATGTGATGTAAACCTTTGAATCTTTAACACCCAGCACTTTGTAAAGAATGTAAGAGAGGGAGGACAGAGGCTTGCAGTGCTCTACTGACGCTGAAAGCAGCCAGTGGTTACAGTGGATACAGTATGAGCTTCAATATGAAAGAGCCTTCTGGCTGAGAAGATGAAAAGATGTGTCTAATATATAAGCACCAACACACATATACATTATATATCCACAAAAGAAAGAGAAACCAAAACCAGCCTAAAGCAGGTTTGGCTGAACACACACATGCTCAAATTTGTAGATTTTTATATTTTGTGGCTTTTTGGTACCATTTTACTGATGCTTAATGAGGTCCATTTGCCTGCTCTGCTTGCTTCAAAGTGCACATTGTACAGGTTGGAAATGCTTTCAGTTAGAGGTTTATTTTTAATTAATTAATTAATTTGTAGAAATCGGAAATCTTCACAAAACAATCACAAATAGAATATTAAAGCTGCAAGCAGCGTTGGACGGGCCTGAGCCCCCCCCCCGCGCACGCCGAGACCCGGCGCCACGCCGTCCCTCGCACTCGCCGGGACCCGGCCCCACGCCCTCCCTTGCACTCGCAGCCCGCGTCCGAGGGTGACCATGCACTCACAGCCTGCCAACCCGGTGCGAGGGGTGTGCCTCTGCAGCACCTTTAAAGTTCGCTGCAGACAGGAGCGTGTACAGTGAAGTCGTAGCAAGATTCCTGTCATGGCTAAACATGACATGTCAACGCTGTGAGAATGACACATTTCTGCTGAAGGAGGAGTGTGTGTGGAAAGCTTCTGATAAGTTTGTGTGAAAAAGAAAGCAATTTTCTATTTTTCTAAAAGTAAAGACTTGTAAGTCTCATGACCTGATAAAAGTAAGATTTAAATGTGTAAAACATGACTTTTTTGCTCCTGTCAATATTAGAGAATAATCATGGAATTATGAATATAATCTCCACTTATAAACACTGTAACATATAACACATCCAAACATCACTCATAAGTACAGTACTGTGCATCAGCATCGTCCCTAACCCTGGTATACTGAGGCCATGTGCCCCTGGTATACCGAGGCCATGTGCCCCTGGTATACCGAGGCCATGTGCCCCTGTTATACTGAGGCCATGTATTCCTGATATACTGAAGCCATGTGCCCCTGGTATACTGAAGCCATGTTTCCCTGGTATACTGAATATTATTATAATATATAGTTATAATTACTATAATATTATTAACAACATTAAGTCAGGTAAATTCTGATAATTTGAATAATCACATTAATAATTGCTTTATTAAAAAAAAAAGTAAAGGTGTGTAAGCCACATGACCTGATAAAATAGTCATATATTTCATATATAATTATGGAGAAACCACAGTACAAAGCCTCAAAATGTAGTTATGTTCATTTATGTACAGCACTGTATTACTAAGCAGGAAGACTGTGTGTGTGTGTGTGTGTGTGTGTGTGTGTGTGTCAGGTATCAAAAGAAAGAGCTGGCATATTAAACAATAGAGAAACATATACAATGTGTACAGAATTAAATGTCCTTGCCAAAATCAATTTGTACTTGTCATCACTTTCCTTTTAAAAAAAAGTAAAGGTGTGTAAGCCACATGACCTGATGAAGTAGTCATATATTTCATATATAATTATGGAAAAACCACAGTACAAAGCCTCAAAATGTACTTATGTTCATTTATGTACAGCACTTTTTTACTAAGCAGGAAGACTCTGTGTGTGTGTGTGTGTGTGTGTGTGTGTGTGAGGTGTCAGATGTCAGGTGTCGACTCCACCCCCTCCTGCAGCAAGCTGCCCAGAGCAGGGGGAGAAATGTTCTACTCCTGTTTTAAAAATGACACAGTAGCCTTGAATTTTGGCCATTTGGACTGAAAATACCCACATTTTGTAGATATATGTGTTGCGAATCCAATGGTGTACATTTAAAAGTTGTGAGATTTACGGTTTAGACAATAGTCCCTTAATTGATCCATGTGTGCCTGCTGAGAAAATGGGTCTCCCATTGAAACCCATTATAATCTGGAAATCGCTCACCGCGCTTGGAGGCCAATATTAGGAAAACCGGACCTCCTATGACAAAGTTTTTGATATCTTTGGGTCAGGAGACTCTACTGAGCGATATATTACAATCTGAAGCCATAAGCATGAGCGGTCTCAGAGAAGATAGCAGTTGATTGCCACTGAAATTTGGGGAAATTTTGGAGGAATGTGGGAAAAATTTGAAATTGTTTTTGCATTTTTTGGACTTCCTGTTGGATTTAGGTATGGGGTGTCAGCGTATGATTTTTAGCTCTTGCGAAGACGAACAATCTCGTCTTGGTTGCATCTGTCTGCGACATTCCTACGGGCCGTAGCGTCCGAAAATAAAATCTCTCCCATTGACAACCATTATAAAAGTCACCAACTTTGGAGGCTGATATTTTGAAAACCGGACCTCCTTTGACAAAGTTTTTGATAACTTTGGTTCATCAAAGTGTATAGAAAGATATATTAAAATCTGAAGCCATGACCATGAGCGGTCTCGGAGGAGATGTCGTCTAAAGGTCGTCTGCCATTTTGTTCAAAAAATGTGACATTTTTGGATTTTCTGGAATTGCTGTTGGATTTAGGTCCGGGGTGTCAGTGTATGATTTGTAGATCTTGAGCAGACGAACAATTAGGCGTTGGTCCCGTGTCTGTACGCCATTCCTGTGGGCCGCAGCGGCCAAAAAACCCCCCAAAACCAACTAGGTGGCGCTATAGAGCCAATTTGGGGTGGGGGGGCATAATTTTTACATAATATCGAATTTTTCGCCGGGCCCGTCGTCCCTGCCAAATTTGGTGAGTTTTAGAGCAGTTTTAGGGGGGCAAATTCACGTTGAAAGGCGCGTAAGGAGAAAGAAAGAAAGAAAGAAAGAAAGAAAGAAAGAAAGTAACGTACCAGTAACAATAGGGTCTTCGCCCTTTGGGCTCAGGCCCTAATTAAAGCTGCAAGCAGCGTTGGACGGGCCTGAGCCCCCCCCGCGCACGCCGGGACCCGGCGCCACGCCGTCCCTCGCACACGCCGGGACCCGGCGCCACGCCGTCCCTCGCACTCGCCGCCCGCCAGCCCGGTGCGAGAGGCGTGACTCTGCAGCCAAGTGGAGTTCGGTGCAGACAGGATTGGTGATTTAAATGTGTACAATCAAGTGTGCAGAGGCAATATGAGAAACTGCAGGGACAAACAGGAAAGTACTCATGTAATTGAATGGAGACTGTAAGTGAAGTTCCATTGCGTGTGTGTGTGTGTGTGTGTGTGTGTGTGTGTGTGTGTGGGAGCCGCTGTCACCTCCAGACTCCGCCCCCTCCTGCACATGCTGTCTGGAGCAGAGGGGACAGAAGAGAACAGAACTGTCATGCAAAATTATGGACTTCCTGTTGGATTTGGGGTGTCAGTGCATGATTTTTAGCTCTTGAGAGGAGACCAATGCAGATAGGAGGGTTATAGGTAAGTCAGAGCAACCTGCGCGTCACAGCGAAGCAGCAAATGTCACCTGTGTGAGAAAGACATTTTTGCAGAACGAGATGTGTGTGGCTCACAGCAGTGTTAAACATTACCCAAGTGTTGTCCCCCCTTTACTGTCATTTACCTTGAAATAATGGAAAGCTTTTGATAAGTTTGTGTGCAAAGTAAGTCAGGCTTGTATTTGAAAAGGAGAAATGGACGTGTGTAAAAAATGAAGTAGTTGTATGCACAGTGAAATAAACACTAATTTTACAACAAAGGACAGACAACTTCTATGTTCAACACGGCAATTCATTCTTTATTGAACAGGCATCAGGTAGTACATGTAAGAATCACTGTCATAGTTTTTGTAAAAGTTATGCAATACAGACATGTAACAGCTTTACTTACAAATCATGCTGTAGAAAGAAAGTTGCAGCTATAAAGTAATTTTCATGAACAAAAACTGCATTGTAAATGGATTACATTTTGATACATCATTTACATGGCTTACACAGTCAATATGAACTTCTTCAGTGGAATACAGAAATACCTATAGACTATGGAAACAAAGAGCATAGTTAAAAATAGCAAGTTAAGGGAAGTACTTTGACCAATGAAACGATTTGACAGTTATGCATATTGGGTTCAGATGTATGTTATATGCAGCAGGTTATAAATTGTAAACGTTAAAGGGGATAGAGAGAGAAAACATGACGGTGTGGGGACAAAAAGGGGAGGAGAGAGCATAGAGAAATGACAACAAAAAACATTTTTTTTTTTAGGCAATAGTGTCCTGTTTGGCAGATGAGGCATGCAGAATGAAGAGTCTGTGCCTTGGGGAGCCAGAACAGTTGTTCATAAGCCATACACAATCATACACAAATAAATACATAAGTAAAAGCAATTGATATTAAATTTCATGTAGTGAATGTTAGTCTAAAAATGTAAACAGTAGATTGAAGTTATTAAATAGAAAAATTGCTTTCTGATCAGTGTTAGCTACATGTCCTTATGGGAATAAAGGAACATGAATTGTAACATGCAGAAAGATTCATGTAAAAGATGCAAAAGAAACCAACAGCTAGCAGGTGGCAGATGGACTAACATTCTTGCTCAACTTTTACAAAACAATTCATCTTAAGCCAACTTAGCCGAGCAAAATTCATTTAGCATGTAACAACAATGCATCTGTTAAGTGTAATAAATAAAAACAAAGTGCGTCATAGTGAAATAAATAGTTCAATAAATAAATAAATCTCATATCTCCATTTCATGACTTTTTCAAATAAATACAGACAATACAATACTGAAAAGCTGTTCAAAGTACAGTAGACTAGTATGAGTGGACAGACGCTACACTAACACTACGCAAAGCAGATACTTCTAAAAGCAAAACAGATGCACAGAACTACAACGTGGTCGCGATAATTTTTTAAGTGGGACAGCGCGATGCAGCCGAGTCAGACAAACCAACAAACCTAAAAGTCCTCAGCAAAAACTGCCTCAACATTATCAAAGGCATCACAGTCAAGCTGGCCCTGATCATCTTTAACACTAAAACTACACAAAATACCTTCATGGTCACTGAAATAAGCAGGCATCACTGCACATTCCACATCAAACTGTGTCGTTTTAACATAAACATGATCAATCAAAGTCCCCATCTCTGTTGTCTCTTGCGTTACATGCTGTGCGAATCCTTTTTGGCCCATGAATTTACAAATCGAAGACCCTTTTAAAATGTTATCATTAAAATCACCCATGACTAAAATGTTGTTACTGATCGGATTTAACCAGGCAAGTAACTTCCCCACATTGTGTTTAAATAAAGACTGTGGATAACATGGTGGACGATAAACTACAACCAATAAAATGTTAAATTTGGTATACAGGCACACCAAGCATTCCAGATTTAAATCAGGTACCTGCAGAACGTCACATTCCGAATCATCTAACGTGTATAAACCAACTCCACCACGTTCTAAATCCTGTAGTTGAGAAAATGTGGGGTCACAGCTGCTGTAACACAGAGAGCGAGGACGACTGTGGAAAGTGTAACCACTGATTTGCACACTGTTTAACGGGGATTGTGCAGTGAGCCAGGTTTCAGTGACAGCAATGCAGTTAGGCTGCAAATGCTGCGTGCAAGACACCAAATCAGACAGGTGGCGACTTAAGCTGTGAACGTTTATTAAATACACAGAGAAACTTTGTGCATTTAATGAAGGTTTACTCTGCTCAATCAAAAACGGAGGCATGCTATCCATGGCCTCCCTCACGGTGTCCTTGCAGTAAATGGCCTTTTCCTTAAAATCCCTGATGATCAGTCCAGACAAAGTCCTGACACGACTCAGAGCTACATACGCCTGTCCCGGTGCAAACACCTTCTTCAAACACACGACAGCCTCATCTACAGTCAAGCCCTGGACTTTGTGAACAGTACATGCCCACGCCAGCTTCAGGGGAAACTGTAGACGCACACAACCGCTTCTACTGGCCTTGTCCTTGTCTGGCTCAATAGCAGTAGAATCCCTGCAATCTACTGCTGCATGTGCACGGGTCCGCCTCCTCTGTAAGCCAATCTTAACATCATCAAATTTCACATAAATTTTCAGAGGAAATGCTTTATCTTGACCAAACTCAAGATAAGTGACTGTGCCACATGCTCCATTGACCAGACCGTCTTCAACGTCAACATTCTTACACAACATGACACGTGCATGCTTAGCCAAACACAAAGTCTGTTCTAAACACGTGTCCTGCGCATTATAATGATGACCGCGTTCTAATTTCCCGGTTCTCTTGTTCGTAATAAAATCTTTGGCTTCGATCTTTACGTAATCAGGACACAAGGCAAATAACTTATTAAGATTGTGCTCATGTACTTGCATGTTAGTTGGAAAAATATGCAAGGCTGAGCTGTCCTCCCCAGTCTCACGAGACTGTAGCAAAGAGACGTCGCACCTTAACATGGGGGTTTTCTTGGAACGCACTCGTAACCTGTTCAACAACTCTGAGAAAGTACTATCTTTCTGCCTGACAACTGTTTTTAACTCTGCTATGCTAAAGTGGCTCCACAGATCCACACCAACCTGACTGTTATACAGAGGCTTCCCTTTAACAGGAGGCAACTGATAAAAGTCACCGACAGCGATCACACTGACATTACCAAATGGGGAAAAGTCACCAGTATGCTTAATCTGCCTTAACCTGCCATGCACATATGTCAACAGATTGTGATCAACCATACTTATTTCATCAATGATCAGTAATTGGAGCTTACTAAATTTAACTCTTAGAGAGTTCAGTTTGTCTTCACCCAAAGGAGTGTAAGGCAAACTGGAGTGTATTCCAATACTCAGGCTGTGATGAATAGTAGCTGCATTCAAAGAGTATGCAGCTATGCCTGTAGATGCGGTTAACAAAACAGAAATGTCGTCTGGTTGATTACAAAGTGTCGACAACAGCCTCCCTGCCTCATACTGTATAGCCTTAATCAAATGACTTTTCCCTGTCCCTGCGCCACCTGTCAGAAAAACATGCAGAGGCTCTGGGTTTTTACCCATCACCTTCTGCAAACACCACTGTCTCACCTTATAAAAAACAGCCAGCTGTGTCTCATTCAGAGACCTAATCAAAGCTAATCCCTCACTTCTAGACAGCACTCTGGCGTTCTTCTCTAAAGGCATAGCTGGCCTGCTAACCGCTAAATCAGGAACGTTGTCCACACCTTCCGCTAAATGTTCAGCATCTAAGTCAACTGCCTGTAGCTGTTTCAGTTCCTCAACACACTCAAGGCGTTCCACTTGCTGTTCAGGACACAGCTCCCCCCAAACATCATCATCTACCACGTTCTGCGCAGCAATGTCCTGAGCATGCTCTAAATCAGGACAATCGACTTCAAACATCCTCCTATTCGCGTCTACAACATCTTTAACAGAACACACGGAGCCGTCACTACGAGCGACTTGACCATCTTTATAGAACTGACTGAACATCTCAAAGCCGTCAGGTTGGAGATCAGAGTCAGTTCTATAAGGAAGAAACAATTGGAGCAAAGTCTGGAAATGAGCCTCCTCTTGTTTCTCCAAGTCAAAACGCATATACCGCACAACTGCGAACTGAGAACGTGTTCTCCTCAAGATGAAGCCCAATTCATTTTGAAGCGCAATCATGTTTTTAGATTTTTCAGTCTTGTTGAGAACACGATACTCAGACGCAAACGTAGCCATACACATATCGGCAAACACATTGTCTTCTGGCCTATTCTTGTACCTATCCACTATACTAGTCATCCACATATCTTCAGTTTTGAAGTCGCTGCCAGTCGCTCTCTCCTTCAAAACACTGAGGGGTAAACTCATCCTAACTATGTTGCTCCCCGTAGGCACAAACACAACCTTCCTGGAACACTCCTTTAGATGCATGTTTGTCAACCGATACACGGCCTCCTGGGCACAAACATCACGGTTGTGTAAATACACACTCCCTAGCTTCTTCAAGGCTTCTTTCGCAGAGAGATTGCCTTGTTTCGAAGCTTCTTTTTGGGCGTTACTAAGTAACAGGCCAATTTCTCTCTCTGCTTTTGTAATGTAAGAGACAATGTAGATCACAACCGCGTACGCATCAGTTACAAAGCTAATATCTAAATTTGCATTCCAGCACTTCAACAACTGCTTATTGTATTGATTAACCCAAACCTCATTTACCCCTCTCCTGTAAACTACCCTAGTCTTACTTTCAAGCCGCCTGTAAGCTTTCTCAAAAACAACCTGATTGATGCCAACAGAAGCAAACAACTGGTCTACACTATCAAAAGACACTTCACCTTCCTGCGCCTTCTTAACAGCCATTTTAACTTTCTCTAAAATGCACTGCGCCATCTCTTTTTGCATCAAATCAGGAGAAGGATCAAAGCACTTACAGACCGGCTTGTTTTTTGACAGAGTGTCGTTCTCAGTCTCCTTTGCCTTTTGATCACACTTACATTCTTTAGGTTCAGGTTTGCAAATGAACGTCCTAGTGGAAACTGGTTTCGGGAAATTAAAACGACATGTTGTGTTCTTTTTTTTACATGATTTGGAATGTCGTTTGGAATGCGTTTGAACAGATGACACAATGTCCAATAATGTGTCATCATCCGAGGGTAACTCGCATGTAACGTATTTGTCAATAAATTGGACTACCTCCTCATCTGTGTTTTTATCAATTTGGGGAGCACCCTCGATCCAAAACAAACAATGAACATGAGGAGAACCACGTTGTTGAAATTCAACCCTATAAAAGTGATCAATAATTTTGCCAATTGGTTGAGAAGGAGACATGAGAACCTCTTTCAAGAAACAATGCCACCTGTAATCAAACATGCGCGCAGCTGTGACCGGGTTACGACGCAACAACTCACACCTGTCTGCCCACTCCAAATCTTCAACAGTTTGAGTTCTCCCTTCCTGTTTGAGAATACTCATTAAAAGATTCTGCCAGCGCAGATCAGCGGACGAAAAAGAACAAAACCAGGTGGGGATCCCTAACTGTCGCACGCAGGCTAAAATGTCCTTCTGAACAGACTGCCAAAAAGCCGGAGTGCCTCGAATTGGCTTCAGAAACCTAAAGCCTTCATCTACATGCAACAACTGCTTCAAGGAGTCCTCATTCGTCAACATGTTGTGACTGATCCTCTGAGAAGTCTGACCTCCTTTACCCTTACGCAATGCCACAGAAACAGTAGATGCCACGCGATCTATCTCTGAGATATACTGTGCAAAGAAAATATATTCAACATTACGGGCAAAACGCCCATCAGCGTGCATCAGTCTGTTGTGGAAGTAACGAGACAATGACAAGGGATGTGACCGGCTGTCGTGGAAAGTCTTGCTACCCAGAGGAAACAGCACAGGGAAACATTTAGCCTCATTCGTGCAGTCAGAAAGTACTTTAACAGGACTATTTCCCTCTGCAGGCGCAACATTAACTATGTCATCAAAATATTGATCTAATGCTTCCTGACCAATATCAACAGGCATAAGACAAGTGTCTTGAAACATGCAGTGCTGCTGTCTGTCATGCAACAACTCATCTTGCGCAATCTCTGATGCTTCCACCACATCATCAACTACAGCCTGTCGAGAAACATCACCACCTGCATCATCTTCAACACCTTCTACAACAACTTGTTCAGGCTGAACCGATTCAGTGTTTACATCCTCACTGGCTGCCTGTTCTTCCTCATCCTCACCATCTGTCTGCTTACAAAACTCATTGACCCACTCTTCATTGAAGTCAATGTCTTTGTAGTACACATTCGTCCTCTTCAAGTACTCTAGCGCCTGTCTTACACGAGCTGAATCAACAAACTTATATTCATAATGGCCCTTATATGTCAACTTGCGTTTTAGCTTCACCTGCAGCAAAGACCCTTCCATACTTGAACGTGGCAACACATTACTAGTCTGCGCTACATTAGCAGGAACACATGTCACCGGCCCGTGAACACCATTCTGTCCTCCTTTAGGCAGAGCCAGCATTTTCATAAATGGAATATGCAACGCGATCAAATGCTGCTCTAAACTGTTCAAACATCCCAGTTCACGTGGAACGGGATCAGGCATCAAAGTATTACGCCAACACTCATCGGGTATCTGACCTGTACCAATCTTACGGTGACATGTACCACAAACCCAAAGCTGACCTCTACATGCTGCTAACTGACAGGGCACAACACACTCAGCTGAACATCTGTGCAAATATTCTTCACTAATACACATCTCTGCAATAACAGCCGCTTTAGAACTTCTATCATATGCTGTCCTATCGCATATCTGCACCTGATACCTGAACAGCAACCTATGACAAACACAACACACAAACTCTGGTCCATCTCTGACCTTTTCCAAAAACTGCTGCATTACAAAATCAAATTTTTGTGTCTTTTGTGCTACCTGCTGCCTACTTTTAACAACACTGGCAATTACTTGTTGCTTAAACTTTGAACTATCATGGTACTTTTCTTTGAATATTTCCCTACTCCTTTCTCTAACTTTTTGTCTATGCGTAACGCTGTCCCTATATTTCATCATACTATTTTCTTTATTTTTAGCTTTTACAGTTTCCTTATGTTCCAAGTTGTTCCTATATTTCATCACACTATTTTCTTTATTTTTAGCTTTTACAGTTTCCTTATGTTCCAAGTTGTTCCTATATTTCATCACACTATTTTCTTTATTTTTAGCTTTTACAGTTTCCTTATGTTCCAAGTTGTTCCTATATTTCATCACACTATTTTCTTTATTTTTAGCTTTTACAGTTTCCTTATGTTCCAAGTTGTTCCTATATTTCATCACACTATTTTCTTTATTTTTAGCTTTTACAGTTTCCTTATGTTCCAAGTTGTTCCTATATTTCATCATACTATTTTCTTTACTTTTAGCTTTAACTGTATGTCTATGTGTTGTATTTGTACGATACTTTTCAGATTTGGAAAACTTAGCCCTTTCCCTAAACAGCATGTTCTCTGTATATAGCGTTCTAAATCTTAACTGTTGTTTTTCCCTGAGCAACATATTCTTTTTCTCCTGTGTTGTTTTCTTTTGCCTTATATATTTTGAATAGGGAGATTTAGTAGGTGATTGAGTTTCAGTAGCAGCCTGAAGAACCTCACTTTTGACAGCATTTTCAGAAACTATAGAATCAGCATTACAACCTGTCTTCTCACAGTCCACAACATCCCTCATTCTAGTCCTCATACTACAACTCATTTCATTAACTTTACAATAATGGTAGCAACTCTGCACACCAGGCTTATAAACACAAACAACATTCTCGAAATGCCTGTTCATGTTCTGCAAGTAAATGCACTGTGTAGACAAAGGCTCACTGCCACAGCTGTACTTCAGCCAACGTCCATCATAAAAAGTACACACACTAACTCCTAACAAATCTGCTGTACCCTGTATTTCCACCTCTGTGGCCCATGTATTAACACTTCTCATCCTGGACTGCTGAATGTAGTCTGTCACAGATGAATAGTCACTCCTCAAAAGACTCTGATATTTACAAGCATTCCTCTCTAGCTCTTTACACACTGCCAGCCTAATCTTACGATGGTGCTTCTGTGAACCTGTCACAGCCTGACAGACTGCTCTGAAGAAGCAGTTACCATCACCTACAACCTTCTCAGTCCTACACGGAGCACCAAGCAAACCAACTTCATATGACACCAAACCACTGACTTTCATGAACTCAACATTTAACTTACTACACAAACTTTTACTAACATCTTCACTAAGAGGAGAGAAGAGCAGTTCTTCATTCCTCACAACACTAACAAACTCTACATCAGAGTTCACCTCAGTAATATCAAAACTCTTTGCCTTTTTTGACATGCTACTGCGAGTAGAAATCTTGCGCTTTCTGCCATCACTAACTACTGGTCCTGCCTCCAAATCACTGCTAACATCAGATACAGTCTGAACAGAAATATCAGACAGTGTTGGACTCGCACAGACATCGCGTACACACTCAGACACACTTGCATCAACATTTGTCCCGTGCTCAGAAACAATAGAATCTGGTACTGAACTCATCTCACTATTACTACGTTCAACAGAAATGCCAGACAACTCTGGACTTACAACACTGACACTAACACCACACAGTTCATACAGCTTCTGTGTTGAACTGAGACTGTCAGCCAAACTACAGATGTAGCAGTGCAGGTCATCAAGAGAAGAAAAATGCAGAACCACACTTGTACCAGCAGAATGCAACAAGCCAGTGTTACTACGCGAGTGACTGTCGACCACGGCGAATCGACCATTTTCGCAAATAATGGCACAAGTGTTACCACAGACTGTTAAGAGACACGTGCAGTACTGACTAAAGATCCTCTGCAGTCCAGTACGCAGAGTGATAAACACAAAGTCAGCAAATGCACCTTCTGCCATTCCTACTTCACCCAACACTACATCACCAAAAGTAAAACCAAACACTGTACCATCAAACTCTAGATACTGGGGCAAATCAGGAACAGAGAGCAAACCCGAGCGATGCGTAAAAATACCAGAATCACGCAAACTGCTGTACAAGTCATCACCAACAACAACAGCACGATCTACAGCATGCTTGTCCCATGAGAACACACTGCTCACCATGTGTTTGGACAAGCTGACCAAAGCTATGGACATACACTGCAAACCACCATAAACAAAACGCTCATCTCCCTGGTGAAAAGAACCCCTCACAACCTTAACAAGCTGAAACTCTCTGCCATCGTTAGCCACTACTGCCACACCACTGCTGCTAGAATCTAACTTAGCTGCTTTTACATCACCACCAGCAAAAGAAGACTTAAACGCAAACTTAGCTTGGCTGCTCTTCTTTGGCATCTGCGTTCCCTCCTGGACGGTGAACTCCACAGGCACGGCAGGACAAGCGACAGCAACGTCCTCCCCCACCAGCACCTCTGGCACCCCACCAGCAGATGACGGAACAGCAGACCCCTCCGCAGACTCCTGGGCAGCCGCCTCCACCTGACAAGTTTAAATGTAGGTTTGAGTAAAAAACAATTTCACACAAATAAATATGTCATTAACAACAAGTCACATATATAAAATAAAGACAAACCTCCTGGACAGCTGGGCAAGGCTTGGAGGCAGACTCAGTCACACGGGCAGGTGAAGGTGTTGCCACCACCTATAAAAAAAGAAAAGGACAAAACAGTCAGTGACACAATGCACTCATTACATATGCACATATAACCAAGATATGATATAAATCCCACAATTTTAATGAAAAAAAAGCAAACAAAAAAAACCACCAACCTGCCGCTTTCCTCCTCTGCGCCTTGTGGCAACACCTCTCGGCTGACGCTTCACAGGGGAAGCCTAAAGAAAGAAAAACAAAGACTTTATAGCAACTGACTTCAAGTGCAGCTCGTCACAGTATGTACATATGATTTGTGGGACAGTTACCTGGCCGGGTGCTGGAACAGCAGTGCAGTCCGAGCCAGAAGAAGGCGAGACCTTCTCCATGGCCTCGAACATAGCACCACTGAACCAGACAGGGTTGGACGGGAGGCCAGACTGTCGCACCAGAGGTGTTCCAGCCTTGAAAAGACAACAGAAAGGAGAACTGATTAGATTTGCTGCAACCGAAAACACCTGTGAACAAATGTCCTGCAAAATTGATGACACAACAACACAACACATTACCTTGCATTCCCGTCCAACGACGGTCCACTCCCACGGGTCACTGCGGCGCCGCAGCGGAACCTCCCCCTTCACCACCAGCCTGGGCAACACCCTGGCGCGCGGCGGTGTCCGGGAAGGCACCGGAGTCTCAGGAGGAGGTGCCAGCTGGCGGACCGCAGCGCCCCACAGGAGGTCCACGAGGATCCGCATGCCATGGTCGTCGCTGAGGTGCACCTGAAAAACAGCAACACAACAGATATTAGTCATTGTTTGTGACATGACGAAGCCAAAATGTTCCATGTTACATGTCACAAGAAATATGAAATACTTACGCCGTCGCGGCACCACAGCTCCAACCGGCTATCAGGGAGGTGCTCTGCCACAGACATGTATGGGAGACCTGGCAGAAAAATGTGAAACATGATCAGTTATTAAATGTTGACATGTATTTAGCAGATAAGATAAGAGATATTTTTACCAGTACACTGAAAATTCCCTCAAATGTCAGATTACTCTCAAACTTACCCATGCATGCTGCGACAGAGCGGTACTCCCGACGCAGATGCTCCTGCAGGCCCGGCTCGATGTTGATGCGTGGAGGGAAGTCCAGCACAAACACCTACAGGAAAAAGCCAACAACAATTATTTCTGTAAAGCAGACACATGCCAACAAATGTGCTACTATCAATAAATAACACACCTTAGGCCAGAGGCTGCATACGGTGGTCAGGAGAGCATGGAAGTCCACCGCTGCCTCACCGATCGTCCGGCTGGCTGTGAGGTTGTTGCTCGGGGCACACACACACACCACGTCTGGGGTGAAGGGAACGGCAGCATGCATCACCTCTGTCCTCAGGTCAGCGGCAGCTCCACCTGGAACAGAAAGAAAAGAAAAAGACAGAGGACCCTGTGGCATACTCACATGCCGGTCGACGATGGCTCGCAGGTGGGAGTCTCCAACGACGAACACCCGCTGCAACACAGACAGTGAATTAGTAAAAAAACAACAACGTCAACAACAAGGACGACTACATACATCCATCACTGTCATTTGACTATGAAAGACAAATACCTTCTGGTCAGAACGCTGGGCTGGAGTGACGAACTTCACGGGACGGCGGGTCAGCTCAGAAGTTCGCCATCTCAGCACACGATGGCGGTGCCCAGTACCGCGGCCTGTTAGGACACAATTATAGTAAAGAATGTGAAACCATGTTTGACAAATCAAAACAATCTACAGACACTTCACCACTAAAATATGCACAAAAAGTACTTACGAGCAACAAACTCGGGAACACGCGGTGCAGCACTCCACGTCACCCTCTCCTCCATCCTCCGCCTGGCAGCCCGAACACGACGGTGGCCCTTGGCACGAGGCATCTGCAAAGGAGAAGCCCTGTTATTAAACCGTCACACTGAAGCCATTACAGTATGTGACAATTATACTCACAAATCACACAGCAGTCTTGTACAACTTCACCTGAGAATTCAAAGGAATGATTCAACTTACCTTAACAGTTGGAAATGGGCTAGTTTTAGCAAAACTCTGTGTGTGTGTGTGTGTGTGTGTGTGAGAGAGAGAGACTGTATGCAAATGTGTGAATGTGCACTAATTTATAAATTCAGTTAGTGTGTGTAAATTATTTGTAGGTAATGTATGTATTTATGAATGAAACAACTATCTGTATATATGTTGATGTAATAAATCTGTAAAACAGATGCAGTGCAGCAGAATCACGTATGGGAGCACAGAAGTAGATCACACAGGCAGGAGTAGAAAATCTGTAAAGAAAAGAGTAAATGTTAGCTGTAAGGAATGTTGTGCTGTAGAGAACGTACATTTAGACTGTATAATACCGGCATATGGTAGAAATAACATGGTAACAATTTCAATGTGTGCAGTTTAGTAATATTGACTGCAAGATTGTAATCATTAATTCATACTCTAGTCCAGGAAGTAAAATCAATTACATAGCAATTTATCAGTTAGTTTTCCCCCATAAATATATTTGGAATATGTGGCGTTAGAACATGTTTTCAGCGTACATTAACAGGAGCAGTATTACTTGTAACATTAGCTAGTGAGTAGCCTTAGCTAACCGAGCTAGCGCTGTTGTTAGTCCCTACTACCTAAAATGGCGGACACACCGTGCTAACAACAACAACATAGCGATGTGACCGCCCCACCCCCCACACCGCTGACCACTACAAAATGGCGTCCAACAAAAGACGACACTCGAAACTTCACATCAATAGTTATAAAGAGCGGAATAGTTCACAAACCGTTAAATAAAAATACCTCAGACGTAATTTCAGAGTGTATAGTTTGTCCAAAACATGATTACTCAACTTCCAAACCGTAAAACAGCGAGCCGCCAACGCAGACAAAATGGTGACAAACGCCGAGCAGTACAACAGCTTATTTTAACCACGACGTTGCATACAACTCACAAAACCACAAATTACAATTGAGAAAAAGCTGTAACTAAAACAGCGAGGCGCCGACATGCAGACAAAATGGCTACAAGCGCCTCTTGATACAACAGTTTAGGTTAACCACGACGAAGCACAAAACTCACAAAACCACAAACTAAAATTGAGAAATACTGTAACTAAATGTTGTACTCCACGTGACATAGTTGGCAAATTCTATGTAATACTTTAAGCCTGCCACATGTTTAACGAGCAAATTCTAACACCGAAAACGGCACTGTGCTAAACATTGTAACCTCACCACTAAAATAACGTTCAAATGAAAATAAAAGCTCAATAGCAAAAGCATATTTAAACAAAGACTCCATGCTAACAAAGAGAAAAACATTTCATGCTAACAAAGAGAATAACACTTCATGCTAATAAAAGACCCAGTGACTTACCTTGCTGCTGTGACGATCTGAGAGTCCTGAGCCTTGAGCCAGCTGTTTTCTCTACTCGCTATGATACGTAAGCATGACGTAGAAACGCCCACACACCAGTTAGCCTGCAACTTCCGGCGAGGACGGAAGATTTCGCGATACATTGTGGGATGTGAAGTCCGAAATCCCGCTGCATACCGTGATGCAGATCTCTCTCCCTCTCATATATATATATAATATCCATATTTAATATGGTCACACGTGAAGTGGAGATGCGCGTGCGTGGTTCTAAATAAAGATGTAAAAACATTAGTGACTTTACTCCTTTTCAAAATGTTACAACATGACTTTTTACTCCTCTCAATATTGCAGAATAAGCATGTTGGTATAATGTACAGTTATATACACTATAACATAAAAACTCCAAACATCACGTATAACATGAAAATATATATGCACATATATTTAATTCTAATAATACTATATATTACATGTACTTTTAAGTCATGATGTGGAGTCACAACATGTACATAATAAACATAATTTATGGGTTTTCTACATCACCAGCAACATTTACATGGACAAAATAAAAGAAACTTTAGGATGAGCAGCAGAAGTGGGATGTCTCTTATAAGACAGACAGAGGAGGGAAACTTGGCTGCGGGGTGATTGCTTGCATGTTCTCTGAAAATACACATATAAACAAAGAAATCAGTAAGACAGAAAACATTATGGTAAAACCCACAAAAAAACATGACTGTGCTGTTTGATTTCACTCGCGCAACACTTCTGGTAAATTACCGCGGAGCACAGAGGGACAGGAGTCCGACCTCCCGCTACTCACGGGACCGCTCCGACCCCACATGACAATGCGTGTGCCTTTTTTAAAGAATTTATTTACATCTCACTATATCCATCTATAAGTGTGTAAACATCAATATGGATACGCCATCCCCGTTCTGATTATCACGGACAATGGACTGCATATTGACAGGACGCCCAAGATGGTCACAGCGTCACAGCGGTTACGCTGCAAAATTTAATCTGAAAATCAACAATTACTACTCTAATGACTCCTATAATGTTATTAACAACATTAAGTCTGGTAAATTCTGATTATTTTAATAAGCATATTAATAATTTTTTTATGGTTAATAACTGCAACGAAGAAAGAGCTTGCATATTAAACAATAGAGAAACATATACAATGTGTACAGAATGTAAATGTTCTAAAATCAATTTGTACTTTTCATCACGTGCATTTAAAAAAAAAGTAAAAGGTGTGTAAGCCACATGACCTGATAAAATACTCATATATGTCATATATAATTATGGAAAAACCACAGTACAAAAATAGTCATATATTTCATATATAATTATGGAAAAACCACAGTACAGAGCCTCAAAATATACTTATGTTTATTTATGTACAGAACTTTATTACTAAGCAGGAAGACTCTGTGTGTGTGTGTGTGTGTGTGTGTGTGTGTGTGTGTGTGTGTGTGTGTGTGAGGTGTCAGATGTCAGGTGTCGACTCCCCCCCCTCCTGCAGCAAGCTGCCCAGAGCAGGGGGAGAAATGTTCTACTCCTGTTTTAAAAATGACACAGTAGCCTTGAATTTTGGCCATTTGGACTGAAAATACCCACATTTTGTAGATATATGTGTTGCGAATCCAATGGTGTACATGTAAAAGTTGTGAGATTTACGGTTTAGACAATAGTCCCTTAATTGATCGATGTGTGCCTGCTGAGAAAATGGGTCTCCCATTGAAACCCATTATAATCTGGAAATCGCTCACCGCGCTTGGAGGCCAATATTACGAAAACCGGACCTCCTTTGACAAAGTTTTTGATGTCTTTGGGTCAGGAGACTCTACTGAGCGATATATTACAATCTGAAGCCATAAGCATGAGCGGTCTCAGAGAAGATAGCAGTTGATTCCCACTGAAATTTTGGAAAATTTTGGAGGAATGTGGAAAAAATTTGAAATTGTTTTTGCATTTTTTGGACTACCTGTTGGATGTAGGTATGGGGTGTCAGCGTATGATTTTTAGGTCTTGCGAAGACGAACAATCTCGTCTTGGTTGCATCTGTCTGCGACATTCCTACGGGCCGTAGCGTCCGAAAATGAAATCTCTCCCATTGACAACCATTATAAAAGTCACCAACTTTGGAGGCTGATATTTTGAAAACCGGACCTCCTTTGACAAAGTTTTTGATAACTTTGGTTCATCAAAGTGTATAGAACGATATATTAAAATCTGAAGCCATGACCATGAGCGGTCTCGGAGGAGATATCGTCTAAAGGTCGTCTGCCATTTTGTTCAAAAAATGTGACATTTTTGGATTTTCTGGAATTGCTGTTGGATTTAGGTCCGGGGTGTCAGTGTATGATTTGTAGATCTTGAGCAGACGAACAATTAGACGTTGGTCCTGTGTCTCTACGCCATTCCTGTGGGCCGCAGCGGCCAAAAAACCCCCCAAAACCAACTAGGTGGCGCTATAGAGCCAATTTGGGGTGGGGGGGCATAATTTTTACATAATATCGAATTTTTCGCCGGGCCCGTCGTCCCTGCCAAATTTGGTGAGTTTTAGAGCAGTTTTAGGGGGGCAAATTCACGTTGAAAGGCGCGTAAGGAGAAAGAAAGAAAGAAAGAAAGAAAGAAAGTAACGTACCAGTAACAATAGGGTCTTCGCCCTTTGGGCTCAGGCCCTAATAAAGCTTTCTGAAAAAGCTTGGTGGTGAGTAAAATAACTTCAGCCCCCCCCCCCCCCCCCCCCAAACGTGGCCAAACAAAACAGTTTTGTGCGCTGCTATCAGTGTAGAAGATATTTATTTCCCATTTAACTAACCAAGAAGACACTCTTACCAGACAGTCCTTAACTAAAACACACAAACTGGGTGTGGTGCCGTCACAACTTTTTTTTTTTTTCTTTTTTTTTTTTTTTTTTACGACGCAGTCTGCACACCGAACTTTCCTGACCGACGGACACGGCAACTCACCTACAGGAGACGGTGATTTCTACTTTGGTGGCGGGGATGTTGCCGGTGATCGGGTCGAAGTCATAAACCGATGACATGTCCTCCAGCTTGTCCATAACGTCTCCCTCCATCATCTCCATCGCTAGAGCTCGGGGTGGCTCGGGTCTGATGCGAGAGGCGCACAGCCTGGCCCCAACGGAGCGCGTCGAGTCTCCGGTGACTCCAGACACCAGATCAGAGACCAGACGGCCTCCGGTCCGACAGGGTGAGGCAGCCACTTCCCAAGCGTTGGAGCTGGAGAGGAGGGAGGGGGTACTTAGTGAGTGAACACCGGCAAAGGCAGAGGCGCACCTGCTTAACTGTCCGTACAGCGTAAATTAGGTTTTAAAAAAAATGCAGGAACAGTATCTGAGATTATGTTGCTCACCGATCGGCTGCACATCACATGGAGAGGTGGACTGCTTTCTGCGCTTTGACTTCAGTCTGTGCGCACAGCAGAGCATGTGAAGAGAAAAGACTAGATACACTCAAACCCACCCATCCTCCTCCCACACGGAATTACACTTAAGTGCTGGAAACCCTGCCCATGCCCCGCTGCTGCTGCCTGTCAGCCTCTGTACGCTGTTCACTGAGAGAGTGTGTGAGTGTGTGTCATGGTGATTTAATTACGCACTGATGCTTTTTAATATGTAAGACTTTATCTGAAGTGTGTTTAAAAAAATGTAGCGTGGAATCCTAGAAGACGATGAAATAAAGACCAGCTTGTCATAACAGACACTTATGAGGCTGTACTGAGCAGTGGTTACAAACCTGGTGGTCGGAACCTACCTGGATAAATCTAAAGGGTCCAAAGATGGTTGAGAGGGTAGTTGTATAAAAACACGTTGCTGCTGCACTATATTGGGCTTATTTTTTCAGACTACTTTTAATCCTTACCTTTTTCTTATGTAGGCCTAATACTGGATTATTATATTACTCCAGCCTCCTAAAAGGTTCATACTGTATGAATCAATCTGACGAAGAATAATCCCTTAAATTGGTCTCAGCACATGCCAAGGGGTCTCAAATAGCTTTGTTTCAATGACTGGCAAGCAAAACATTTTGGAAATCACTGCTGTAGAGACTTTCAGAGAAGAATTCAGCACTACAGTGAGGGACAGCTCCCACAGCAAACCATTCAGCTCAATAATGGTGCAAAACTAACAGACATGCTTTCAGAAACTATCCTCTAATACTCACTGAGCAATAACAAATCATGTGAATCCAATTGAATTTGGACTTGGAGGTAAAGTTGGAAAATAGCTGGAAATAGGCTGAAACTGTAACTTTTTTTCCTAGCCATTGTCTTGAATTTAGCAGATTTCTGTAGCAGAGGAGGCATATGCATGACATTTTAAGAAATGCAAATACCAATTAAAATGTGTTCATGCTGGCTGATTTAAAATCAATGTTAATTACAGGGAGGGAATTACATAGAGATTTAATGACCACCATCCATCATTAGCCTGTTGTATGCGGGTAAGACCTGCCCTGTAAACCACATTGTGATGAATATGCTAAACTGGTGCAACTGCCTGCCAAGAAAGTGATGGGTTTGTCATTTTTGGATAACTATTGCTCCTAAATACAGCTTATGTTATCCTCTCTCCAGTGCCACACTGTTTATCTCACTCATCCTGACACTCTACGTCTCTTTTTTTTTCGTGAATAAACAAAGAACTTGCACACATGTGAAATGCACCAGAGGTCATGAATTAACAAATAAACAGCTGTTTTTCACAGATTATTTGTTGCATCAGGAGAGAAATCACTTTTCACTGACTTAGAGAACTACAGTTGTGAGTTTTTGTTCAGTATGGAAACAGAGACATCACATTTCCGGTATCACTGTACCTTTTTTTGTTTGTTTTCTGCTCTCTATTTTTCTCACTCTCACCTCTTCCCTCTTGCACCCTCAAACACAGACACACACACAGCTGTAAACCATTTTACCTCCTTTCATAAATGGGTGCAGAAGCACACAGCTCTTTCCTGCATAGAGCACCTAGCGTCTGGATTCCGGAAATCAATTTACACCAGCACAGGATGCTTCTTCCCACACAGCACTCCAGCTCAGGATCAGGAACACACACACACACATGCACACACATGCACACAATCCCTCTTTCAGTCATAAGTACAAATGGGTACATCTAAAAACACATTATTTTCTTATATGTCACTGAATGACCCATAAACATGAGATAATGAGGCACACACACATCTACATACACACCCTTTCCTCTCCAGGATTAATGTATTTTAAAGGCTTGTTACACAGTGTGGGTGAGCACGTTATTGCAGATGTTCCAAGGAGTGGGTTGGCAGGAGCAGGGCCAGAGGACAAAAAAAGGAGGAAGGGGAGGAGGACGACCTTCACAGCAACAGCTATTTTGCCTTGAGTAGTAACCTGCAGCATCAGTAATGCAAGCACACATGCCAGGCAGAGTTTTTCTGGGATTCCATCAAATTCATGCAAGTATATATTTCCATAATTTGATCTGCTTTGATCTTAAAACAAAGGGTACTCTGGGGTGGAGGCTGATGTTGAAATTGAGTAATATTTTGCCTGCTGGATATTAATAAACAGCATTTTTTTTTAAATTATGTGCTACATATTAGGCCTGTGTCTCTTTTTACAGCTCATCTATTCATGTTTGTTGAGCATGATTAGTTATTTTTCTCTGAAAATTTTAACCCAGATGGTGTACAAATCAATACACCATCCATCAGACTTGACAAACTTGCTGTGTTGAAATGACAATGAAAGGTGGTTTGGATAATTTCCACATTCTTTCTGTCTGGCAGTGTCACTCATAGATCCATGAAGAATCACCAGCAGACTACACAGTGTCTTCCTCAATCTGCTTTATAACATGGTTATAAAGAAAATAACTGTAGTAAAGGATTTTTTAATGAATTACACACAGATGATATCAGTTTCTAAGAAACAATTATTTTGTGATGTATCTGACGGTGCAGGCTTGATGTGATCAATAGCAAAGATCTACAAAACGTGGGATATCTCCTTTAAACGCTATTGCTATCCAATTGCAATGGACCAGGAGGTGGTCAGTGCTTTGTACTGTTGGTGACATTAATAACACCGTAGGGAATTCAAATGTCCCTTTTCCTCCTTCTTCTTCTTCCTGCTGCCTCCTAAGCACTAATTACTGTGTTTATGCATACTTGCGTCATGCTGTCCAAAAATATCGCCTTTCTGGAAGCAATTATGCAAAAACAGAATAATGCCCTGCAAAGGAAATGGCGCTCGTTACAACAAAATATATGATTTTTTTTCCCAGCAACCTTGAAAGACATTTGCTCACTCTCCTAAGCTCATTTGTCAGTTGTTTTAACATTATTTCAAAAGGAAACAAAACAAAATTCATTAATGAATGTGTTTTGGACCTCAGATCTATTCCAGGAAATAGTCGGCCAGTACCAGTTAATTAGGGAATCTGTTGGTATTTTCAGCCAGCCTGTGACGCACACTTATAAAATGCAGTCTTCAGCTTTAAATTTGACATCAGCTGACCATCTCTTTGTCAAACCTAAAATTGTGGCTGCTCTTGGAGGTAATCAAGAGGATCAGCAGTCATTGGTAGGGCCATTGTCTCTTGATGTATTCCTTCTTAGGAAAGAAAGGTGTGCTTAATTTCTTAAAGAAAAATCTCCCCTAAAAGATACAAAATTATGCTGAGATGTTTCCAGTGCCCCAAAAATACAGTCCACCATTCAAATACTTTATCTAAAATATTAGATAAAGAGCAAGGACCTTTCTATAAAATCATTAATGATCATACAAGAAAGATACATCAGAGTGGCAGAAATGCTCTTCTCCAACAGTAACCTCAGAAAACCATAATGTGCTGCAGCCAAAGAACTTTGTTTTGTTTTGTTTTTTTCAAATTGAAAAGCTCTCATCCTGCTTTATCTTTTTCTACTTTTTATAACCCACTAACAAAACCTTCAAGCTCCTGTCAAATAACAAACTGCTGTATTCAGAGATCCTTCTGTCAAATGTAGGAACTCACCAACTGAAAAAAAAGAAAATTTATAAAAGTAATGGCTGATGGCTAACAATATTTAGAATATTCAACATTTTTCTTTAAACTTTATAGTTTCCTGTGCATACAAGACTTCCACCAGTAACCATAATACTAGAATATTTGTTTTTTGTTTTGTTTTTTTACTTCGAGCCGGCTTTTGAAGTCAGCACAGTAATCTTTGCGCACTGAAAGCTCACAATGCAAAAACTGTTAATTACATGAACAGCTGAATGTTATTATGTGTGCTGCTCTCCAGCATAGAGTGTGATTCAGACTCTAAAGGCTCCAAACAGCACTGGGTACAAGCTTATGTTATGTAGTTACACTGAAGACTTTGGTTTTTTTTTTCATTATAATGCCTGTTTGGTACAGCTTTTAAACAAACACAAATGACCTCTGATTTGTGATTTGAAATTGAACCTGACTGCTGAGGCTTTGTGTTTCTCTCTGCTTGCTGTAGAGGAAAGTTGGCACCTTACTTGTACTGTGTGGAGAAGTAGGGGGTTTGATAAACCTCAGTTCAAAAGGGCCACATGTTCCCTCCCAGAGTGTAATCCTGCTCTGTGGCCCAGTGGTTTAATCCAGAATCAAACCTCGCCTGAGGTGGCCAACATCACAGAGAAACCTTTTTTGAATGATTGCTCTGAGACTGACAAACAAACAGAGAAGGACACATAGACAGACACACATGTACAAACACACATACATTGTACATTCAGTATTTATAGAAGGCCATGGCAGCCTAGGTGGCTGATTGACTGGCTAACAGCCAGGTGCTCTGTCTGGCTGCAGCAGTGGGAATTTAAAGAACTGGATGTTGAATTAGAGATGTGAAATGATAATAAAAGTAACCACATTTTAACCAGGCAGGTCCACAATAGATACAATTTAAACTATGTATACAGAAACTTGTTTATTTTTCAACACTTGCAGCTGCCCTTAATCAGATGAGTTGGTGCTTATCCCAAAGTTTTAATGGCAGTTAAAGTTCTCTGCTAAGTTCTTCAGGGAGGACGCCTGAATGCTCCACTCCTCTCCACTTTTACCACTGAAGCATGTTAAGTACGTTTAGTTGTCAAATGCTGAACATTAAGTGAAAATGATACCACACCAAGTAGCAAAGAGCTCCCTAGTTTCCACTGGGAACATTTAAAAAATCCATAGGGAGTCCTCTGCTCACTAGCTGCTCAATGTCACCACTCTGGATGATGGCACAATTACAAATTGCCTTTTCTATCATTATTTTTACCCTGAAAGCCCCTCTGAGACTGTGGATGCATCCATAGTTAAATGAAAGAGAGAGCAAGTAAGTAGATATCTGATAAAGAACATTAGTTTTAATGCATCTAATTTACTGTTATTTTAATTCTCAGGTTTTTAGACACTCTGTTTGTATGTCTACAAAAACATCAATGAACAATATTATATTTCAATATACTGCTGAAAAGATGTGATAGACAGGCAATCCTGTCTAGGGAATATCTAGGCTCTTGTCCATTGCATGATGGGATATGCTACCGCTTCCCTGCATTCCTGACCAGGATAAGTGGTTTAGAAAATATAATCGTGCTGAAAAGACACATTAATTGAACATAAATAAAACTTACAAGGCATTGAAATACATTGCTTTAAATAATCTAATTTGATCTATTGCTGTGATTATATTTTGTTTAAGTCTTGCAGGCTGCATATTTTGTGATGAAATTGCATCCACAATTAAGAAGAATCTAACTGAAGATGTGAAGTCTATAACAACATGGGACTCCGAGAAGATTTCATCCTTCACATCCACTTAAGATGTTAATGCTAAATTGTTCAAAAGTTCAGTTCAATATCACTTCAAATGTGCCAGCTGATCACATAAACAAAGCTCACCATTGTTTAAGTGAACATTTGAGTTGATATTATAGAATTTGTGTGAAACAAAGTTAGAGACATTTATGAAAAAGACAATATGTGAAAATACCAAAATAATCATCACTGTCATCTCTGCTATTATTTATTTATTATACCCAAATATCAGTTGTTCTTCTGGATAATGTTCCTTCATTAGTGAACATTAATTTTGGGGTCTATGACACTGAATATTATTTTTTGTTGGGCCAAATACACAAGTTGTAAATAAGGTGCTACAACATGTGTGTTGTAAACATTACTGTAAAGAGACTGGTTGCTTATTTTGTCCAGTACAGTGGGTTTTAGGGCACAGAGGGTACAGTCATCACTGTCCATCTAGTGGATGCAGACATGTAGTATTGTGTGTGGGAAGCGTTGAGTTGGTTTGGCTATCATAGAAGCTGTTGCAGCGGTGGAGGTCCTGATGGTCTGGTACCTCCTGCCATATAGTGGAGGTATGGTGGTGGCAGCGGTGGGTGGGGTCCTTTATGATGCCGAGGACCTTGCTGGTGCACCAAGCTTCATAGATGTGTTGTATTGGGGGAAGGAAGCACCAATATCGACCAATATCGACCAATAATAAGTTCTGTGAATATACATGCATATATACATGCATATATAATATATACAGAGCAATTTTGTTCTCTTCATATTTGTGTTTTTTAGCTTATTCATTCAAGGTAAGCCTGCACCTTTTTTGCCTGCCACTGGTGCTCCTGCCTCCAAAAGTCACAAAATTAAGAGCACATTCTGGATAAGAAAGGATATTTGAATGTAAAGTTCAGGTTTTTACAACATGATGAATTTATGACATGTCATTTAATTTCACGAGCCAACTTACTTATGATCTGAAAGATGAAGGTCACTTTGAGGTATTGTAAACATTTCAATGAGCTGTCTGTGGCTTTTTTTTTACAATACACAAGAAAGGATAGAATAACTGGTTTTGCCAGAGTATTTGAAAGGTGTCTTACATGAGGTGTTGTGTGAAAAAAGAAAAAAAATATTTTGAAGGTAACAGCTGCCAATTGACCTGATAAGGAACGCAGTAGGTGGATAATGTTTGACAGGACTGTGGTGAAGACAGATCAAAGGTTCAAGTCTGTTTTCCTGTCACATCCGCCTTCACACTTCAGAGGGATTTCGGTCTGGGAGTGAGTGTAAATCTGATCTTGGTGAGTGTGTTTCTCCTAATAGTCTCAGTCAATTCTTCAGTGGATTTTACAAACTACTTTCCAAACCCATGTGTACATGTTAAACCCTAAGGCTTTGGAGCGTGTGGGGAGTATCCTGTCTTCACCACCATGGCGGAACTAGCCTTCTACCCAGCAGTGGCACTGATGTATTTTTTTGGGGTGATGCAGGCCTCAAAAGATGATCGGGTGGAGCTGGATGATCGTGCGTCGATGAACGTGTTCTGCCTGTTTGTGTTGGCACAACCACTTTGTCTGGTACTGGGAGGATACACTGGCATGGCTACCTACCTTATCACAGCTCTGGTCTCCTACAACTTCCTGCCATGGAAGAAGAATAAACATGTTGCAAAAAGAAAAGAATCAAAGAAGAAAAAGTGAGAACAAGGAGCTTACACAGTATGGACATAAAGAGAGAGAGGATTCAAACAGGTTGTGAAAGAGAATTATGTGAAACATTAAATACTCAATGTAATTACCCCTTTTTTTTGCATTCAGTACTTATTCAGCCTGTTTCCATTAAGGTGCTTTTCATGTATATTTGTAAACATCTTCGAGAAAGTACTTTATTCAGGGACATGCAGTCCTCTTCCGCACAGGAAGTGACTAATTTTATGATGTCTGGTGCAGCATCAGTATTTATTTGAAACAAAAATGTATGGATAAGAAGCAAAAGCCATCATGGCTCAACCAACAACCAAAAGAGAAGCAGATACAGAGACTAAAACTTTTCTATTTTTCAAAGAAAATTCATTTTCACTGTTTCTTAGGTTAAGGAATTAATGGTTGATTGTTTTTGTTTCATTTTTTAATTGTAAGTACACTCCACATGCTAATATGAAAGCAGATTTATCTGGGCTCTATAAACTTACTCAATGACAGACAAGATAGCTCTGACTGCCAGCAGCACAAATACCCTTCTCATCCTTGACATTATACCGCAAGGCTATGTCACTGAGTTTGCAGTTGAGTATCTTCAGTGTGTCTTTTTCACTAAACATCACTATAACTCAATGGATACCTCACTCAACATGAATATGAAGGATTGCGCCTTTGAATAAATGAGAAATTGAACACATTTTGCACACATTCATGAACACTGTGTGCAAAAACCACCCACAGAGAAAAAGTAAGAAATTACAAACACTTGGGCAAAGAAAAATCTGAATTGTGTTTTTTAATTATCCACCCATGTTCATGAATCACTGTGTGTCCCCCTGATGTGGCTAAGCTTGGTAGCATGGAGTGTGTATGTAAACCAGGACTCAAAGTGAGTGTATAATGGGATTAGACTGAGCTATTTGTCTGATAGTCCAAGGCTTTGTGCAGTGGTCATGCAGATGCTCGCTGTGTGAATCCAAGAAACAGTGGGAATTTTTTTGAAGATGTTTATGACTTCCCTCAGTACTAAAATCCTCTTTGAGTCCATGTTGTATGAAGTCATTTCTCAGGCTCTGAATGTGTTTCTGTCTCTGACTGTGTCTTTTCCTCGTTTCTCCTCTTTCCATACCTTAGCAATTTATTATGTAACATAAATAAAGTAATAACCTGTAGGTTCAAGCATTTGCTGTAAATGTTGTATTTCCACTATTATTAGCTTCTAGTTCTGTGCCTTCTCTCAAGGTTATACCACTCCATAAGAAAACTGCTACATGTTTGTTCTATCTCCAATGCAAGCTGTATATGTGCAGTATGTTCTCACTTTACCACACTACTGTCTGTATCCTCAATTATTTAAAGATCATAAATATCTTTTTAAATATCATAAGTAACCTGAACCTGCTCATTGCTCTTTCTACAGGATTGCTCTTATTCTCCAGCAAGTTCTCTTAGCTGAATTACTTTCCTTCATCAGTCTCAGTCCTTCTCTGCATTCAGGTTTGTTTCCATGATATTGCTAATTTTCAGCATAGCAATTATTGTCATTATCATTCTTCATCTGTTCTCACTCCTATTTTCACGAACAAGAGCTGTACAAACCAACATGACAACCCATTAAACCTTCTCAAATTATTGCAGGATAATTTCTGTAATTGTCAGTTTATGGCCACTGCATCATGGTGATTGCACATGTTTTAAGAAAATGATGATCAGTTTTACCTCATTATATTAAAAAGAAAATATATTACTATCTACTCTACTACTGTGGTCTAATAGCTGCACTTAAAAGTGATGACAAGATCAAAAAATCTTACAAATAAGTATTTTAATATTATACACCTGCATTAACTGATTTTTTTGCCACTTAAGGGCAACAGAAATAAGCTGAGAACACAAGATGGATATATTACCAACTTTCAGGTTGATATGTGAACTTGTTTGCAAACATTTGCCTCCAGCAGACACAGAGCAATATTACTGTAAAATACATTTGGAGTCATATGCCTGACATTTATTCTCCGTTATCTGGGTTTAGCTGAAAAATGCTCCACTTTGTTAACCAGCTAGTCGCTTACTTTGTTTGTCCCCCATTTGGTGCTGGAAGTGCAGAGTAACTTTACAGCTTTTGACTGACAACAGCTGTCTGAAAATGGTACTGATGAGCAGTGAGACTAAACTACAACATTAAAATTGTGGACCTTAAAGCCAAAAAAATATTGAGCTAAAATATGCTAAAATGCTCCATAGAGCTGATGGGAACTGCAGAGTAAGGGGATAATTATCTGTGGGTTTGTCACCTTCGACATATGTGTAATTATTTGATTCATTGTTAATATAGAAATTTTGATTGTCGCAGCTTTAAATTGCATTCTTTCTAAATGTAAAATATGAGGATATACTGTAACAGCTCCGCGGCTACATTTAAACACAACTGTGCTTTGAGTTAAATGCTAACATCAGCATGCTACTGTAACATGTTCACAGTGACAATACTAACATTTAGAACAGTTGAGAACAACTGGTCTAGCCTCAGGACCCAAATTATTTCTTAGTCATTAAGCTGTGACCCACCAGTTGAGCACCACTGATGTAGTCTTTAATACACAGTAAATGTGCTGAATGTTGGGTGAGCATTCCTCTGGAATATATTCCAATATTCATATTGAACTATGCTTTGACCTGTTTGTTGAAATTCACATGGTGTGTTAGCTTGCTAACATTTGATAATTGGCAAAGAAAGTACAGCTGAAACTGGCAGCGTCATTTGTTTTGCAGGTATTTAGTATACACCAAAGTATTTAACAAATTTAAATGTTGATGTTAAGGTGCTTCAAGTCTGATTACAAAAGTTAAGCAAATTTATCCTGCGGGGAACATGAGTCTGTACCAAATTTCATTGCTGATGTGCTAGAGGTGAAGTCAAGGGATCATCAAAGTCATATGGATTTATTATCCTAGAACCATAAATGTCTTCATGTATCAAGTAGATGTTGAGGTATTTCACTCGATGAGACCTGCTGGAGGAGCAAGCAGAAAAATCAAGGGATTGCTAAATATATTTGTATTCATCCTCTGGGTAAGGTGGGTGTCTTTACCAAATTTCATGGCAATCCATTATTTGTCGAGATATTTCAATTTGGACTAAAATGGTGGGTGACCCACTGACATTGCCATGCCTAGAAAATTACAGCTTTTTTTCTTGTGATACTGAACTAAAATTCATTTTAATTCTCTCACCAGTAAGCATAATGAATGTAGGAAATTTATCTTCTCTTATGCATTTGGCTGAATTTCAAAGATCTTTTTTTAGTTACAGGGTGATTGATAGAGTAGAAGACTGATTGATGGATCAGCAAGTAAAACAGACTTACTGGAGCATTGGGTGGTGTAATGAAACAAAGACATTCAAATGAAATTTCAGGAGTGTAGTATATGGAGAGAGGAGATGGAGCATATACAGCTGGGAGGACGTGACAAGGTTTGTGTATGGATGTTTATTTGTTTGTGACTGGCATCCTCCAATGGTTTTTGCCTCCTTGGAGGCTTTAATGACCATCGTACATCACAGTGCTTGTGTCTCCTGTCGCAGCTTGGACAAGCGCAGCTTGACACAAGTTAATGATCAGAGTTTGCAAGGGAAATGAAGATGTGCGAGTTTTGAATCTGTATCTCTAGTCTTGAAGTAGACAGAAAAGACCTCTGGATGAAAAACATTCCCCCCAAGGCTACAACTCATCTCTTACAACCTGTTTGTCAGTTTATTCTGAATGACCAATTCCTCATCCATCTGCAAAATAAATTATTGCTTTCTTTCTCAGCTCCACCTATAAATATAAATACTATTTTTAAAAAAAGCCTAAAAATCAGGTCTGAAAAATGTATTTCTTTTGGATAATCTCCTCTCTTAATGATCCAAACTGCATATGAAGAGTCAAAATACAATATGATATGGGAACAGTGTTAACACAATTCAGTAATTTCAGTACACCAAAAGTTGTTTTTAACATATTTATTTTCTTGAGGGAACATTGGATCCTTCATTAAATATTTACTTACATTATTTACAGTCAGAAGATATTATACATGGCTTGGTCACATGCACATTGTCATATAAAAAAACTGTACACACATTTACACTCATTTAAGAGGGAATAGTCTGTGCAATAAAAGGCACAAATGACCTTTGACCCTGCATGTATGTCCCATGTGTACGTATTTCACAGACACTGCCACATATTGTGTTACCATATGTGAGCTTGCTCTGACAACACACGCACCTGGGGAAAAAAACTACTTCAGCAGCTGCAGAGAAGACATGTGTTGATGTGTGATAGTGATTCACTGCCGAGCAGCAGTGGAGCAGTACGCAGCCCTCTTGATTGTGTCTAAATGCGATCCCATCCCTTCAGCAGCCTGAGGCAAAGATGAAAGTCTTTCCAGCCATAAGGATAAAGTGAGAAAAGACATTTTCTGACTTAAAACAGAATTCCACAATCTGCAAGACGATCCACAATCCTCAAGATACTTCTGTTACAAGTTCAGGATATTAAGTGAATTTTTATTACTGTCCTACATACACATTCCGTTTCTATAAGGCAGTAAGGCCTGTTGGCTGAGGCACGAGGCTGGAGCTGAGATGCTGACTATAAGGTTTCATTTCCTAGTAGTCTAAGATGGTTGGGGCTTGGCTGGGTGGGATAGTGCTACAGCTGGTAATCACACATCAGTATGACTGGCAGTTTGAATCTCCAATCTGTTCCGTCTGTCTGATATTGAATACCAGACGGAGTAGTTAAAGCCACTGTGGGTTGAATTTTAAGTTGTTTTAAAAGTGTTTTTTCAAGTTTTTATTGTAGGTGTAGAGTCATCTGTTGTTGTTTGCCACAGTGTCTTTTTTAAACTACCACTGGGGGGCACCAAAGTCAGAAAGTTTTTTTATACATATAGGGGCTTTAAAGACATGGCAAGGTATTAGCTAAGTGATATTTAGCTTTGGTCAGACAGCTTTCTAATTTAAAGCAGATACTACTAGGGGATACCTACAATAGATGATTTTTACATGTTTGGCTACAGAACAGCACCACCAGCTGGTATAGCAAGTAGGCTGCCAGAATCTGAGAGGGGAATGATTGAACAATACTCACTACATGCTAATTTAATGCAGTCATATCCCTTTCCAAAAGAGCATTTCATCAGGTGGGGTGTTTCTCCTTGTTGATTTTTGCATAAGAATTTGATTAACATTAAAAAATGTCATCCTACGTCTCTGATTCTATCTTTCTTGGAGCAATATAACCAGTTTGTGGTCAGTAATATTAAGCCTGAATGCCAGTGGACAGCCAGGGAAATAAGGATGGAGTCAGGCTCTCCTGACCATCTGAAAAGGTTTCCATACTGCTCTGTTAAAGTGAAAATTCTCATTCAAAGCAACATTTAATATAAAAACAAGTGTTTAAGGGCAGGGGCATATTGGGGACCGTCTGTCTGTGTCTTGACTGTTATCTTACATACTGTATCAGCACAAACATTAATATAATTGATTACTAAACCTACTGCAGATTTTTTTTTATTCAGTACAATTTCAGTTATTTAAGCCTTGTTTGAGACTCTTTGTCAACTCTTTGTAAACTAAGTCTAAAACTGGGCTTAATATACTGTATAACTGGAGTATTCACAGCAGTGTTCATCATCCAAAGTGCATGTAAATCTTAACTTGCAGAGATCATACTGAGGCCAGCTGAAAGGTCAGTCAACCTCAGTCATATTAAAAAATGGTATATCACATCTATTTACACATCATCAAGTAATGAAGTGGTACTGACATTGGCAGAAGTACAAGCCTCAGAACTTGAGGCAACTTTGGTTAGGGCTAATCAACACCAGATAATAATTTAGGGCTTCTGCTTTGCAATACAAAATCTTCCAGTGAAGCATCTTCTGCAAAGCACGCTCAACATTTTTGTGTGCATAATTCATTCAACTGTCAACACTTCAGAATCTCAACAAATAGCTGAATCCCTCTGTAGCAAATCCACTCAGATGTTAAGCATTGAGACTAACACAAGGACGAATTGCCCACTGAACTGCTACATTTCTAGATGTCCAATCAGCCAATCAGCACCACTAACATCACGTAACCTTCAGCAAATGTACAAGCACAGGGCACCTCAGAGAGTACCTAAAGCTACAGTACTACAAGATCTTCTCTAGCAATAAGCAGGACTCTGTAAAGTGGAAAAGAAGAGAAAAGCCTGTCTTAGCATTTGTTATCACATGAAACACAGCACAGAGCTGGTGAACAGGGTCAGTTTGGCTAATTGGCACAGATAAACACATAGTGTACAGTGAAGGGCACAGTGGAGTGTGATTTGAGGTCAAGGTATACAACCCATTATGTTATGCAGGTTAATTACCCTACAGACCACATTTTGTACCATTCACTCCAGTTTTATGAGCAAAATTCTATACAAAAAACATATTTTATACACATTTTGAACAAGTTATGGTCAAAAATCAGTGCACATGTTCTTAGAGTTGCAAGACTTTCAGCTTTGGCCAGATTGAGAAGATGTAATTTAAGATGTGTACATTTTGAACAGAAAAGCACAGTACATATAGTATAGTAAAAGTACATGAAAGGAATGAAATGTAAAAGCAAAATATGGAAATGAGCATTTTATAAAAAGGGCCGATGCACTGATGGTACCTTTTTTCCTCAAAGTAAAAAAAACCCCTCTCAAACAAGGCATTTGGTCGATTCAAACAGCTACCTAAATTCATAGGGTCAAGTAATGAGTAAAATATGACTAAAACGATCCTTCAACCTTTACCTGAGTTTCTAAGAATAGCAAAATAATAAAACCAAGAACACTTCAGTAAATTGCCTTCATCCACACATTTGCATTCATAACCCCCCCAATATGAAACCAAAACCTACAGCACCAGTCAAAAGTTTGGATACACCTCAACATTCTCTTGAAAGCATGAGTGTGTCCAGACTTTTGACTGGTAATGTACATCATTGCTTTTGCAGAGTGTTAGCAGCTTCATCAACCATCAGCAGCCCATACTCACTTCTCAGAGGAGAAATTGCAGAAAGTATGTTGAAACTTAATCACCTATGAATGGTGTTTTGTGATCCTGGAATCATTTAATTCAATTACACATGAGGAAAAGTGCACTCAATCACCACTTTAACAAAAAATGAGTTTTCAGAACTGAACGAAACTGTGATACCCAGGTATGACTGGGGTGTTAATCAAGTGGTAAAACATCTGTGTGATTAGAAGCTTTTAAATACTGCTTGTCATTTTGGAGAGATACTTAATAAAAAAAAGTCAGAATTCGTGAGCTGAAAGTGATGTGGATGCTTGCTATTCTCCGTATTCAGAAGCGTCAGACAAGGAAATGGTGGGTGCATGTCAGCGGAGTGCCAAATTTGTTTCATTAAAGAGACTCTACATCAACTCAGTGAGGGATGCCAAGACCTATCAGGCAAGACGGATAACCGAAACATCCACTGAAATCTTGTGTTTATGTGTGTGTGTGTCCACAGTTTGTGCATATGTGTGTGTTGCCCACACATAATCTGCCACATAAACAGATTTGTACATCAGTGCACAGGCACAGGAAGTTTCTTCCTGTCTTTAAGTGTAGCAGCAAATAGTGGGTGGAAGAAAATTGGGATTTTAATAAGAAATCCTTCTCAGTTATGACCTACTTTCACCCAAGTAATCTTGCCTGGAAAGCAGCTGGTAGAGCTGCGAGAACTCTAATTAAAGTGGTTTCCCAGAAAAGTAGCTGGGAAGAGGTGGACCCTTCAGTAAGGCTGGTCAGTCTGACACCGTCACTAACCTTAAAGATTAGAGTGGTGCAGAAAGCAGGCAGGCTCCTATTAGCATTTGAGTGGGGGATAAATGACAGGTAAGGGACACAAACTCTAGGATGATAAAGATAATAATCTGGCACATTGGCCTTAATGGAGTATCTGATTGGAGTGTGTACTGTACTGAAATGAATGTACTGATTATGTGAGCACAATGCAGGTATGTGCATCTGTAGGGGCTGTTAGGACTTTACAGAGCAAGTAATCCAATCCAGTCAGATCCTTCAGGGCCAACGCTACCTTAGTTATGCTACTGGACGTGTGTTTTCCTGTTTGCAAAGTCAGCAGCGGGACAGTGTGATTGCCGGAGGGCCACAGAGGACACATACACACAGAGATGAAGAGCCAGGCATTAAATAAAGACTTTAAAACATCAAACAGCAGATTTTTGAATACAGAAACCCGTAAAAAAAAATGTTCCCCTCCACCTCACACCAAAGTCCAAAACAACTGAGGTAGGGAAAATAATAAATTAACAAAAAAAATTTAAACAAGATTTGTTGATCAGCAATAAAGTTTCAGTGATATACCTAGAGATTTAAACAAAAAAGGAGCGAATCTGGAGTAAAAAACAGATAATCAAGTGTTGTGTTTTGTGTAATATTCCAGTGATGATGAACTTCAGATCACAAAGCTTCCAATGATCATCCACAGCAAGCTCTAATGTGTCCAGTGTCAGAACAGCCACAAACATATGAAGACTAACAATCTTGAAGGGAGAAACAGAGGTCCCAGTTGTCCCCTGGGGTTAAAATGTTGTGACTTTCAGACGACATGTCTCAAATGAATCTCTCAATGTTCCGCAAAGATTCTGCTTTCCACACAGAAACCTTGGTGAAAGAACAAAAGGACACTTTTTTTTCTTGTTCTTATAATACCAGACTGTGGTATGTTTTGATGTCAGGAGGGAAATTGTTCTGCCGGATGTATGCAATGGCCGGGAAGATGTGGTTTATCTTGTCCAAGCATCACACCTAAATGGCACTTTCAAATTGGCAGTAAAAAAGAAAATCTGAAAGGCAAATAGTTTTTTGCCTTTGAATACGAATTCCGTCTCAGCTTTTTCATTTTTCACAGTGACAAAGAAAAAAACACCTTGATTGCCTTGGAAATTTCAGTGATTTCAGTGTCACATCTCAGTGCTAGAAGTGAGGAGGTCACAGATCAGTGGCTGAAGTTGAAGCAAGATGTCTGACAAAGGAACCATTGTCACTTCTGTTGTCACCTCTTCCTCCACACCTTTGACAGCCAGATCTTCACTGTCTTGTCGCTACAGAGAGAGTCAGAGAGAGAGACAGAGGGAAGGGGATTGATGAGCAAAGGAAAGCAAGGAGAATGCAACAAAGGCAGAAAATAAAACAACATCAATCAGGCAGTCTTCCCTTTCAAAACAGCCCATTGTAACATCAGACACAACACAAAGAGATTGACTTCAAAGTACACTTTACACACACACACACACACACACACACACACACACACACACACACACACACACACACACACACACACACACACACACACACAAACACACCATTAAAGACCCTTCTCCACAATGTCAGTAAAAAAAAACACCACACCATCATGTTGGAAAAGGATAAGTATGATTCATAACTCTGCAACACGTAAACCTAATAAACCTGCAAGCCCACAGTAATAACTGCACTCCCAACTGACCAGGCAATTTAATCTTCACTTTCTTGCACATTACACTGTGTTAGTCATAACACCTTGCAGGACAACAGCACATTTTCCATTAACACCAACACTAAAAGAGCTGTGCAGCTTGGTCGGTGTGAGATGTTAAATGTCAATTGAGTGGATTCTGTCTAAAAGGAAAGTGTTAAAGAAATAGACGTTTTGGGAAACACGTTTTCTTACCCTAGATGAGATGAAAACATTGATAATACTCTCATGTTTGTAGGATAAATATGAAGCTAGAGCTAGCAGCTGGCTAACTTACCTTAGCATAAATTCTGAAAACTTGGCTCTGTAAATATGCCCAGCAGCAGCTCAGTTACCAACATGCTACATCTCGTTTGTAAAACTCAATTCAAATTCAGTACAAATGCTTAAGTGCAGAGGTAAAAATTACACTTTGGATCTGTAAACTCCACAAAGTCACTGCTCCTGACCAAGAAATAGTTGTACTCCTAAAACCACAAAATTTTACAGTTTTTTTTGTACAGATTAATCAAACAAGATATAAAATGTTAATGCATGAGCTTTAGAGGTACTGTTGGTACTGTGAGGATTTTGTTACCTTCGGACAGAACCAAGCTAGCTTTTTTCCCTGTTTCTAGTCTTTATGCTGAGCTAAGCTAACCAACTGCTGGCTGTAGCCTTATATTTTAAGGAAGGGTATGAGATCAGATATAGATCCTCTCATCTAACTCTTAGTAGGAAAAGCAAATAATCATATTTCCCGAAAATATCACATTATTCCTTTAAGTAGAGCAGCAGACATATTAAATCTGCACACATGAGAAAAAAGTTATTCTGAGCAGAACTATGAGTCACTTCAGTCAATAAGGTGCTCTTTGTCTTAGTGGAGGCAGGGGTCTGCAAATGAACGAGTAACCATGCTAAAGGTTTAAAAATAGAATTCAAACCGAGCCGAACAGAGCAGCATATGAAAAGACAAAATGGCAAACAGTAGAAAAGACTGACAGAAGAAATGGAGAATAGAATCAGAACAGGAACAAACAGAAAAGTGTGGTACTGCCCAGGTAAAGTCAGAGGAAAAGAAAAGCAGCCGGGAAAAGAAGGTGGAAATTAGTTAAGAGAATACCAGAGGAAGGGAGGGTTTGTGAGCGGAGCAGAGGCAATCATGGGAGGCTGGTGGCACGGCCCTTGATGGCCAGGACCCGACGAGGAAGACATGGGGTCAAGCCAGGCACGTAGCTCCACAACTTCACCCTGCAGTCACTAGGGTCACAGGAGGAGGAAGGAGTAGAGGAAGAGGAGGAGGAGGAGGTGGAAAGTGAGGGTGAAGAACAGGAGGAGAGGAGTGGGAAGTTTATGAGTTTATGAGATCAAACAAGAGGATATAGCCAGCCAGCAAACAGCAGGAGAAGGTAAAAGATGTGATGAGAGACAGAAAAGAGTGAGAATAGGAGAAGACAGGAAGGAGAGGGAGGAGAAAGTTAGTGGATGAGAAGTGAAAAAGGACAAAGACAGATTGAAAAGGCCACCTAACACACACACACAAACATGTATACCAGCACTCTGTCAGATGTGGTTATGAGTTCAGCAAAACAAAGATTTGGAGAAAAACAGGATTTATTGTGACTCTCTCCACACTATACAAGGCTGACACACATCTGCACAGCTGCACACAGGTTAATGCTTTAGATGAAGCAAGCATGAATCATAATCCAGTATTTCACTCACAAAATTGTAACATATTTGGTAAAAGGCTCACATTTGCTCTCTCTGTTGCATCATGAAAAACTAAAATATAAACATCATGTTCCCTTGTTTTTCACCCTCCAAACAACCACCTTTCTGGTAAGGCTGTGTGTATTATTTTTTTCCCTCACTGTCAATGAATCCAATGAAAACCAACAATGTGTCAGTTTGTCTCTCAATGCTTTCCTTGACTACTCAGCCACAAGCCTATTTGTTACTACTGAGGATTTAAATCTGAAAACAGGTCACAAATGTAGTTTTATTTTCAAGAGACAAATGTTACTCAAACAGGAGTAAATAGTGAATTTGTTGGGAACTAATTCCCACTGTGGATTAATACATGTTTGGTGCTCTAATGAGTACTCACAGCAGCAGACATGAAAGAACATGTCACCCTGCGCACCCTTTTCATGGGATTTGTTGACAATGTAAAATATAGCAAGTGTTATCCTTTAATGCTTGTGTGAGATTCACTTAAAAAACTGGAGTTACTTTAATCTGCTCACACTTTCATAACAGGGATTTATTGTGAATAAAGGGCATTTATTTAGACACACAATGTTTCTTTAACTCTCAAAATTGGCAATAATCTTCCAAAGAAGTGAAGCTTTCTATCCTTTAATCCCTTAACTACATCAATTGAGTGCTGACAGATAAAGGACAAATAAATAGAAAATTATTTAATGGACACTTCTATCTTACTGCACTGTGATATGAAACCGCAATACCGTAACACATTAAAAAAAAAAAAAAATTACCTGGATGCAGTGAAGATCTGCCTTGAGTTCGTACATATGGCGTTAATGGGGCTTTCATGACCTCTGACCTCTCCTATGGGGGTAAAGTTGTCTACATTCCACACCTTCAACATGCCACCACGACAGCCGCTCAGCAGCATGGGTCTGCCTGGGACGTATGCCAGAGCGCACACCCAGTCCTTATGGGCGTTAGGGATTTGCTGTGGAGCACACAGGCACAGAGACACAGAGAGTCAGTGAGAGAGTAAGATCTTATATTTCAGTGAGAACACACAACTTCTACTCTGCTCATGTCATGCTCTGGAAAAAATCCAAGCTTGATGCAGACGGTCATTGAGCTCACAAACTCCCAGTGGCAGATACACATTACATGAACATGAACACATACTTAAGAAACATTCAGTATTAACATAAGCTCTAATGCAAATGTTTATATGCACTGCCTATTGCGAGAGATAGATATTTTGGATATACGTGACTAAAAAAAAAAAAACTCACCTGACTGGCTCAACTACTGCCAGGCTCATTTTTTCCATTAATAATAATCAAATGGTTTTAGACTGTTGTGAATGTGAGTCATGGTGGTTACTGCGTTCTTAAAATAGCAATAGAAAGAACATGAATGTTCAATGTTTCATTCTTAATGGATATAAATGACTATCGGTAAAGCAGTATATTTCTTGAATGGAAATTGCACAGCGTGGTTGCTAGGCAACATAGAAGTTGGTTTGAAGCCCTCTAATACTTTATTTAGACTCTGCAGTTATTCTTAGCTTGTGTGTCTATATGTATAGTGTTTCACAATGGCTTCTAGCCTGATTAATTCGATCAGATGTGAGAATGAAATTACCTGCCTTTTGTTAACTGAGATAATGACATTGACATGAACCTCTGGTTTGTAAAGCAACAAGAGAAAAACATGGCTTAAAAAAGGGCATTTATAGCTAATGTGTTGGGGAAATCTAAAAATTTGTAGGAAGTTAAAATAATTCATTTCAAATTATAGACCAACTATTTCGCAAAGTGTGAAGTTTAAATTATGAGAAATTTCAGCAGCAGTTGACTTTCAAATAAATGTTATATAACAGCTTCTTTTGTTTTACCCTCATAAAAATATCCAGAGAAAAATATCCACCCTTGGACCCCTAAAACACTGCTGTATTCTGCTATTTTTGTGGATTAATTGCTCTCACTTCAGCTCCACTCAGCTACTGTGAGGACCAAACTGTAAAGCACCCACAAAAACATCTGACAAATAGCTGAACAGCTAAATAGACAACATGCTTTTTATCACATTTTTTGTATGAATTTAGGAGAAAATGAGCTGCATGAACCATGATTATGATGATGTACCCCTGCAGAGGTGTGATGTTAAATATAATCAGTCCAAATGCTATCACTTCCTTAAAATAGAGAACAAACACGCAAAAGTCATTTTACTAAACTTATTACGACTACACTTTGTGTTTTTCTGATCATCTCAACCAGCTTGGCTGCAGATTAATTTAGCTCTAAACAGTAGAACACATGCAGAGCAAGATAACTTTTATTACGTTTATCAACTCTTTCCTGTAGTGTTTCTGTTTCTGCCCTGCATGGTTATTTTGACATTGCATTTTGAGATGAGTTTTTAATCAAAGCAACACAGCAAATAAAGACCGTTTCCATCAGGTACCTTACATACTAATTTGGTTGCAGTTACTTTTCTGTAAGTGTATTCCACACTGCGGTGGTTTAAAGCTGGTGTTGGTTTGCAGTTCTACTCACACTGCTTTGTATCAACAAAGTGTGTATAAAAAGAAGAACTGGAGAAGCTGACAGAATGAATCTGTACGTCTCAAGAATGTACAATTAACAATAGAACATAAAAACTACTTTTTGAAATTACACTTTCTCCTGCTTTTAATATCCATTTAGAAATAGAAACAATAAACCTGCTGGCACAAATGGATACAGATGGAGAACAACAGTGTTTGTTTTCATTGCTATTTAAACAGGTGGAATGATGGATTCATGCTGCGCCTTGTGGGTTGGAAATTTTCTTTTTTTTTAATGGTAAAATGTCTGAATTTAAGGGATCCTTATCAAAAATACCTATGTGTATGTGTAAAAAAAATTTGCTGATATATTATTATCAGTTTCAGATGTAATAACTAAGCAGGTTAGCTACATCACAGATAATTGGATTTGGCACATCTGGCATCAGTGATCAAGCCATGTTCAGTGTGGTTAATTTATGTGTAGAACTATTGTGTTGTTGAGCACAGTTAATTTTCAGAGTTAATGAGACACCACGTGAGAACTCTTGATATGCAGACAGCATCACTGATTTTTGAGACTCATAAATTAAAACATTTAATCATCCTTTGCATTAAAAATACAATCAATGTGTTTTTTATGTATTGTTAATAGTTTTGTATTATTAGAATGGAGAAAAAAGATACTTAAACAACATGTCCCCACCATTGTAGCCCCTTGTATTGCAGCTTAAGACCCCATTAGTGTCCCTTCCACTGACACCGAGCTGTACATAGCATTTACAAAAATTAAGAGAACGTTCTCACATGCTCTACCTCATTATCTGTAACATTTAACCAGTGGGTATAATGTGTTACTGCTTTCCAACACCTCACAGAGAGCAACACCACACTGCAGCAGCAGTTGCATAAGCATGACAAACCATTAATACCCTCTAACTGTAAATAACACACACACACGCAAACCTGAAATTATTTTGGAAGGTACATTAAGATATTTATCAAGCAACTGGGAATCACTCCGCTATAGCGTACAGTAATTATAAAGAAATTGCTTCATATGGTCCCTCAGGAAAAACAACACTATGCCATATGCATTTTAACAGAGAGTTCAGAGCAAAACAGCTCACAGCAGGTTCAAAGTCTGGTGTAATATATTCTATTATACCCCAAGCAACAATTTGATCCTATTACATAATTAGACAGAGACTGCAGAGTTACAGAGGCTGTGAAATGGATTGTGTTGGCTGCTTCACAAATGAGTTTAAGGTCATATGCCATAGACCAAAGCACTGACTGTGTTGATTTAATTCAGCCTTTGAGTGAAAATAATAATGTACTATTTTCTTATTTTGGCTGTTCAGATAAACAAAGGCTAAACAGAACTTATGCAGAACAATTGAGAAAGTGCTGCTTAATATGCGTATTGTGCATGCAAATGAGTAAGCTACATCCACCCACGAGGTGCAATATTATGCATTCTAACATATGCAGGCAACAGAGGATACACAAGAGACACACAGAAGTCAACACATGCATACAAAAATAAACACACACACACACACACACACACACACACGCACTATGACTTTCCTCTGTGATACAAGTGGGCTCTAATGCCCTGATGTTGACAAAGTGCTTTTCTGCCACATTACACTCTGTTGACTTTCTCCACAGAGGGAGCACTCTGGGTAAAGGAAGACATGAAGGGAGCACTGTGGTGTCAGGAAGCTGTCCACCAACTGAACACTCAACTGGCAGCTTAGCCTTTCATTGTCACATCCAAGTCAGTGTCAGATAACAAGTAAAACACACTCTCTACTGGGTGCAGAAGGTGTGTATATAGTAAAAAGATGCATTACTACACAAACTGGTTTGATAGACATGTCCAAATTGGGCAATCATGGAGGAAAATGTTAGCCCACTGCTCTGGCTTGTGCATCTTTGAATGGTTTTTGCGCTTATAGAGGTAAGCTTCAAGATCAGCCAAATGTCCACAATGGGGTTACAACTAATTAATCGGATAATTAGACTGAAATGCCATTTCGTTTCACTTCACTCATTCAGCCTGACATCATGTTTCTATTAGCTAATTTCTTGCTGGGTGGTTGTTTTGTAGCGAGTGACATCTGTCATTTTCAGTTGAAAATGGAAGCATGGAAGCAGTTCCTAGAAGACTGCAACATTTTTCAGTGCAATCAATAAAATCAATGAGTTGTTATTTCTGTGACACTTTTTTCTGTTTCCATTTTTGAAGCCACTTGCTGTCATTATATTTTCTGGTAGCTTGCAAGCTATGCAGGAAGATGTTGTCAACATTCTTAATTCTACACACAAAGCTCTGATCGGTTGGCTGTTTCTCTGATCTGTGGAAACAGCTGTCAACAGGTACAACAAATAAACAAATCGGCGGTGTGGGTGGCAATTCAGAGGTCTGGAACCAGCCTACGAACTAATGATTCAATTCATGAATGATGTAGCTATTAATTATTTCTTTTTATTTATTGATTAATGGTGTAGTCTATAAAATGTCAAGACAATAATACTGTATATATAACTGAGAAAATAACACATTTGAGAAGCTGAAACTAGTAAATGCTTGACATTTTTGCTCGACAAATTACTGTATGTCTATTAATTATCATAATAATTGTTTACTGTGGACCAATTAATTGACATAATAGTCCACAACAGAAGCAGTGAAGCAAATTTGGCATCATCACTGACAGGAATTATCTTACCGTAATAACCTACCATGGTCTGTCTTTACTGTGTGTTTGCTATCTGCACGGCATACACCACATGGAGAGACTGGCTTTGCTCAGAAGATGGTAAAGGCCATGAGGTCATAGAGGAGGCCTGCTTTAAACTTCAATATATGAACTCTACATTCACATTATTATACAGACCTCACGGAGTGTGTAGAAAAAACATCAGGCAAAATGAAGCCTTGATTTGATATAACCCTTACTGAATATCGGTATGTCTTCAGCATGGTGAAGATCATCTAAACAGAAACAAAACACATGCATGAACACACATGTAAGCACTAACTCACCTGTGTGAGCTCCTGCTGCTCCAGATCCCATTTTTTGATGCCGTTGTCTCTTGACCCACTGAACAGCACATCTCCCTGCACAGCCAAACACTCGATGCCGTCATAATGAGGTGGCTCAAAGTTATGGGCTGGGCCTACGTTACCCAGAGTTCCTTCTGCCACGTCAAACACCTAGTGAGAGAACACAAAGCAGGAGACTATAAAAATATGTCTGCATCTCTGCATCTGTCTTCTCATGTGGTTTATGAAACTTGAAATTTGAGGATTGGAGATGGTCTAAAGTTGTGTGTGTGTGTGCGTGTGTGTGTGTGTGTGTGTGTGTGTGTGTGTGTGTGTGTTTGTTTGTTTGTTTGTGTGTGTGTGCATGTGTGTGTGTGTGCATGTGTGTGTGTGTTCATGTTCATGTTACCTTGACGTAATGGTCTTTGGAGCCAGTGATTACTTGGTCTTTGCCCAGCAGAGACTGTCCCACTGTCAGACACATGACAGAGCCAATATGGCCTGTCAGCTTCCCCATCGCTTGCATCCTACACATACACACACACACACACACGCATGTACCAAAGGAGGTGAAGCAAAGGTCTGTGAAATTCATTACTTACAAGAATATGATTTTCAAGGTGCCTGTTTCACTGAGTGAAATCACTCTCCGTCTCATGAGTGAAGTAAAACTGCTGAGACATGGCAATGCCATAGGCACAGATGACACTAAAGAGATGTTTTATACATCCGTTTTTCATTTCCGGGGATTCTTATGCATCATTAAATGGGTCTGGGCCCCTCAGCGTCAACTGTCTGGTCCAATCTGTTAATAATTTCCCTCTAGAACCAGGAAAACACGGATGTCAGAAAAGGGTGCCTTACAGAAAATATGCTCATGTGCATGGTTTATATCACCAGTGCTTGTTCTCTGCATTTTCTTTAGACAGCCTTTTGTCAGATGTTGATCAGCTTGCACATTGATAAACATCTGACTGTGAATGTATACATCCACATCAATGTTGAAAGAATTTAGAGCTGGTTGTGAAGAAACTAACTGCATGAATGAACCAATAAATAGATGACTAAACATATACATGAACAACTTAATTAATCTTTCAATCAATAACTGTTTGAGTACATCAGTTGATAAATGAATCAATAAAAAATGAATGAACAAATGTACCTGTTGAGGTCCCAGATGCGAACAGTGTTTCCAGCAGCAGCATACAGCACAGATCCTGATGGGTTGAGGGCTATCTGGTTGATTTGACACTCACCTTGTGCAAAGGTGATTGTGCGGGTGGTGGTGCCAGCACACGCGTCACCTGAAACCACCTGCCCTGATGAACTGTGGAGGTATACAGTATAAGAGAAAGGCACAAATAGAAGCAGAAGTCAAAGGGCTATGAGGGGAAGAAGCAAATAGGAGAAATATAGAGAGACAAGTATAATGAGCAGAATTTTACAGTTGTCATTCCCTCTAAATGTATCTCACATCAAATTTTCCCTCATTTAATTTTTTTGCCGCTTGAAATACATCACTGAACAGGAAAGGCATATTCTTAAATCACTGCTATCACATTTCTCCTCAACTATGATTTTTCAGTTTAACAGCTCTGAACAGCTCCATCTGGCTGGTTGCAGCAAATGGAACTTACGTGAGCGTGCGGACACACTTGGCAGCGTCGCGGATGTCCCACACCTTGATGTAGGAGGTGGAGACAGAGAAGACCAGAGAGGAGGAGGGACAGTATTTGACTGACACCACGTTGTTAGGGTGGCCTTTCAGGGTGACAATCTCCTGACCCGTCACCAGGTTCCACATCTTACAGGTACGATCTGGAGGAGGAAAGAAGGGCAGTTCACAAACTGTGCAAAGGCATTGTTTTGACTGACTGCTGCTGCTTAAAATGGATCAGCTGATTATATTTTTGAGAGACCATTTAATTCAAATTAAGGGATCAGTGTTGAAATATAATAGTTAGTGATGTACAATGTGATGCACACTTCGTGGACTGTTTCACCCTGACAGTCCCGGTGCTTCCTCCACGGGCTCCACTTCACTCAGCTGCCCGTCAGACCCGCTGCTTCTTCCCACTTTAACCTGAATAACAAACCGGGGCTTGGTGCTCCAGTTGGATCCATACAGAGAGCCCAGTCTAACGTTAGCTGAGAGGCTAGCGGAGCATTAACAGCAGCATGACCAGAAAGAAGCACAGTCAGCTAGCTTCTGCTAACCTCTCAACTAACCTTAGCCATGTCTCTCCATGTGGCGCATTGAGCCCTGGTTTGTTATTCAGGTTAAAGTGGGAAGAAGCAGCGGGTCTGACGGGCAGTTGGGTTAAGTGGAGCCTGTAAAGGAAACACCGGGACCGTCAGGGAGAAACAGTCCATGGAGGGAAACACAGTCAGGCGGGGGAGGAGATGGAAACATATCGGCTGCTCATAATCGGCAAAAAATGCTGATGCCGATATTTCATTTTAGAGCTAATATCGGCCGATACCGATATCGTGCCGATAATATTGTGCATCCCTAATAATAGTCTATCCTCACATAAAGACTGGAAACAGCCTGGTTCTTTCCAAAGTTCAAAAATATGCCTTCCTACACATCGTAAGATCGCTAATTCACATGTTGTATCTTGTTTGTTGTCTAATCTATACACAAACAGAAATGAAAAAAACTCAAAACCACAAATTGTGTACAGAGTAAAGGAACAGTTTGAGTGCTTATTCACTTTCTTGCAGAGAATTAAATGAGAGGCGCGATATCTCTCTCACATCTGTACAGTAAATATAAAACTACAGCCAGCAGCTACTGAGCTTAGTTTAGCATAAATGCTGAAACCAGGGGAAAACAGCTAGCCTAGCTCCATCCAAAGGTATCAAAACCCGCTCCATCCAAAGGTATCAAAACCCGCCTACCAGCACCTCTGAAGTTCACTAATTAACACATTATATTTTGTGCGTAAAAAAAGTTTTTTGTAAACTTACTGTATATAAAGTGACCTTTGAACAGAGCCAAGCTAGCTGTGTGCCCCTGCTTCCAATCTTTATGCTAAACTAGGCTAACCACCTCCTGGCTCTAGCTCCACACTTAACACAAATGCATAAGAGTGGTATAAAACTGCTCATCTCACTCATGGAAAGAAAGCAAATAAGCATGATATTTCCTCAAATGTTAAACTAAACCTTTAATAGTGTAACTGCTTTGAGATGACAAACTTTTCAGTCAGCATGTTGTGGTGTGTGTACCTTTAGATCCAGTGAACAGCAGCTCATCTGTAGCGTCCACACACAACACCGGCTTTGAGTGGCCCTCGGCTACAGACACACACTGAAGGGGCGCTGTCCGACCCCCCTTCACACCCCCAATGGGATTGATCACACCCCTAAAGATCACACACAGGTACAGAGTCACACTCTCTGGTATAAATCAGCGAGGATATTTACAGCTGTAAGCACTGTGAAATTATCACATACATGCACATGAAAACACAAATAATCTTTACATTATACAGTGACAATACAAATCCATACAAATCTTCCTGGATACATACAAATAATCCACCTCCCTGAAAACTGCACAACACACACACACACACACACTGACTTGCACTCTGACTCTCTCTCTGACTCCACTCCTCCTCCCTCCCTTCTTTTTGTTGTGCAAAGACCCAATTAAGGCACTACTACAGTGAAAACTGTTTTCCTATCCAACTTGTCTTTCTGTCTCTCTCTCTCTGTCTCCCTCACACTACACACACACACACACACACAACGCACACACACACACACACACACACACACACACACACACACACACACACACACACACAGCTTCTTCAATATTATGTGCACTCAATCTCTCTTGCTGAAATCCTGCCCCCCACCCCCCAAATCTATGTCCCACTGACAGGCCAGAGTCCCAGAGTGCCTGGAGAGCAGTCAGCAGAGTGAGACAGAACAGGGCGAGTGTGAGAAGAAGAGTGAGGAATGTGGGAAAATTGGTCCCTGGTGGGCTTCCTAATAATACCGTGGTGGTTAGTGTGTGTGTGAGTGTGTATTTGTGTGTGTGTGACAGAGAGGGGGTGACTTGGAGAAGGAAGAAGTGAGATAAAGAGCAAAACAGTGAGGGAGAGCCGGAGGATGTGAGGAGGAAAAGAGAATCTGTGATTACACACAAAACTCAGGGCAGACTTGTTTCTGCACAGAGTGAGCAAAATACAGAAGGGGGTGCTTGAATCTTGTCGAGAATGCCAACATGCTCCTTTTCTGTGCCTGCATGTACACTGGCATGCCAGTGTGAAAGCACACACACACACACACACACACACACACACACACACACACACACACACACACACACACACACAAATACACAGGTCAAATCAAAAAACACTACACCTTACTATCTTTTTTTATGATACATAAAAATACCAACCAAAATAAAATAAAAAAGTCAATCATCAGCCAGTGAAAAAGACTGCATGCATGTCTACCAAGTTTCACAAAAACACAAAAGAGAACTGACTTGCACAGAATAAGCTGAAAACAATTGTTAATGACAGCCACCGCCTGGACGACCGACTCCACAGCAGCGTCCAACTCAAAAATTAACCACAGCACAACGTCCTGAGACGTCATCATCAACACATGCAACATCCAGCTCAGTTCAGCAACTCCACAGCCAATCGCCTTTTCGGGCCAAGGGAAAAGGGTAAATGTGGTACATATGGGTAAGTGAGAGATGTAACCAGTCGACAACATAGTCAGATTAGCAGCATCTGTACAGTTGCTGGATCTGAGTGTGTTGGCGGGTATATGGAGTGAACACTGCATCACATATAATCTTTCCCACCCTCTTTTTGTTTCAATTCCATTTTGAAAATATGATTGGAAAAAAATAGTATTTGATAAAAAAGAGGAAAAAACTGTAGATATTGTGACAGTTCTTATTATGATTTCTGAATATACTGAGATGAGAGGGGAAGGAAGATTTTTGAAAACTAGCAGACAAAGAATTTGGGGTGCAATTTTATGTGAATGAACCTCATCACTCCAAAGGCTGTTAACCAAATCATGCTATCAGTTAATCACTTTATTGTCTTTAAAATGAATAAAAACTGAATTTCTTCTACCTTACCTATCTGTTGTTTAAAGACTACACAAACATCTACTTGGTTTACCAGGACATCATTATTATTATTTAAATACTTAATCTTTTAAAGCAGCACTCTATGGCTTATAGCACTGTGCTGGTCCAAATGACCAAGCACAAAGAGACCAGCAGACTAATGAAAACATGGAGGGAGATCTGTGTGCTCTTTGCAGTGCACAGAAAAACAGACAGAAGGGCCTCTGTGAGAGGTGTATCTATTTGTGTGTGCATGTGTGTGTGTGATAAAGATACAGAACTAGAAAAGGTTGATCAGAATGATGAGGAGATAATTCTGTTTTTAACATCATTATATAATCATATATCATTGCCTAGCAGGAATAGTTCAGTATTTTGGGAAATATGCACATTTGTTTTATTGCCAAGAGAAAGATGAGCTCTGTCCAAAAAAAGGAGAAAGAAAAAAAATCTGCCTTCCAGCACCTCTAAAGCTCACCAATTACCGTGTTGTATTGTGTTTAATCTGTACAAACACAGAAGTGTAAAAGCTGGAGTCTATCTGGTTGCCTGGCAAACTCACTGTGACAACGAGACTCCAGGAGTCACTGCGCCCCATCAATATATACTCCCACACATAATCCCTGTAAAACCACAATTTGACATTTTACACTTCAGTGTTGGTAAGGATTAAACAAACAAGATATAATTATTAATCAGCAAGCTTTAGAGATGTTGGTTGGCAGATTTTGTTACTTTCAGACAGCGCAAGGTTTGCTGTTTCATCCCCATTTCCAGTCTTTATGCTAAGTTAAACTATCTGGTTAATGGCTGTAGTTTACCAATATGTCACTGTTCTTTAAGTTCTAAGTTTTCTAACCTTGTTGTAGTTACATAATTAAAGAAAAGACTAACCATGTCTACTTGACAGGTCAACCATCAAGACTGGAATCAAGACTGGAATCAGGTGGTGATTCCAGTCTTGGAGGTTTGTTTAAATAAGAGTTCCACATTTTTGTATTCAGCCTGTTTTTCTGCCGCCTGCTAAAAAGTGCTGATGTTCATTCAGGTCTTGCGTGTGAGCAACATCACTGAGAAACACAAAATCACACAGATGGACCGACGGATCAAGGAAGCTGGGTGTGGTTAAAACATGCACCACAACAACCCCACCCGTGGAAGGGAAAATAACAGAGGAGGACAGGCCAGGCGTGGCACTGACTACCGGTGGAGATAAGATGACACCAGGTGAGTTTACAGGCAAATGGCAAGACAGAATGACAGAGAGTGACAGACACAGTTCGTCTACCTGAGCACCTCGGAGAGCGAGGAGTCGCTGTCATCCGACCTGGAGGCAGAAGAGGAGCAGGAAGGAGGGGGTGGGGGGATTGGGTGGGGAGAGGAAAGGGTTAACCACGCTAAGGAAAGACAGAGGGTTACTGGCAAAGGGTTACAGGGAGGAGTGACTAGAGGAAGGGTTTTAGATATAAAGCAGTGCACAAAGTGGCAAGAAAGCTCAGTCAACCGCAAAGCTTGTTCAGTGATTATCCAGCAATTTGCCATAAATTGAGCTTCCTTTCAAAAGTAACCACTGAACAGGCTCCGTTCCTTGACTGATTTCTGGTGATGTTTTTCTTGGTAAAGCATGTTTGGGTACACCCACGCTAAGCAAAGACTGGACTTTTCCATAGCAGTGTTAGGACTAACATTAAAGGTTGAAGGTTTAAAGAAATAGCTCAACATTTTGAGAAATACTTTGCTTTCTTTCCAAGAGTCTGATGAGAAGACCAATTCCATTCTCTTAGCTGTCCGGTAAATATAAAATTACAGCCATCAGCTGGTTATCTTATCTTTGCTTGCTTAAGCTGGAAACAAGGGGAAACAGCTAGCCGAGCTCTGTCCAAAGGTGAAGAAATCAGCCTATCAGCACCTTTTAAACTTAAATATTAACATGTTGCATCTCATTTGTTTCTTTTGTATTTCTACACTTCAAGTTTTGACTTATTAAACAAACAAGACGTAATGTTTTAATTAGCAACCTTTAAAGGTGCTAGAAGACAGATTTTGTTAGCTTGAGAGAACCAGGCTTGCTATTTTCCCCTGTTACCAGTCTTTATGCTAAGATAAACTAGAGTGGTATCAATCTTGTCAGCTAGCTCTGCAAGAAAGCTAATAAGTGTATTTCCCAAAATGTCCAACCATTCATTTGAACAAAGCATAAAAAAGGTACAGAAAGAAACAGGGAAGCAGTCGAGGAGGAGGCACTGGTGCCAGGATAGTCATACACAGCAATCCAACAACTGCACATTGCAATTTTTACATTTTTTTAGTGCTTATCCTCTATGTATGTATGACTCCTGTAATGTCAGTGTCCCCTCCTGCATCTACTCTTTCCAGCCTCCTTCAGGGAATTAATACAGAAAAGACATAGGGGATTGCAAACAGGGTTAACAGAAGGGAAAATCCAGCCGATTGGTGGATAAACTCATCAATCAAACTCAGAGACCGCTGTGCTCAGAGTTGCCGAGGAAAAAAAATCCAGACCACACCCATACCTCCACAATAGCTCAAAGGGAAAGGCTGATATGTGTGTGACAGTGCAATAAAAGTATTATTATATTGTAAATATTTTATAGCCTCAGGTTTGTCACCATGAGAGCTTGTGCTTTACACTCTGAGCATGAAATAATAAAACAAAATGGCCCTAGATATGTCTGCAGGGAACAAAAGTGTTAAAAGCTGATAGAAATTCCTGCATTTCTTGGTATTTACTGCTGGCCATGTTGGCTATTAGCATAGTCATATCCACTTTTCTCACAGACTCTCAACACAAAATCCTTTTAAAATTCATTGGTTTTGGAGGATGCAAATGTAATGTGAAGATTACAAAAGGATCTGGGATTCAAATCCACATTATCCAACAAAAGACGAAGCGAGAAATGTTTGTTTTAATTTCATCTTATTCACACGTGTCTTTCAAATCCGTGTCAAATGCTTGATCCCTGCCACACTGGCAATCAACCTACTCAAATATAAATCAGTTAAAAAACAGAAGCAGATTATAATCTTAAAAAAAGTCTTACTGCATTTTAATAGGTTTTGTGAACTTGCACAAATGTACTTGAGAACATCACAATCTTCTTCTTTGCATAGCAGACAGCTTCTAATTTAACAGCCAATTACACTGAATCCATACAGATGATTCATAATGGCTTTATATATTTTTTAATAAATTAGCTTCATTTGGCTGTGAATTTATGCTCATGATGATGAATAAGGTGTCAGTCAGGTCAGTGTTAGTAATGTCAGGACAGTCAAACCACACAAAATAAAATAAATGATGGTTCAAACAATGAATCTTGGGTGACAATCTTTGGATACAGTAAACAAAACATTTTAAAATTCATCAATCATTCTAGCACACCCCACTTAAAAACAAGGGTGCAAAATGTGTCTGGTATGTTTGCACTGAAAGCAAAATGATGTTAATTCCTTCCATCAAAATGCAACAATACAAATTCTACCTTTGCAGCCAAACATGAAAAGAAAAAAAACTGTTTCATCCTCCTGCATCATGCTCAAAAGGAAGGCTTCTCCTGTGGGAACCTGCAAGACCCTAAACATAAATATCCTTCCACACTTCTTCCACACTGTCATCCTGAGTCAATTCAAAATGGCTACCAATGACAACAACTGCATAGAAAGATGACAAAAGCTAACTCATTTACCTACCCCTGCTCCAGATAACGAGTACCCACAGGCTTCGACACACAAACACAAATATTCACACAGACAGCACATCTGCACAAAACACAACACCCCTAATTCATTTTTGATTCATTTCAGTTAATTCCAGACTCAGCACCTTCACCGTTGACATTTACATGCGTCTCATATCCACATTGTTTCTGCATCTGACATGACTGGATTACACATTCATACACCGAGAGGTATTTCTACCCTTCTTTTACCTTGTATGTATGTAAATAGGATGAAAAAACAACATTAGAAACATATTTCAGTATAACTGCTAGTTCAACACCAGCACTTATGGTAGCCTCAAAAATCATTATTAATTTAAATCAACTTCTCTCTGACAGATTGTCAACAAAACCCATATATTACAAGATATGATTTATTGCCAGCCTGTTTCTTTTTTGGATTATATGAGATTATACAAGATGATTTCTTCTTCTATTGCCACAATGCAATCATGTACATCATTGTGCATCATCTCAAAACTGACCAATCTCATTGCATCTTGTGTCCTGACAATGTGTTTATAGAAAGGATGTTGCTATCTGAGCTGTCTGCCTCCTGATCTTCATTTGTTTCATTTTAACTTGCATATATGGATTAGGAACATGCCGCATTACAACTTGTTGTCAGTGTTGCAAATGCATCTTTGAGTCGCCTGTGGTTGTGGTTTGGCTGATCAATCCCTTCAATCCCTCTTGAATACATTTAACACCTGAACTCTGTGAACGTTTGCGCTATCTATCCCCTCAGGTGCTACATTAATGCCAGATGAAAAGTCTCTTTGTCCACAAGTGGGATTCATCTTACGATAAACAGTCAGAACTCTTCAGAAGCTCATATATACTGTGGGCAAATGCACTTTTGTCTCAAAAAGGCCTGACCTTCAGCGTATCTACTGGGCCACTAAAGACCTTCAACCATGGAAGAGAAGAACAAGAAAGAAAAGGATGGTTTGAAGTGGGACTGAATTGATCAGATGAGAATGTGGAGACAAAAGGACAAAAGCACTGTGTGTGTGTATGTGTGCAAGAGTGGGACTAAATGTACTCACTTGTCCAGAGCAGAACCTTGAGTTTGGTTGCTGGTGAGCCTTGAGAAGACGTTGCGGTCGTTCCTGGTCCTCAGAGGAGGGGAGGAAGGGGGAGTATAGCCGTCAGTGGGCCTGATAAGGGGGAGGTTAAAGGTGAGGAATGACAAGACGTGAAGGGTATGAAAAAGTTAGGGGCAAATTGCATCACACAGTCAAACAATGTGATTGATTTGCCTACAGAAAAGCTTGAATTCGAGCATCACAGTACATGTACCTGTACGCGCGGTCGTAAGATTTCCTCCTTGTTATAGGGGAAGTGTCATAACCCCGAGACTGCCTGGGACTGACGCACACACACACACACACACACACATATACACAAAAGCAAACTAAGCAAATCTTCAAGGGAGTGCACAGATGTTAATGACATGAGGATGATACACATCTACTGTTTGTAAGATGGACACTCTGTTGGGAATCTATAAGTGACAAGGGTTTAATGCAATTAGCAGTGTTTCTAGCAGACTAAAGCAACTGGCAGACTCATAACTTTAAATATAAAACTGCAAACATCCAGACTTCCCATCCCAAAGGACTGATGCAAATTTCAATGAATTCCCTGAGGCAGTTCTATAACCTAAAAAATGTCATGCTTCTGGTAGGATTCCAGTGGTTGTTAGCTTGGATATATGCAGTTGGAAATAGACACAAATATGTTTGACAACTTTGTCTCCAAAAACTTATTTTATCTGGAAATGAAATGTAAAACCATTTTTAGTTTTCTTTTTGATATATTTTTGACATTACACAGTGTTTCTTGAGTTTGTATTCTTTCGTTGGTTTGTTCCAGCATGACTTTCTATGTTTTAGAGCTGCAACAATTAGTCGATTGACAAAGAAAACATATTGCCAACTATTTTAATAATCATTTAATCGTTTTGAGTCATTTTTAAGAAAATAATCCAAATTATCTGATTCTAGCTTCTTAAATGTGAATATTTTCTTGTTTATTTAGTCTTCTCTGATAGTAAACTAAATATCTTCTTGTTGTGGACTGTTGGTCAGGAAGAGAGAGGACATTTGAGGACATCACCTCTGCTTTGGGAAACAGTTATCTATATTTCTCACAATTCTTGGACATTTTATAGAGCAAATAACTTATCAAGAAATGAATCAGCAGATTAATCAAGAATGAAAATAATCATTAGTTGCAGCTTTACTATTTTTACATAGTTATGGGTACATTCTCCAGCAATCCATGTCAGCAGTGTTTATTACTGTGGGGATTTCAGGTGACAACTTCTTTTGAAGGAGACTCTAACCAAGCTGAGACTCATACTTGTTACTCTCTCTTTCCCTTTCAGCTAATACAATATGTCTGACTTTGACTCAGTCTCAGTGATCATTATTATTTACCACTTTTGTACTTATCTTCATGACTTACAAGGTGTGTCCCCTGACGGGCAGGCTGATGGTGCGGGATGCACGGTCCCTGTGGTAGGTGTCTCGCAGGGAGAGGCTGAGCCCAAGGCTCCCTGTCGCCAGGCTGAGGCCATCCTCCTGAATGTCTGTCAGTGAGGCCAGAGATTTGGTGATGAACTGCTGCTTGCTGCTTGACGAGGGGTCCAGGATGGGACCCAGATACTCTGCTGAAATTGCTTTAATCTGAGCGGACAGACGAGGCTCCATCTGTGTGGGAAATGTGCACCATTTGTGTTACAAAGGAACATAGAAGGAGAGCGAAAAAGAGAGATTAAAAAAAAACATAAAGACTGAAATTAATGAAGGCACAAGAGGAAATTAAGATGCTGCCTGAAAACATTTCTCAGCTGGGAAAAGCACAGAGAGAATATGAAAACAGTAAAACATCCAAGTTAGAGACAGCAACCATTGTGAGGTCAAATAAAGGCTGGAAAGAGAAAAACAAGAATGAAAAACACAATGAAGGAGCCATTAACAAGAGGATAAGAGGGATTTGTGTCAAATCAGAGGTTCTTCCACAGAATATGAAACCAGGCTGTAGGGAAGTCCGATAATTTTAAGTGTTTGCTTATACTGCCACCTAATGGTTGCAAAGAAGAACTGCAGCTACTCTGACAGGCCAACTATGACATGTACTGCATGTTAACCATAGAGGGGTTCAAATTAAAGCAAAATATTAATGTTGTTTGATTTGGGTTGGTTTGTGTCAGTGATTCATAAAGGGTCTGATGGTTTGGACACTCAGAAATGCAGCTCTAACTCATGTTTTTAGTACTGACACGAAAAAATAAATAATTTCTGAGAATGAATATTTAAGTAATGTTATATCTCGATTTAAGGAACCTGGACCAAAGACATTTTGTCCAAATTTGTCTGGTTTTAAAGCTGGTTTCTGTCTACATCTGCAACATCTGTAACAGGTGGATGAATACTGTGTGTTTTAGCAATAAAAGCAGCTGTACCTTCACTTTGAAATCATCCTGGCTGTTGGATTCTTTCATTTGAGATACACTGGAGGAAGAGAGGAGAGGAGAGTTAGAAAAATATACATGTGTACAGGGACAAATAAGAAATGGAGTACATATTTTTTAAAGGACGTACGTTTGAAGATAAGTAACTTTGGCAGACTTAAGTAAATGTTTTTTAAAGAGTGTAACAGTGAGAGATGTTGTGTATGACAGATGTTGTGTGGGAGAGCTGACTGCAGTCTCACCTGCTGTCAGAAGCTTGGCTGAACTCAGAGGGTTCCTCATCTGTGCTGGCATAACCATTTTCTGTGGGCACACAAAACACACAACTTGTGAGCCCACAGTACACCACACACTACATTATGTGCCACAAACTAATTCACAACCACAATGATTTTGACGTTTTAGCATTATGTTACAATGTGTACTGAAATAAAGAAAAAGGAAAGAGAGATGTAAAAAAAATGCAGGTCTAACTACTATATGAAGTCTCACACATTGACATACACCAACAAAAAACATTCCTCACCCTGCTGCACGTTATGGATGAGAGCCTGGAGTTCAGGGATGTATTCTGCCTTTTCTCGCAAGGCATCAAGGATGATGTGATTATGGGATGAGCCAATCACATCTGTCTGTCTCAGCTGGCCCTCAAGCAGTCTAATCTGAGCCTCCTTCTGAGCCACCTGTAAGCTCTGAGTATACACATACATACACACACACACACAATAGCATTACAGTCATGTCTCTGACTAATCAACGTACATTCAGATACATTATGTATCCATCCTTAAAACTGATCTGAATTACTTGCAGTACATAGAGACACCACTAGATGACACCCTAACCATTATTCACTGTGTCCACATTTCACTCACTTCTTGTACTGAGTATTAGTTCAAGACATTGCAACATCAAGTATAAAAAAACATTAACATTTCACACATTTTGCCATAGCAACATTCATTCTTATATTATTTTGAAATAATTTTAAAAGATCATTTATTCCAAAATTATGTTGACAGGTTCACAGCTACAAAAATGGAAATTGTTTCAGCACTTGGTGGAAGTATCTGGCACAAGTTCACCCACTTACAAGGTGCACGGAGAGGGTAAATCAGTATGATGTACAACTTTACTGTCAATAAATATTAATACTGCTACATGTGCTGCTGTGTGATAACTGACCTTTTCTATGGAGGCTTTCAGAAAGTGGTCCAGTAGGTGGCGGGCTTCAGCCAGGGAGCAGGAGCTGATCACCACTGAGGTGTCCACTGAGTCCAGCTCATCCTGCAGGAAAACACAAAACCAGGCATCACTGGAGGCCTGCAGTCACTTCTCACAATTAGACAGCGAGCATGTGTGTGTGTGTGTGTGTGTGTGTGTGTGTGTGTGTGTGCCCATACCTTAGTCTCCTCTATCTGTACAATGGTGGCCTGGCAGTCAGACAAGCTGTCATTTATGTAGTCTACATTGGCATTCAGCACCTCAATGTCCTCATTGATTTCCTGAAGAAGGCGGTCCTCTGCTTCTGGTCCCTCCCCCTCCGCCATTAGTACCTCCCTCTTATGTGAGAGCGCCTCCTGCTGGGCCGTCAGCTCCTCTCGCTTCTGACTCAACAACAGCATAGGTATAAATGCATACACAGTAAAACAAAAACAAGTCAGAGCATTATTACGTAACAGAAACACTACATTTTATTTACATTTTATGCCACATCCACCAAAACAAATGTCATCCCAGAAAACAAATAATACAGCACTTTCTTCCCTTCAATCTAGAGTTAAAATGCCGATGTCATTCTTACCTTGATGAGACGGTCCATGTCAGCTTCCACATTAGCAATGGTCATCCTCTGCATGACAATGTCCATGATGCGACGCTCAAGGGCTTGCCACTTCTGACGAGCTGATTTAGAGAAGCTGCTGGCTCTGCCTGCTGCAGCAACACTGCCCAGACCCGCTGGCTTACGCTGCAACTTCTTCCTACTGGTTGGAGGAGACAAACAGAAAGCAGTGGGGGGGGGGGGGGGGGGGTCATAAAAAGACTGCCAACTGAATCAGTTCAGAGTAACAAATTAAAAATCCCTGACGAAAAGCAACAAGCATTCCCACTGACAAATGCAAATGACAACATGATCCCATCTTACCCAATCACCCGTGTTCCATCCATGCTGCCCTCGCTCTCTGCCATGTATCCGTACACATTGTTTTTGTTGTTCCACTGCCGCACCAGCCCGCTTACAGTCCTGCTAGTCTCAGGTTCAGAGCTGCTTGCTGTAGTGCTGGCTGATAACTCAGCTCCAGAGTCTGTAACCGGGGGGGTCTGGTTCCAACGGGCTACACGTCCAGCCACACGGTCTGACATGGGCTTAGCCAACCTCCGCAGGGCAGTCACCTCCTGGGTCTTCCTGCGCAGCACCAGCTCTTGCTGCCGCTTCTGAGACTCCAGTGCCCGGATCTGGTACTGATGGGCAGGAGAGAGAAAGATAGTTTCTTTTAATGTTTGTTATTTATTCTTCATCTACATTTAATCACATTCCTGAGTTGAATATGACTGCTTTTTGCACAACAGGCTTACTAAGTGTTGATCAAATTTAAGATTTTTATTAATTTAATTTTAATTTAAGATTAAACGCTGAATAAAAGGATTATGAATGAGTCCCAGAGTATGACAGTGTACATGTTTTCATGTTCATTAATAAACCATTTCCCTGGGAAAAACACATTAAGATGGGAATTAAATGCAGTATGTGCTCATTTTCAAAACATTCAAGTGATACCACCAATCTGTGTGAGCCATGCTCATGATACATAATCTATGCTTTAAAGGTGCCAGGCTGACACACAGAATCACTCTTTAAATACTGCAGTGAAATTTGAATTTGGACCATGTTGACAACAGCTGTGACCGTAGACTGTATATAGTTCTCATACCGCTGGCTCATGTGCTCACTTACTCTCAGCCATCCAATTTCCCAATAATTCTACTTCTGCATTTGACATCCAGAACAAATATGTAAATATGTGTGTTGTGTGTCAAACGACTGTAGTAGATTACAGTTTGCAGTGGAAATCCATGAGGTGAACACACACATGCATACAGAGATGCAGGCTGACCTCTTGTCGTCGCTGCTCCTTCTTGAGCTGGGCGATCTCACGGGTCCTCTTAGCCTCCACCATCCTCCTCCTCTGCTGCTCCTCCTTCATCTGCTTCATAAGTGTCACCTGGAAATGACAGAGAAGTCAGGCTTCCTATAATGCACAAGAATTTCCTCTTCATGTCTTTATCCATGCTCCCACTCTCCGTCCCCTCATTATTACCTTGGCTTTCTTCATCTCGTTGACCTCCATTTGTAGTTTCTTCAGCTCCCGTTCGTACCTGCCCTGGTTTTTAAGGAGACGCGCATGCTCCTTCTGCGCCGCTTGTAGCTTCAGCAAGTCGCGATTCATCTCCTTGAGACGTTTTTCGTACTCCTGCTTGATCCGGTTGGCCTTCTCCTCAGTGTAGTTCTCCATGGACACTGCAGCCATGTACAGTAGTAATATTAATGACCTGTTTGCAGCATACTTTACCTTATGTGACACATTCTATTTTTCTACTGACAAATCACATCTCTGTGAAGTACAATTCCCTTGGTGCTTTAACTCACTGAGGTTCTGCAGAACGCGGTCTCTCTCCAGCTGGGTGTCTCGGATCTTGTTCTGCAGCAGAATGAGCTTCTCTTCGTACTGTAGCTTCAGCATCAGCAGCCTCCGCTGACTGTTCTCCAGCTCGTCTATCAGCTTCTGTTTGATCTCGATCTCACAAGTCAGGTCAGCCAGGTCTGCCTGGAAGTTGGCTGTAAAATAGAGGGCAAAGGTCAGACAAAGTGTGCAGAAGACTTCACAGTCACAGTCTAGTCACAGTCTAGATTTGTTTGTGTATCATCAAAGCATATATGCATAAATTGATTTTGTTTACAAATAGTAAAAGCATATTTTCCATGGTACTACTTTAAATCTTCGTATAATAATCACACAATCAGAAAAAAGAATCTTCAGTCCAACAAATCAAAACACAAATTAAACAGTGAGGTAAGCATAGCTCAACAGATGGAGCCATATTGGAAAGTTTCCATTCATTATCTGGTTTATATTCTAACTGTCATCAAGCCTAAACCTTAAACAGACATTGATTGACTTGTGTGTTTGCTTATTTAAGAAACTGTCCATAAGTCTGTAGGTTTAAATATGGCTGGATCTATGTCATAAAATGTCTTTCACTGTAAACCATCTAGAAATCTGGAACATATTTATACAGAAAGTTAAGATGCAGATACATGAGAATAACCTGTTAGACAATATGGCATAAAAGGTTAAGATGTCTGGTCATTCTATAACTGCAGTTGTTAGAAACACACCTTTCTCATCAGAATCCGAGTCTGAATCCACCAGGCTCTCATCACTGTCAAACTCATCCTCATCCCTCCCTTCCTCCTCGTCCTCCCCCTCATCTTCATCGCAACCACTCTCCTCCTGCAGTGGAGACATGATGTCCTACACACACAAATATACAGACATGTCAGACTTTTTAAAATTCAGCTTCAAATGCTTACAAATGCCAACACAGGTGTACCACCTTACCTCAGTATAATTGTCATCTGAATCGATCTCTCCATTCTCTCCGTTTTGTCCATTCTGTCCATTCTCTCCGTTCTCATGGGTGTGCAGTTTCACTCGTTTTTTCAAGCCTTTCTCCAATTCCGGACTGCAGAAGAAGAGAAGCATTTTTCAAGTGTTTCAACCATTATCAACTTATCAAGTATTTTTTGTCCATTACCATGCACACACTCTTTTTCATGTAAGTGAGATGTTACCCACTCTAATATCCACCATTATGGCTTCGGGAGTGTTGCCAAGTATTGGCTCACAGCAAAATCAGTCATTAGCAAAGTTATCTTCATCTCATCTCCACCTTTCCTTCCCTTTTAGCTCTTTACATTTTATTGCCAGTTTTACTCTCCCCTCTGCTCTCTCTTTTACAACCACCCTGCTCATCACTTATCCCATCTTTAAATTTCTGTCTACCTCCATCTCTGTCCCATTAAACCTCAATTAGCTTGTTAGACCGTGTACTCTTCTCTCATGACCCACTGGCCGAATGAATTAGACCTTTTTGTGTCCAAGCCAGCATTACTACTCAGCACTGGCTGCATCCCAATTCTATTCAAAAGCTGGCCGTCCCAAAGCCCTAATCGACTTGTGATGCACCTCTTAAGCTAGAGGAGGGAAGAGTATGTGAGCAGGAGTGATGAATGTGCTCATCATGCTCTGTCAGTTTCTAAAACATGAAGAGGTTCAGACACAGAGGCTTCAGGGGAGTAACGACAAATTAAATGTACATCAAAGGAGATATGATCTTCCTGGAATACTGTGAACTTGACTTTTCAGTTGTTTTACGTCTTAAAAGCTTTTGGAATTAGCGCATAAGATCTGTATTAACATGCTGAATGTCTCCTCACCTCATCCTCCTCTGCCTCCTCTCCTTCTTCTTCAGCCTCTCAATGTCCAGCTTGGCTCGGCGTAACACATCTGTCATCTCCGCCTCCATGGACATGGGAGCAGGGGAGGAACCAGGAGGGTGGCCAGGGGTGGGGCTGAGGGTGGAAGAAGGGAATGGAGAACGAGAAGAAAGTCGTGTTGCCTGCCGTCGCAACGACTCATTCATGGCCTCACTCTCAAGAAGCTTGGATCTAAAGAAGAAGAGCACAGGAAAATAAAAAATATATTTATATATACACTGACATTCTTTAAAGCAACACTGTGTCACTTTTGAAAATAAGAAAACACATTGTTCCTTAAACAAACAAAAAGTTTAATTCATAAGTGATAAAATTAACCCTTGCTTAATTCAATAAACATAGGGGTTTAACTGCTACAGCCTTATCTAGTCTGGTATGACCAGTAGCATGGAGAAGCTTTCTTTTAGCTAATGTTAGTAAAACTTTTGAAAGAAGTTGTTGTGTAACTAACGGTGAGTCAATTCACTGACTAATAACTATTCTCTCTCGCTTTAAATGTAGGATTTGCTGGTAGAAAATAAGATTACACTCAAAGTACTGAAAATGCAACTGAACATGAACAAATTCAAACTTATAAGCATTCATAGCTATTCTTTGTATCACCTTATACAAAGAATGACAAATACAATGTTCATTTTTGTAGACATAAAACAAACTAGAGATTACGTGTTAAGAAAGTGGCAAGAAAGTGAATAAGCATATTTCCAAAAATGTTGAACTACTTCTGTAAAAGTCAAAGAATGTCCTTAGTCTGGTCAAAAAAGTCTGTCCCTGTTTCAGATTGAGGTTTGATAATTTTAGTAATAATTCAGGTTATTAGTAAATTGATGGGAGCACATAAAAGCTCCATGGATGACAAAGAGATCTTACCTAAGTTCTTCAACTTCTCGGATGTAGTTCTGGATTAGAGCCCCGATCTCCTCATTGCCCTCACCTAGAAGTCAAAAGTAAAGGGGAGCTCAGGTCACAGAAAGCTCTCAATGCAATAAGGAAGCAAAACATTCTAATTGTAATATGCAATGATAAATAAAGATGATAGAGGGTAAATTTAGGAGATACATTTAAAGTTATTATGTATCTTTCTCACGTACTTGACTTGGTGAGCAGTGTGTTGACCTCATTGGCCAGCAGATGTGTTACACGGGTATTGAGGTGGTCAATGGTCTCCTGCATGGCCTTTACCCTGAGCCGCAGCGTGTCATTTTCTCTCTGCAGCATGGCGTTTTCCTGGCACAGATCACTGTAACCTTCCGAACCATCCTCACATGCCACGCGCTTCCCCTGCACAGAACAATCGGCACAAATATCAATGACCAAGACCTCAAACACAACAAGCATTTTAAGGAAAAAGACTAATAGTCAGACCTGGAAAATAAAACTGATTCCACATCATTGCTCTTACACATACTTGATGTTGAATTCCAACCAAACACAATGCTATTGTTCAAGATGGATAATCTGTCTGCAGAGTCTTCAAGTAACTATTGTCAGATTCTGAATCATTAATACTGAAAAAACTGTTGTGTAAAATTCAGAACAGACAGTCACTATCTAATCCAACAACAGCTCACAGATGTAATTACATCCTCCACCAATCCAACACTCCATAACTTCCAGACTCCAGACACATCACATCCCTTATTACCACATCGAGGTCAGCTCGCAGGCCCTCATCATAGTCACGCATTCACTTCCCTCTAGTAACCGTGGTAACACCCTTAATCGTGTAATAGACTGACAATCCAGTTAAATGATTGCTTGTTTCTTGTCGCCCCGGAGGTCAAAGCTGATGAAAAAGTCTAGACACTCTGTGTGTCTGTATTTCTTGTTACATTTTCTTGTAGATAGTTCACTCTGTCTTCTTACTATATAATGGTGTATATTAGGTAAACCATGGTACACTGAGCACGCACAAAGCCTCTCATGACAAGTACATTCAGGTGAAGGATCAATTTATCCCTGCATTTTAGTGTAAAATACTGACATTGCACTGAATGAATGATGACCACTGAACCTACAGTGTAAAAAGGCACACTACCACAGGTCCTGATAGCATTCAGACTGTTTAGCATACTATAGCACTGATGTTGTCTCTGTCACCATCACCCACCGCTTATAACATCATAGCCACTTAGCACAATATCTCAGGCAACATATCACATCTGTTCATTTATCATTTTGTTATTTATCTATCATCATATTTTGTCTTATGTTTCACTTTTTATACTGTTATTTCAGTACAATGCTACACATCACGTGCTTGTTACCACTGCAAGTCATATCTGTATATGTAACAGGTGTGTATAGTGTACATGTGTTTATATAGTCTTTAGTTTTTAGTATTTTATTTATCTTTAATCTTTTATCATTTTCTTCTAATTTTGAGCTACAGTAACAAGTGAATTTCCCCTGTGGGGATCAATAAAGTTTCATTCATTCATTTATATTCCAGTAATGATCTTTAATTTGATATAATAATCAGCTGCTGCTGCAGGCATGGCCTCTGCTTTTCTCACTCACTTTCCAATACCATCTTCTCTTACTCCCATTAGTGTTGTCTTTTTTCTTCTTCTGCTCAGCTACCATTTTCAGTTTCATCCATCATGCCGCCCCATTCATTCTTCTCTTACAATGTCATTGCATCAGTTACACTGACAGCCAGGTGTTAAATGTCTTCATCAACCTGCCACTTTTCATTCCTCATCTCTTCCCTCATTCATTTATCCTCTCTGATTTATATCCCTAAGCTCCTTCTTATCTTTATTTTTTTCCGAATCTTCTGCGTTTTTCTCTCTCTAAATGTTTCTTGTTTTCTTCCTACCATCCATCCGTCCCCACATCTCTCACCGTCTTGTACTCCATCAGTTCCATTTGAAGCCGGGCTATCTCAGCACGCAGGGCACTGATCTGCTGGCTGGTCTTGTCTTGGTTCACCACCACCTTGTTCTTGATGTTTCGGGCACGGTTGGCATACTTCAGAGTGTTTAGTGTCTCCATGAAGTCCCGGTCTGATGGACTGACGCAGGCGATCATCACTGTGCGACTGCAGAGGAAGGACAGATGATTCATACAGTATTAGAGGATTGTTGAGTTTCTGCCTAAGTATCAATGTCTTGTAATTACCATAACTGTAACAGAAGCACATTTAATATTCAGACATAAACATAACAACTGAACAGAAAAAACTTTTTTAACTAATGTCAGCAACTAAACCAGAGCACTGGGCTGCAACTATATTTAAAAAATCTATTATTTATTTATTCTCTGTGCGATGCTGTTATGTTTTTAGTATTTTATCCAAATTTTATTTTACTCTATACTTCTGTCATTTTTTAATCCTTATAATTATGTCTGTTTTTTATTTGATTGTAATTCTCAGTCTGTAAAGCACTTTATTAAACATGTTGTATTTAGATGTGCTTCATATATAATTTGACTTGACTTAACAATTATTTTCATTATTGATTAATCTGCCAGTTATTTCTCAATTAATCAATTAATCATTCTGTCTATAAAAAAAATCAGAAAATAGTGAGAAATGACCATTAAAATTTCCAATACAATACTAAAACAGTCAAAAACTATTTTCAGTTTATTACCATATTACAAAGGCAAAGAAAAGCACTAAGCTCACTTTAGAGAGGAGTGGCCGATAAACTGATTGATCAATCAACTAACTGTTTCAGCTCTACAGAGCGCTAATGCCTGTGTTGTGACTTTCCAAAAGTTCTTAGTTCTTAAATCTCACAAAACATTCATATTATACCATAACTATACAACTTTACCACCTCTATATGAATATTTTTTCTGTATGTACATTTATATATGTGTGTGTGTGAGTTTGTATTGCTATCTCTGTGAGGACCACTTTCGTTTTAAATCACAACATAATGCGGACATTTCTGCATTGTCAGGACATTTTGGCTGGCTGATTTAAAGATTAAAGTTACAGTTAGGTTTAGGTCAGGGCTGAGTTTTGAGAATTTAGTTATGATGGTTAAGGTAAGGTTGTGTGTGTGTGTGTGTGTGTGTGTGTGTGTGTGTGTGTGTGCCTCTGTCTGTCTGTCTGTCTACCTGTTGCCTCCCAGTGAGTCCTGTAACAGTCGGGTGAGTTTAGAGTCTCTGTAGGGGACATGTCCTCCCTTCTTGTTCTGGTCCCCTAAAGCACTGATCACATTTCCCAGGGCCAGCTACCACACACACACACACACACACACACACAAACATTTTTATCAAGACATTGATGGTGAACTAGTTTTCTAACATCATTAGCATGCTGACATTAAAAAAAAGCAGAAGAGAGATATGCAAACACAGTATTCAAATACACTTGATCACAGGCACACAATGGAAAAGCTCATGTACATGCTCTCATTTCCTTCCAGTCAATCCACCTTACATGTATGTGGACACACACACAAACACATTGTCTATTGTCTGTCTCACCAGTCCACAGTTAATGGAGATCCCCTCACGGGCCCTCTCTCCTGTAGCTCCAGTGCGTTTCAGCCTCTCAGAGCCAGCCAAGTCGACAAAATGGAACTTGGCCATCAGCGCCTCGTACTCAGGCTGGGCAATTGAGCTGGAGTCCACACTGTTCACCTCCCCGTTTTCCCCTCCTCCGTTCTGCTAAAAGGGGATAAAGATGAACTTGTAGTAAGACTCACCTCACACTGGACCTCCCTGTCATATATTATATTTTATTTTTCATTCATCATCTCCATTTTTCAACCCCTCACCATTTGCGGCTGTTGGCAGACTCTCATCTGGCAGAGGTGGATAGTGAAGATGGCGTGCGAGCGGGAGCTTTGGGCATTCATCTGGGTGCTGGCTGTGGTGCGGGACAGAGCGCCGAGCTTCAGACACTGCAGCAGCTGCAGCACACACACAATATGAAGGACATTTGGTTACAACTTGAAATGAGGAAAAGAATAGCTATTATCAAAAAAGAAAAAAATCTAAATCCTTTTGAACTGCTCTCTCTACTGATTATTCCTCTCCTCCTTTTTCGTCTCAACCTACTTACCTCAGACTCTTTTATCTCCTCTCTACCCCTGTTTAGACATTTTTCTCTTCTCTGCAATAGAAACATCCATCTTTTTCTACTTGCCTCTCAGCTGTTTGAAGTGTTGGGAATTTAATGCAACGCTTTATGCAGCTAGGAGAAAACAAACCCAAACCTCGCTCGTCGGATTATCTCTCCCAATTCTAGTCTCTCTTATCCCCCCTTTCCACTTCCAATTTCAATTTACTCACATCATTTTTTTAATACTCTGCGAAGAAACCACATTATATCCTAAGTGTCTTTTCCCAGCCAGTTTTAGCACTTCCCCTAAATCACCACCTGCCTTTTCTGTTAACCTCTTGCCATCTCTCTCGCCTTGAAAAACATCTCAGGTAGATATTCCTCCTGCCCTCTTGACCCCGTCACATCTTCCTTCCTTCATATCTGGCTATGTACAAACCAGCTTCCCAAGAAAGCTCAAACAGGTTGAATCACATACTACAGACAATATTGTTCCATTTTCTCCTTCACATCCTCATCCAACTCAGCCAAATCTCCCCTATTATCCTCAATCTAATTGTTTTTAACGGCTGACCACCAGATGGGTCTTGCCAGACTCTCTGGGTTGCTGGAGATCTCAGGCAGCTCTCCTGCTCTGTCTTGTAATTATCTTTACAACAATCCCTTTGTCACACAATAACACTCAATCTTATATGACCACTCTATGTTTACAGAAAAATAATAAGGATCCAAATTCAGCATGTTTCTCTCAGTAGGAAATCAGTCCTATAGTAACTGGCAAATTCTCAGTGACGCATTTCTGGTCCTCCTGTTTTCCTAAATTCTTAAGAGCTGCCAGGAAATTCAAGCAAATACTTTCCGTGAGAGGAGAGATCTTTAAGGCACACTTGATGATAATGAGTTTATTAAAAGACACCATTTTAATAAAAAAAAGTTTCTCTGAGTCCCTTGGTGATCTTTTATGGCCTTTTAAGACTGAGACACATAAGCAGAAATCTCAGTAATATAAAACGTATTGTGTATGTATGTGGATGCTACATGTTGAGTGAGACTGATGTGAGAGTGATACACACAGACATAACAGCAGATAATACACAGATGCACCCACCTCCTCTTCTGAGTGTACCAGTCTGGAGGTGACTCCAGTAGTGTAAATGCTGCCATTGGCATCCTCATGGATTTTAATGTTGGACTTCCTGTTCCGACTCTCTGGATCTCTGCTGCCATCAAATAAGTCAAGGATCTCTTCATTGTACAGCTACAATAAACAAGAACCACACACATATGCACTTCAGTATATTAACAGTTTAATGTTATAATAAACAGTTTTTTTTGCGACTATTTGAAACTTGAAGCAGATTTTTATGTCCCCCTCTTTCCTCACAGCACTGTTTCCTATGTACACACAGCCCTCCAGCCTGAGAGGTCAAAACAGTGACCTCTCAGAAACCAATGAGGGCAGGGGGCCACAGAGGTCAGCTGAAAGCTCAGCTGTTCCCATCTACTGCCAAAAACACACGCACACACACAGCCATCTGTTTACCATCAACAGAGATAACCTTTTGACCTGAGAACCTACAAAGAAACACACTAACAGAGAGCAGAACAGAAACAGAAAAAATATATATGGCAATACTTTTATATCAAAATTATGTTTAATTTTAAAAAATAATCAAATCATACACCCACACACCCGTTGTAAAGATAACCCAAACATTTGCCTGTCAGAAACCTCTGGAGGAAATAATCCCTCGTCATATTATCTCATTGCTCCTACGCAAGCATCCCTCCCTCTCTCTCATCCCTTACTCATATCCATCTTCTGCCCCACAGTCATGAGGAATAATGTCAGAGGTAATGGCCAACATTAATCAGGAACAACAAAGCACAGCAGACATTCCTGCCCATCTGTCATCAGGCTGTCACTTCCTGTTTGTAAAAGAGGGGGGTTGATCCTCTTGTCTCCCTATTTTGTCCCATCTGGTTAGAGTTAATATGGACTAAATATCAATCCCAGCTCACAAACGCGGACACACGCATACACACACATTTGCAAGCAAGAATATCAATAGAGGGCTGTTAGGAGGGATTGTGTGAGAATGTGTTAGAGCATGCTTGTACATGTACTGCGCATCCAGTAGCAGCTACGTGTGTACATCGCCCACCTCTAGGAACTGGGCGCTGACTTTAAAATCAGGCGGCTGGGTGCCGGTCTCCTGGGCGCGCAGCCTCCTGCTCTGGATTCCTTCAAACAGCTGGTGAACAGCCCGCGGGATGATGCCCTGCTCCTGCTGGCTCAGATTCACGTCAAAACCCGTCCCCATGGTGTAAGTCTTTCCTGAGCCCGTCTGAAACACATTTCATCCACAACCTGTAACCTGTTTTTTAATACGCATATGTTGGCAGTTAATTAAATTTCTGTGTGGTGATGTGTATGTGTATCTTTGCTTTGTTGTTTTTCTTTTCAGGTCATTATATTCAGCAAAGTCAAACAATGTGCTCATGTAAGCAACTTTGTGTAGGCATTTTCCTAATAGATCTGTTATACTTTATGTGAAAGATAATTCTGCATTCACGTGCTTCTCAGATGGCCCCACTTCCCAAGTTGGGAAGTTATTCATGAGCTTTTAAGTTGTAATGTGGAAACAACATGGACACTACAAAGAAGATGTGTTTTATTTGATCCCACACCACCACATTTTGCACCAGTACTTTCCCCACTAAAATATTGTCATACTTGGCTTTTTATCAGGGTTAATGCTAATAAATAACTTTTCTAACTAATCTAGGTCACTCTACATGGACAGCAACTGACAGTTACAACCTAATACCATATTACAAAACTCATATGAGCAAAGAAACTGATATGCAATACATGAATTAATAAAAAATTTCTTGCCATCAACTACACATTTACTTTCGTCCACCATTTTTCTGCATATATGACATCAACTTCTGGCAAATTGTGTACCAAAATTTTATATATGCACACATATACATATACATATACATATATACACACACATATACATATATATATATACATAAAAAAATAAAAATAATATATATATATTTTTTATTATTATAATAACATTAATTTACCATAAAAAACAACTCTAATTGAAGCCTTGTTAACTTACCTGACCATAAGCGAACACAGTGGCGTTGTAGCCCTCAAAGCAGCCCTCAATGAGCTTGTACACGCAGGCCTGGTAGATGTGTTGCTGTTCTGAGTCTATATCGTACACAAAGTCATAAGTAAAGGCCTTGTCTTTACCCAGGAGGACTTGTGGTTCTCCAGGTGTGACCAGGGTGCAAACATGGCAGCCCTCTATCTTCTCCTTGGCCATCTGAGGACGGATCCTAAGAGAAGAGGAAAACGAAAGAAGTGGTCAATGAATGGATAATACGATTATATTGAAGTAAATCAAAAATGTAAAATGCGTGTTGTGATTGTGCCTTAAATATTCTAATGCACCATGTAGATCTTGTAGATCTGATCCACACACTAGACATGGCCACCTTGAACTCATGATCATTTCAAGTGTAAACAAGAAACAGTGAGAATGTGAGAGAACATTATAGAAGTGTTCATGGAAAGACATTTCCACACCAAGACTGTACAACAATAATCCATTTAAATGTGACCTCAAAAATACACTATATGCTTTATTGTATCCGACATTATATCAAAACTCTGTCTCTGCCACCATTTTCACACAGGATAATGACATTAAGGATATTTTGAAAACTTTCATTTCACTGCCAAACTCGGTTGCCATTGGAATCTGTCCATTGTTGTGAATCCAAGTTTACTATAGCAAAGGAGCAAACTACAAACTTTTCTGAGCTGCCTTTCAAGCCTTTATGAGATGAATGTTAGAAATTTCAAAGTTTTTGATTGAGTATTTGTTAAATAACTGGTCATCACAAAGGTCTGGGTCTGTAAACATCACCACTTATCCAAAGATTAGTAAACCCTCTATCTCCTCGAGCCACTATATCAGTCTAAAAGGGGCATTAAAGAGAACCGTCCCTTTGAATGACTGGTAGAGGAAAGTGAAGCAGATTTGTTCATACAAAAAATGAACAAGACATTCACACAACTCGACAGTGTGGAACTGAACAAAAAATTGTGACAGAAGACCAACCCTGAGGATAAACATATATGTTAAACAACAGCGCACTTGTTTGTGCTGTCCATTTATAAAGTCAGAGAATGTGTAAGAAATAGGTAACGAGGCACAAAATGCAGAACCCTGTGAAAAAACTGGTGCAAGTGGGGCCACTGATCACGATAAGGCACGTTTTGTGCGACAAGCAGATCCTCATCAATCATTATTACAGCAACTGTAAATCCTGCAGCTCAGGACTCGCAGTTCTGCTGGGTTTTCTGTTCTGACAGGTAGTTCATTGCCATTAATTGCTTTTACCTGACATATCAGATGTAAAATAATCCCTGATTTGTTGAGTCCAAAAGGAAAATAGGCACTGCACCAGAACATCTTTGAACTTGCTGACAGAATGAAGGCTGTGTATTTAAATTTGGGATCATTTTAACTTGTTTGCAAGCAGAAAGCTAGAAAGCCTCACAGGCAAGATGGCTGATTAGTGGTGATACAGTCGTTGTAGAAGTGACACTTTTTACACACTTGTGCCGCAGTGCTGCTACTCATCTAACAGGGCCCCTTCGAATAATTCTGAGAATCACTGTAGAGAAAACTAGTGGTCTAATGTTGCTCTCACATAATGCAATGTCCATAAAACTGAAGATCTGTCATACAGCCCTGGGCTTTCAGAGGTACAATGTGGACACAGCAGGGAGGTAATCACTTTAAGCTGCAGAAAAAGCCCTGAGCCAGCAGTATTGGAGTGCTTGGTCCACCTCTCCACATGCTAAACCCCCCAGTTCAATCTTCAGGGGATGCAAATCAACTCCCCCGCACACTGAGAGCGCATTCCCTATGGGATGCTACAACAAAGACACACACATGCTGGATACAGTCATAAAAAAACAAGAGAAATCCCCAACTGCATACAGCTGCTGTAGGGATAGCACACACGTTGCAGAGACACACACAGCAATTCTAGGAACAAATATTGTATACAGACAGAGTTTAAAAACAACCTTCTGTACTATCTTCAGTTCACACATGGTTCCTCTCAAGGATGCATGAAGAACCACACCCACCACTAACACTCTCAGTAATCGCTTTTTCGTGCTACAGAAACACACACACACACACATAGAGCTGACAACAGCTTTTTCTGGCTCTCTTTCAGGCCTTGAGGCATCATTGAGGGGGTCTTCCAGGAAGGAATTAAGGACATTAGAATAGTCCAATTCAGCAGCAGCAGCAGCAGCAGCAGCAGGGGCACTCTACCCCAGACCACCTTAGGATAGAAGGGGTGACTTTAGAAAGCTGCTTGTAGACAGATGAGTCCCTTTTATTGTTGGAGTTGACCTTGACACTGAGGTTAATGTATCTAAAAATATGAATCCCATATGAGAGCTCTTTAAGCCAATTATTAACAGAAAGTGGATATGGCAGAAGGGGAGTGCATTGGCTCTGCACAATGGACTTAAAGAGAGAGAGAGAGAGAGAGAGAGAGAGAGAGAGAGAGAGAGAGAGAGAGAGAGAGAGAGAGAGAGAGAGAGAGAGAAATAGAGAGAAAGAGAGAGAGAGAGAGAGAGCTGCACCTGTATTGTAAAAGGGTTGGAGGTCATTCTTCTCTCCTTTTCTCTGTGTTTACACTCAATTCTATAGGTCTTTTGTATACAATATTTATAGGTCAGACATGAAAGAAAGAAAGAAAGAAAGAAAGAAAGAAAGAAAGAAAGAAAGAAAGAAAGAAAGAAAGAAAGAAAGAAAGAAAGAAAGAAAGAAAAAGAAAGAAAGAAAAAATAGCTTTTACAGTAGACATCACATTTTGCTGCCATCAGTTCTTTGCCCATTAGGATAATTAATTTAAATAATTTCATGCTGACCACTGACTGACTTACTGGGTAGCCATGTCTCTGCTGAGCCTGTCAGGATTTGTCTCCTGCTCCCCAATGTGACAGCACAGACACTTCAGTCATTGCGGATTCATAATTTATACGTAGGCCCCGATGGTTTATCTTGGGTTTTTGGTTTTTATTGTGCCACAGCACATGTTTCGAGTTGTCATAATAGGAAAAGCACAGGTGTTACTAATAAGTTTACACCTGTGGTTTTCCTGCTGCGACATGTCACACATGTCCTCTGTGAAAAAAGCCAGTAGAGGAATACACTCGAGTCTGGGTGTGTCCAGAAGGCTCTGTCTTTCTTTGTACATTCAGAAATTGTATTATTAATTGTGTGCAGTCCACTAAGAAGACCTTTATAAATAAATATTGCCAGTGCTGAAACAATTAGCTGAATGTCTCAAATGTAAGGATTTTCTCAGTTTTTACATCACTGTAAATTGAGTATCTGGAGTATCAAATCTGAGGATTTGGATTGTTATTTGAAGATGTCACCTTGGATTTTGGGAAATTCTGATGGGAATTCTATTCTATTCTATTCTACAACAATAAATCAATTGATGAAAAATGATAATAGCAAGATTAAATAAAAACACTCCAAAATTAAAGCTCTGCATGCTTCCTCTGAGCACCCTCTCTCTCTGTCTTTCAAAGACAAAATAAAAAATATGGCTGAATTCAGGAAAAGCTTGACAAGCTTTGCATCAAATGAGAACAGACAAACATGTCTGAGACACACAAGCCCAGCATGCATACAAAAAGACACGAAAACAACAATGACAGTCTGTCAGTGATCCACAGAGAGAAGAAGAAACGGAACAGCTATAAATAATCAATTCACACACAAACACACACTCACTATGGCTCAGCTGGGTGAACATTTAAGCCAGCTGCGCCAACAAAAGACGGGATCCATAGCATTGATCGAAACAGCAAACATGTCACACACACACCCACACACACACAGACCCAGACTCAGACCACACACTCACTTAAGGACATTTAGCAGCTAAAAATAGCCCCTAACATCATGATTAAATGTCTGTATGAGACACAGGCACAGAGAAAAACACATGAGAAGCAGATTGTGGATCCCTGATGTGGCAAATTAAAGCATCTATCTCTCCTCATCTACGCACACTAATGGGAAAATGGTTTAAACTCCCTGGGGCCTAAACAAAGTCCCTCAAAGACCCAACACACACACACACACACACACACCTACCTACCTGTATTCCTTGCTTTTGTTTTTTGTTTTACTTGCATTCTCTATACACAGATGAATATAAAGATACAAACATGATACTCCTTACCCTAATCTTTTTTCATAAGCCCTAAATCCAGTTCTGTCAGACGCACACACACATGCACAAAGTCAGAAACTCATTATACATAAGCTCAAGAGAATTCATTTATTAGAATAATTATCAAACTCAATAGTGCTAATTAGGACCAGACTCATAAAAAACAGAAAGGCAAACAAACAACACACGAACACACACTAATTGCCATATTAAACCCTGATAGCGGCAAAAGTCATTGATGCGTGACTTGAGAGTGAAGTAATCTGTGACATGAGGGAGACAGCAGATCTCTCAGAATACAAACAGTCCTCAAGACCTTTCTGACATTTACAGCATCTGTCTTTGAATTTCTGCTTAAATTTCCTTTAAAAATCATCAATGACCACACAAACAAGTAGATTTACATCAGAGAGTCAAATGGGGAGAGAAAACCAAAAACAAACCACTGCTTATGAAATTTGACACACCAGTGTGTAACATGTAGGTTTTCAAGGTGTGACAAAGCAAAATACGAATCAGCTCTACAGATTTCAAGTTTGATTTACCATCCAGCATGGAAAAAAAGCATGCTGGCATACCCACATGTTCTGGCTTCATCTTCAGACCTTGGGCATGTGGAAACAGTTAGCAGGGTATCCTACAACTGCCAGTAACTGCCAGGGGGGCTCTATCATTCGCACATCCAGCTCACATCACATAACTGAACAGTGATAGATCAGTAGCAGATTGGTCTCATCGAGCGGGGAGAGACACTGGTGTGCAACTGGAGTGCCATGTTTTATCCAGATGTAGAAGTTAATGTGTAGAGGTAAGATAATGGCAGCTTATGGGAAAAATATGTAGGGGCAAGAGGAAAAGAGCAGTGAAGGGTCAGCAAAATGTGATCAATTTGCTGCTGGAGTGAAGAGCTTTATATCAACTTCAGTGCTAAAAATGTATCTTTAGCATCTTTAGCACTGACCATCAAAAATAGCACTGAATGTTGGCATCGAATATAGGTCGCATTTCAATCTGCAATTTCCTGAACTAACTCAAGACATGCTGTGAATTTTGGACTGTATTTTATTTATTTACAGGCACACACACACACACACACACACACACACACACACACACACACACACACACACACACTACAACTACTGGATGGATTATGAAATTCTGGCATTTGTGGTTGAATCCTGATGGTGACGTTTTCTCAACCAGGAGGTTGACACCTTTGAGTTTTGAGTGAAATTTCTCAACAACTGCCTCAGCTTAAGTTTCTGTCCAGAGCTAATTAGAAAATGTTAGCAAGCAAGTGTTGTAATGGCAGAGTAAACTAATATAACATTGATGAACATGTAGAAATGTACTATTATGTTACTGAAAAACATTTTTAAAAAGTCATAATGCTGCCTTTAACATGCTGTAAAAAAGAGCCTTTTCTAATATTAAAGCAACAGTTTAGTTAGTACCACAATATTTTTACTATGCACTCACTATGCATGCTAAGAGAACAGTCTTAGTCTTGCTTTTTCAAGGGGGTTCAGTTTCCTTGGGAACCGCACAAACTGCTCAGGGACTTGTAATGTGCAGTGGCGGTATCTGTGTGCCCATATGATAGTATTTACACCAATAATGGTATTGGAGTGGTGTGCGAATTACAAAATGCTTATATCCAATAAGGCCCGATTATACAGTAATCCTCACCTGAAACTCAACTGTTGACCCACTGTCCAATCACAATCCAGAGAATAGCCTGGACTGAATGCCAAGTCTCTCACCAACGAGCCCAGAGTACCAATAAAATCAGCTTGCTGTGATCGCTGCCAATGACAGTGAGTGCCAGCAATGCCTGTTTATGTGTGTGTGTGTGTGTGTGTTCATGCTCATTCAACCTTCAAAGAACACACCGGTGATAGCCAAAGAGCTCATTTCCCTAATGTAAACACTTCAGTAAAGACATAGTACACACATTCGCACACACATAAAGACACAGAGTTAATCGTATTCACTTGAGCTGTGAGTGTTTCAGAGCTCTGTTGTCTCTCCTCTGGCACAGAACCAGTGGAGGAAGCCAGCCGCAGCGTCCATGTTTCCTTTAACACTCTGTCCATTTATCAGAGGACAGCATCTACTCTCATTAAATCTCATTTACTTCTTCTCTCCCTGTTAATTGTTATCTTTTTAGCTTTATCATCGCTGCACAGGAAAATGTCATTTGGCTCTCTCTTTTGTTTCTGTGCTCCTGTCCTCATCATCACACCTCAGCCTTTTTTCATGGCGCTCCCTCAGTTTGTTGCCAGTGAAAACAGTGAAACAGGACAAAAGCTTGAATAGCAGAAGCATTGGAGGGGCCTGTTCCATTTCCTTTTTTTGCCTGATAACAGCAAAGACTAATCGCTAGTGTGGACTTTTACTTGTTGCCTCACTTCCTCTCTCTTTCTTTCTATAGATTAAATTTCACAGTCATAATGGAAAAAAACACATATCCATCATTTGGTGAGAGAGACACTGAAAAGCATTGTGTCTGTTCCCTAACAACTGTTGTAAATACAAACACACAGTTACCCCCCTTCTCCTCCCATCATGAAGCAGATCCAATAACTGTTGACAGAAAGCTCAATTGTCAGTCTGCCACCCAGGAAAGGTTGTGCTGACAGGTAGAGAATAAAAGCTCCACAGATGACCTACTGTACTGTAAAGACACTGATCAGTGTTTAGGTCTGTAAAGCCCTCATGGTTTTACAACAACAGGAGAAAATCCATGTATCCTCAGTGAAGTATACATAGTGAGAGGAAGTAGATTAAGATTGATTTTGAGGTTTTAGAATCAAGTTTTACATAGCAGGCAGGACGCTGATCTCAGGTCACTGCTCATGCCCTCCAAAGACAGATATACACATACACATTGTCCTGAAGGTCACATACAAATGGATGTGTGACGCAGATGAATGCAATCAAGCAGAACTCTGTGTTTATATGAGTGTATCTGCATACAAAAGAGTTATTTTTTCTCAACCTCTGTTGAGAGCTTGCTCTCAATGGTGCTCCCTCATGGAAGTTACATTATATATCAGCAACAGATCATATATAAGAGCAATAGAAACAACAAAAGTATGTATAAAAACAATAAAAGCACACAAAAATTACAGTATCCACAGATTATACAACAAGCAGGCCAAAGACATTAATATAAGTGGCAACATCAATTCAAAAACACTTGCATTCACACTGCTCTTTGTCATTCAGAAGAGACTTAAATTGATTAAAAAGGATTAGCTTGTCTAATTCTACGGGCTTCAGCAGATTGTCCACATGTGTGGAGTACAGTATTTAAAGGCCAATCACATGGTGATTTTCGAGGACCAAAGTCTTGGGACCTAGTGCAGTGTGACATTGATCTATGGTTAAAAAGACATGTGAGATACCCAAGATTTCCAAAAAGTGCTTTGTAAATAAACAGAATGCAGCACTGTTCTCACTGCCAATGACTGCCACCCAACTTTCTCATACAGAATACAATAATGCGCTCTAAAGCCTTCCCCAGATATGAAGCTTAAGGCAGAATGATAGACTGCATCGAGAGGTTTAGGAGGAGAGGCAGGAGAGTGCATATAAATTACTTCACCATAGTCCATAACGGATAAAAAGGTTGACTAAACAACTTGCTTTCTGCAGTTCTGGGTAACACATGCCTTATTTCTCTAAAAGAATGACAGTTTTGCTTTTAAGGACTTAGTCAGTTCATTAATATGTTCTTTGAAGCACAGCTTGATGACAAGCTGTGCTTCAAAAAATGCTAATGCAGCAAAGATTACAGCGTGAATGTGGTTTTCTGAGCATTAAAGCTAACTATTTATTACATTAGCAATAGATCAAATGACTACATGTAATGTAACAGTGGTTGCTCATTGTGACTAAACTAACAGAAAATTAGCTCATTGTTTTGTTTACTCTCCTCGCTCTCATTAGTGTAGTTTCCAGATGCTGCAAGCATCTATTTCAAGCAACAAAGCTCTGATAAGCCCATCAATCTCTACCTGTTCAGCACCAAGCAGCAGACACAAATAGTGAACACAGTGGAGTGTTTAAAGAGCCAGATATTTCTCTCAGGAGTTGCTGGAGACCAAAATAGCACTAAAAGAGAAGTGGCTATTGGACTTACATTTGCCAGAAACACAACTCCAAATGAATGCCAATGTTGCTGTTTGTCTACATGTGTAAATAAGCACAACTGTTTTCTAACATGTTCATCACTTTTTAAGGTGAAAATGTGTCAATGCTTTCAATCAATTCAGCTTATTATACTGCCCCCAAGAGGCCAAAAATTCAGTGAATGCTAGTTTAAACATTGTAAGATTATGCATATATACTATCTATAGGTACTACCTGTATCTTATAAGTCTCTCATGTTGGACACCCCAGCACTTTCATATTTATGATTGTTCTACCTCAGAACTTGCACTAAACATCTAGCTTTGCACTGATAATTTGCATGCCATACAACACATAATATATCTGACTAATTCTACTGTATATACTGTTTAATCTATCATTATTTATCTACTTGTATCTATAGACCCTTGATACTCTTCTGGTTAGATGTTAAATTGCATTTTATTGTACTGGAACTTACTGCTTGTCATGACAATGAAGTTGAATCTAATCTAATCTACTCTAATCTATATAGAATCTGGGCTGTTCCATCTCAACAAAAACTGCAAGGTTTTTGCAAGGTCTTGCAAAATGTTTGCATGAACACAAAACAGATCTCTTTACCACTGATTGCAGGGAATAACTGGTTGGAATAAGGTGTTTTGGCACAACCATATGTGGATCAAAAACATATTTTTCTGGATTCATACATAGATGAACTGCATCTGCATCCTAAAACCAAACCCTGCTCTCACCTCTCTTCTCCACACGGGCTCACAAAGCAGCAGTGAGATTTAATATTTCCCTTCTGTAATCCCACTCATTAATAACCACTCAGCAGAGAGACGAGTGTAAAACCTGACATCAGATCTTCACTCCTCTCCAACTCTCTGCCTCTCTCATACACCTCATTTCCTTTGTGTAATGAGTGTTGGTTTAGACAAGGTCCTCATGCAACAGCCACTCTCCTCAATACTGAACCTGGAGTGTCTATTACACCATGTTGTCTAACAGCTCATCTTTGGTCCAAAACACAGTGTACAGTGGCAGGAAGGCTGACAGACAGGATGGATCCATGTTCTTTATTTAAACACTTTCACATTTCCACAAAAGTGTGTATTGTGATGCACTGCCTTGTGAGTCACATGATATAACAACCATCTGTTATAATTCTTGTAAAGGACATTAACTACCTGTCAGTGCTTGTTTGTGGTATCCCAATGGTTTTCCAAACTGCTTAAGACCCACCACACTGCACCACAGTTGTTGGGGTGTTTCCTCCACACAAACACACATACACACGCAACAGTCGCAATTTCTCATAAAACCCAACAGCACTTTACCATGAAATAATGCACAACTCTTACAGCAGTGACTATCATTTATCAAGCAAGTCACTCGAACTGATCTTAAAATGAACATGAAAATGAAATTGCTACTTGAACTGCTGCCAAAGCCAGAGCTGTGCATATTTATAAGTTTACTAGTGCACTGCCTGCTCAAAATGTGCCTGTTCAGAACGGGCCGACTGCTTGGCCTCCAGTATTTCTGCTTGCAGCTTTCTTGTGAATCACTCATCCAAACAACACCCGATACTGCACTTTCTTGAGTCCTCAGCACTACACCCGCCAAGTGTGAAGGCGATCAGATGAATAGCTGTCGAGAAAATCGATTCTTGGAGCCTACTGACTGTAAGCAAATTTCTTATTGTTTTTAAGTTGAATAGATTCATATAGCCATATTAGATAGCTCAAGATCCAAATAAATAGCTCAAGATAAATGTTTTCTTTTAATAATATCTTTACCATCATCCTCATCCAAACAACTTCACACTCAACACTGCACTTCCTTAGGTTCCCAGCAACACACCCGCCAAGTATGAAGTCAATTGGATGAACGGTGGTCGAGAAAAGCAAAGAACAGACAGAGACACATACAGACAGATACTGCTTCTTTTATAGTTAGACACTACAGTTGTATATGAAAATAAGCTTCTCTGCACTTTTGACTCTGGAAAATTACCAAAGTTTAAATATTTTCACAAGAACAATAAACTAAGACAAAAAAGAAACTGATTGAAGAGAGAAATGTTCAGAGGAATGTCTAACATGAGACAATACAACTGCTTTTTAGTCTACTCTTCCCTCTTTGTCCAAGCTCTCTATGCACTGCAATTCTTGACACTACTAACTCCACTGGTGGCCTCAGACATTTATAAACTACCTCTGTGACAGGTGAAAAGAAACACCAGCCAACAATCAGTTTCACTGGGAGGACAGAACACACCACGAAACAATGTTGAAGTAATAAAATCACAAAATCATATTACACACAACTAGATCACATTCAATGTGAGCAGGTCAAGGGTTCTCATAATTTCTTCCTCTTATTTTACTTCTGTCTAACCAAACACACTATGTAAGATGACACACTGACAACTGTGTTTACAAGGTGGAAGTAGTCCACTGGGACAGTTGTCCTTGAAATCAAATGAACTTTCAATAATGTTTTGCCTCAATAATAACTCAGTCATAAGCTCTTTTCTTTATTTGCTGAGCAGAACTCTCTTTCTCTTTCTCTTTCTGAGAGGGATTAACTTTATGCATTCAGCCAAACAGAGATTACATAAACAGGAGCACAGTGTCTCCATCTGGTTCTGTTCTGTTGGCTTGTACCACACCTCCGATTACTGCTTTGTCATTGTGAGAGTTCAGATTAGGATTAACCCAACTGCCACAGCCATGTGCATGTGATTCTGTCCGCACCACAGACATGTCTATGTCCAGCATTTTCAGGTATGAGAATATATCTTTTTTTCTTACTTTTCCTTATAGACAGAGAGAAACAGAAAAAATAGCAAAATGTCAGCATTCATAATAACTATATATGCAGGTCAACTGCCCTTGAAAGCATTTGTCACACATTAAATATCCCTGGCGATCAACCCTTCACTTCCACTTCCATCAAGAAGAGGCAGGTCGAATTGAACTCAGTGTCTAGTGAATGTCTGTGTGTGTGTTTTCTCTCTTTGACTTCCCTTTCACAAATCCAGCTGCACTCATATCACTGTCAATGTGAGCACATCCAGGTCATGTTCCCATGGCAACAGGGACAAGGTAACTCCATGCAGATACTCAGAAAGAAGTTTACGACTGTGAGGAAAAATAATTCCTTAAAATAAAGCACTACAAGTCCTCTGTCCTTTACTAACACTAATTACTGGAGATGACACCAGATAAATGGAAATTCACCAAGGAAAGAGGGAGGGAGGGAGAAAGAAAGAAAAAGAAAAAAAAAAAAGTAGGATCTTTTTCTGGAAATGTTGTCTTTATTTGATGCTAACATCCTTATGCCACTTTATAATTCACTTTAGCATTTTCACTTTAGTATTTTAACTTATGTTAAAATACAGTAAGACAAGCAGTAAGTTTTATTGACACATGAAGTTAAAGTCAACACTAAAGTGAAAGGTCTCCTTTTAGTACATTCAACAATTTTTTTTATCCTCCCTAATTCCTGAAAACTTTGTGATACTTGTAAGTGTTTGAGTGTCTTTGGAAGTGTCCTGGCAACATGTGATAGCAGCCTTTGTCACACTGTACACCTGATACAAACCTTCTGAAAGGACGTCGAGGTGTAGCTGATTGACGCTCTTTGAACCATTTATCTCTCTGCTGCACTCTCACTGTATCTGCCTCTTTCGTTCTTTTTAAACTCTCTTAAAATAATGAAATGGATAGAAAGACAGAGGGAGCAAGAGAAAAGAGAAAATGAGAACAAGAACAGGAGAGGGGAGGATAATATGGCAATTCATGAAGATTGTCGCATGTTTAACATGAAAGGCCCTGAGAACTCAGGAAATTGGCTTTGGCCTATTTTGAGTTTGGAGCACTGGGCATATCAGTGACTGTGGGATGAAATGAGAGAGGCCCCTGAGGTGCAGCAGTATGGGTGGAGGGGTAGCAGATCACTAGCTGCTAAGGTCAAAACTGCACAAAAAAAAACATTTACCAAAACGAATAACATAAGAAAAAAGTACATTTGTTGCAGGATCAATTGGTCAGTGGGTTGTTCAAAAGATTAGATGAAAGGCTAATTTGAACTGTACTTTTTTTTTTTAAATATGCGATTGAGGTTATTAATGAACATGTGAGGAAATTTCCATTAAAAACTGTGAATTTCCTTTGCTAAATTGCTGTATACACTTATATGACACACATTTTCTATCTGTCTAACTTAAGAGATAAAAGAAATAATACAGCTTGAAAATATATCAATGACATTTCCTTATGGTATATACAGTATCTTAGAAAAGATAAAAGATTCAAAGAGTCATCTCTTCCAGCATTTTAAGTATAATATTTTAAGTACAACATTTTTAATATCGTATAATATATGTATTCATAGTGTGTATTTTCAAAACATTTTAAAATAGGTCTCTGAATAAATTTAATCACAAACATGAATATTTATCATAAGTAGTATCTCACATCCTAATTAGCATCCCCAATTAGCAAATTAAGTCGTCAGCACTCACAAAGAAATATAACACTTTTAATAATGTACAGCAGCAGAAGGAAACGGATGCTTTTCAGCCCTGGGCTTTCTTCAGCATTTCTTCAGACATTTGTGGGTGTGACCCCTATTAGACAGCAGCCAGGGATCTGCTGGAGATTAACAACTAGCTGACACAAATCATAAAAACATCATTAAAAAACAAATACTAGTATGGAAAACAATAGTAAAAAAAAGTAAGTCATAAGAAGAAATATATCACATTCTGTTATTGATAACCAGATAGGTAACCAATTGACTTACACATTAACAATAAGAAAATGCATGTATGTACATATGTAAACTCGTCATATGCAGAACCTCCACAGCAAATACAAATAGACATCAATACCACTCATCTGTATTCATAAAAACAATTAATTATTTTAGCCCCTAGGATATTCCTCCCCTCAACAGTGACCTAACAGCCTCAATACCCATGAACTGCAGCCTACAAACTCCACGGCCAGCAAAATTAAAGCATCTGGCTATAGGAGACCTCTCATTCTTATTTCTGATGCTTCTCTTATGCTCAGAGATCCTCCTAATTCTCAATGCACTTTTTGTCTCACATAGCAAAACCCATGAGGACAATTTCAATAGGTAGACTACATGTGTGGTCCTACATGTGATTCTACCCCTGACTTCTGCCTGTGTGGGGATGTAAAAAATGGTCCCCTTTGATCATGGCATTACAATTCACACAAGTCGAACAAGGAAAATTTCCTGGGGAAATAGAGCTTAAAAAAAAAAAATGTGTCGGTCTAACATAGAGATCTGTCTTTTCGAGTCTGTCAAGGTCACATCCTAATTAGTCAATGTTGTTTTTATAAATTAGGATTTTCCCCGCCTCAACATGAATGAATTCAGGACTGATGAATCTTACATCTTCCTTTCATTAATTAAAGACTATTCATCAAAGAGTTACTATACTGCCAACCTCTTTTCTGAAACACAAGCACAGCACAGCTGAAAAGCACCAGTTTTGGTTATGGAGCTACAGTAGGCATTTCTATGTCCTTCTACCCATTTAATCAGTACTTCTATTGATTTACCGGATCAGCTGTCTGCAGCAATTCCTCACATAAAACCATCAACTGTCTCTCTCCCTCCGATCTCATCTCTCTGTCTCTCTGTCCATCTCCTGCTTGATCCATCACAGTCCATTCAAGACGCCTTTCTCTTAATGTCTGGGCTGCGCTCTTATCGTAATCAGTTAAGTATTTGTGCATGTACAGTATATGAACATAATAATGGGTTGTGGAAACAGGCCACGCACCACAAAATCTGTCTCTCGCTTCAGTCTCCAATCCTCCACATGGGCACAACTTCACAGCAGGGTAACAGGCTAGTAGCCAAACACACACACACACACACACACACACACACACACACACACACACACGTTAACACAAGATTGTCTGCTGCTCCAAAAACAGGACAGGAATAAGCAACGGGCACCTTGCTGTTCCTTGTCCCTGGCAAGATGAGGTCATGTTAGCCATGAATGAAATAAGCTGGCATCAAATAAGAGTGAATGAGGGGTGAGAAATACCATTTAGGAAGCCTTGACCTTGGTCTCTGATTTAGACACACAGGATGCCAAGATAAAGAGGAAGGTACAGTCAGGAGGAGGGGTGACACAGATGAAAATAAATTGCTGGCCGGGAGCACCGGAAGAGAAAGCACTAATGAGGACCACTTGGACAAACTGAGGCAGTGATGCATGCAGTGAATGGGGGCCAATAAGTAGATGGGAAAGCAAGGAAGACGAATTTTAAGCACGCATTCGTAAGCGTGTTTAGAGGAAGCGGGACAGTGGTCACAGGAGGCAGGCGCTGGGCGTGGACAGCTGGCTTGCCCAGGTGGCGGCAGACCGACTCGGAGTAGCAACCTTCTGCCGCTACCATTTGGCGTCTGTCTAGTCATGCTGACATACACGAGCTGATTGTCCCAGAGTGACATGCCTGCTGTGATTCAATGCCTCCTCAAGGCCTCTGTAATGACCACAAACTGTAGGTAAAAACACTACATCAGGTGGGATTTGGTATGCAGAAGCTACATACAACTATTATTTTCTGTTGAATTCTCATCAAATCGAAGCAACAGAAGTGGTGATATCTTCACTTTTAATCCAAAAACATTGGATCTTATATTTCCCACAATTCAACTGGACACCCTAGAGTTTGTGTGAAGTGTGAAGCCAAAACTTGCTTGTTTTTCAGCATTTTATATTGTTGAATTGACACAAGCAATTTGAAATTATGATCTTCAGCTTTGCAGACTTATGATTGGTCATTTCTCTTCATTATCTGACATTTTATCAACTAAATAATCCATCAATTCATTGAAAAAATAACCATTATTAATGTCTATTTGATCAGCTATGTTCAAGCTCATCAAATAAATGATGAACTAGCACACACGTACAAACAACCACTTCATAAACAGATGACAACCTCTGCTGTCCGGATTAAAGTGAAAACCATTTTTTTACACATTGATCTGATGGTTCACTAGAAGTTCATTCACCACTACACTCACACATACAGTACATGTGAGCCACAGTTCATAGCCTTCGTATTAACCTTATCTATCGAACTAACCCTTCACACTGGCGGTCCCATAGCCCGAGGCACTGTTGGCGATTGGTAATTAGTGATAAGGGATAGCAGGGCTCACATACTCTGTGCTCATTGGTTTGACTGGTTGTGTTAGCATGCAGTGTCACACGCTGGAGCACAAATGAGCGAACTGGTTCATCGATGTTAACATGGGTATTTTCTTAAACGAGCCAGACTTCATGGGCAGAAATGTCCTACATTGTTGGGAAAAGGGCTAGGTCGACTTTTCAAGAAACATCAACTAACTGAGCTACAGTCACTCACCATCTCCATCAGGAATTTATTTTCAAAAGACTAAGAGACTGATTGAGTGAAGTTTAAAACTTGTATCAATACACCACTGTGGCCTCATTGCTCTCTTTTTGTCTATTGTCCTTGCAACTGAAAGAATGAATAGACATCCATGTCCCATGACAATAAACCCAACACATCAAAGATAAAATGAGAGACAAGCAAAGAGTTCGGAGTGAGATCTGTGAGACAGTTAAGGGCTTCAAATATCCCTTTTTATGTTGATAATGCCAGGTTAAGTGGGACATGGCTACGTGGAAAGCTGATCAGCATGATACTAGAATAAAACACCAAGTGGTCAACAGTGGTTTGCCCTGACTGCAGAAATCACTTTGGACTGCATCTATTTCGTATCCGAGTGTGCCTCATACAGCTTAACACTCCTGATACTTAAAGGCCTTTGGAGTACAAAGGATCTCCAATTTACCTGAATACTTAAATAAATAAAACAAGTATTAATAATAATAACTGTAAAATAAAAAACAAATTATATAATCTATCCTCATTTCAGCTCATTGATGATCAAGCAATGCAAAAAATGTGCCACTAACTTCTCACCACTGTCAAAGACTAGTAACTATCATTCAGTTTCAGATAATCATCTCTCATTGTTACAAGGGCACATCAGTCCGCATCATTGGAGCTGATTCTGGGTCAATCCCCACCCCATTTCCTTCTCATTTCCCCTCCCTAACGCCCACCCCCCGTCTGTTCTGTCTGCTGCTCCATGGGGGGAGGTGGAGGCACAAGAAAGAAAGAATTAAATTAGCTTCCTTTCCTACATTTTCATGATAGACGGCCTTGTCAAGGTCAGCGAGGTGCTAGCCAATTTCTGCTTGATTCCAATTATCTTCAAGGGTCTGAAAGAGGAGGCACTGGCCATTAAGATAATATTTGTTGTCTGAATGTATACTGGATGCTTTTATTTAAAGTGCTTCTTAGCACCATGACTGTGTTTAGTTTTAGTTCATGGGCTGTCATGCAAATACAATAATCTACACAGTGTTAGAGCCATACTCAACAGACCCTGTGTGTCAATGAGTGATGGACTTCATAAAAGGAATAAGATCAAAGATTAAAATCACACAAAGAAAACACACAAAGAGCCAAAACATTGTTATGTTTATCATTTTTCTTCCATAGTATTGAAAGTATTTAGTATTCTTACAAAGAAGCACATTTCAATTCATTTTTTGTGCCTGAATCACGTTTTTTGCACATTTTAACTACTGTTTTGCATGTGATAGACCACATTTCTGAATATACCGTTTATCATATGTGAAATGTTTTTAACATGTGATATTACATGTGATGTTTTGCTCTGAACAACTTGCCCCTGATAATTTAAATAAGGAGGCCTAGAACCAACACCAACCTCAACACGTGCAAAACCACACAAAACACTAAAAATCACTGAATATTTATGTGATATTACATTGAAAATATTTCAAGAATATGAAGGTTGCAAAGTCAAACAAACAGACAAATACACGCACAGCTGCCAAAATACACAGCTTTGTTCACCTTTTTCTTTCACACATGCGCTGCAGAGCTGCAGACTGCTGCCATGACTCTGCTTGTCTGTCTGCCTCCCTGGAGGGCTGGTTAGCATTACCACCAGCCCAGCCTCCTAGTCTGTCAGACAACATTTAGTATGAGTGAGTGCTAATGTAGCCAAGCGCCATGTCTGTCTGTCTGTAGGTATGTGAACTTAGCCAGGGGCTAAAGTCCTAGCTTTTCTGTCAGGTACACATGTATACTCTTTAAATGTCTGTCCAGGGGGTTAAGTGATACATACATGACCTTGGAATGATGATCATTAGCCTCATGAAATGAACAGCGGGCCAGACAAGATAATGAGCTACAGCTAAATTTGGCTAATTTGGCCTTTCCTACCAGAGAGAGTGTTGGGCTATGTTTTACTGCAAGCCTGTCTCCAGAGACGGCATGAGGCTGAGCTTTACCGGTTATCTCCTCTCTCATAAAATATTTGTACACAACCTGCCAAGCACCAAACATCATACAAAGTTAGCGATTCGCTGGTGAACATTGCATTTAGCAGCTAAAGAAACAGATATTTCCCTTAGATGTTAGTGGAGAGCAAAAACAAAGCAAAAAGGAGAGTTCATTTTGGACTTACTACAGTAACTGTGTTTTTATGCCTACTGAATACACTTCTTTTAATAATGTGTAATGTTAATTAGCACATGCTGTGTTTTATTAGCATCTTTGCCACATAGTACATGAGGTAGCCAAAAATGTAGCTTAGCCTGTTGGATAGCAGCTAGTGTCCAACATCAGACTTTTTCTTTTATCACTTTAAATCAAGAAAATCTTAAGATTTTTTACATCCATTTGGATATTTTTCAAAAAGTTATCAAACCTATTTGCCAAACTCTAGCTAACGCCAACAGCCCTGTATGAGAAAACGTATAAAACATACTGTATAATGCTCAATACCACCACATGTAATTCCAGTCAAGCAAATCATATATTTCAGTTCTTCAGTTAGTTAATTAGTGCTGAATTCAACATTTTTAAAGTCCCACCCTGCTGTTGTCTCTCTCCATTCACACACAACAACACAAAACAAACTCAGACACAAACTCCAGCAGTGATTAAGCTACTTAGCACTGAAGGTGATTATGGACCAGCTGGTCAAACACACAGATACACACACACACACGCACACACACACGCACACACACACACACACACACACACACACACACACACACACACATACAGACACACATACAGACACACACACATAAACACACCCCACCCCTTTATATCTGCGCAGCAGACACTGACAGCAGCACCACTGAAGCATGCAAATCAACAGTACACAATCTGGGACAAATTCAGAGATAATATAGATGAGACATCTTTTGTCTGGTCTATAATATTTACACTTCCGTACAGAGCTGAATCCAATTTGTCTGTTCAGGAATGGCACAAGAGGCAAAAATAAAAATTCACTGAAATGAAAAACATTGCCAACGTGACTAAATCAATTTCAGACAGACACAGAGAAAGAAAGAGCACACTAAAGCTCCTCTGCAGAAATGCTGACCTGCTCAGTGTGCAATGCTTCAAGAGGCGGTTCTGAGGCTGAGGAAAGATGCGTGCATGTTTTTAAAAAGAGACACAAAAAACATCATGTGATTAATAAAACAGAAGAGGAAGAAGCAGAATTCATTAACTTTGTACTTTATATTTATCACAGGCAAACATTGGCAAGTGAGGTTATATTTCTAGTTTTTGGTTTGTTTTTTTTAAAAAAAAGCAGAAGACAATAATAAAGTGTTAAAGAGAATATTCAACATTAAAACAGAGAAGTGAATGAACTATTTACAGTCTAGACACAACACCTGAGGGCCTCCATCTCTCTGCCTCCTCCTCCCTCGGCGGGAATATGGCAAACACGTGCAGCTGTGCCCAAATTATTCATACACACGATGGCCAGACGTGCACGCGCACACACATGCACGCACGCACACACACACACACACACACATTTCATGTTTGGCTACGAACTCATATTTGCACACTACAGTAGCCCTTTTGACAACAGAAGAGACACTTGCTCCTTTTTCCTCCTGCGCCCCCCTCTGCCCTCCACCCTCCTCTTGTCTTTTTCTTCATTTTTGTTGTTTTAAATCACAGGGAATCACGTTGCTCTTTTCAGAAGATGAAGACCAGAATTTTTTTTTTAGCCGCCCCTTTCCTCTCTGCTGTATTCTCTAAAAATATGGTTTACAGGGTCTTCATCCACATTTACCCTCCAATTCCCAGCCTTTGCTCAGTGTGTCTTTTTCTGTGTGTGTGTGTGTGCAAACTCAGCACAGAGCACAAAGACCTGCAGTGACATCAGACTCATTCACACTGTGTCCTCTGTCTACGCATACCCGAGAGGTGCTCTGTTTAAAGGGCCTCTTCTACGCCTCATCCCGTCCCACACACACACACACACAGATCCCCTGTGATTTCTAGATGACCACAACAATGTCAGCACACACGCAAACTGGTTGTAGTGTTTATTGAAATATGCAGACCACAGAGGGTTTGAAAAGAAATGTATTTAATGTAATGCTAATTCATCACTTGTACTGACCACACAGTTCCTAAAAAGCTTTTCTTGTGTTCAGAAAGTATGAAGGATTATTGTTGGGACAGTTTAGAAGGCCACAGCTGACATATGATGAGACCCCGATAACAGAAAAAACAAAATGTTAAGACTGAAGCGCCTTTCATTCCTGACTGAATTCAAATAAATACAGATCTGTGTGCATGTGTGTGTATATGTGTGAGTGTGTGTGTGTGTGTGTGTGTGTGTGTGTGTGTGTGTGTGTGTGTGTGTGTGTGGGAGGTGGACGAGTAGGGGGAGAGAGAAAGTTGGTCACATTCCAGGTTTTGGTCACAGTTTCAGGCTTTATTTTGCTCTACAGTTCAGACAAGCTTGAGCAAGAGAAAATAAAAGGATGAAGTGAACATTTAGAGTGAAGTCTGAGATGACACATCATTACCATCAATTTGTCTTTTCAATTTTTTGTAAATTATGGAAACAGTAGACCTTTTAGTCATTGCAGACAGTTGTCTTCAGAGTGGAACATGTTTTTCAGCTCTCAATCTGGATACATACACTAATTCCTGGAAGGTTTATTTAAAACACGGCCTAATGATCTATCTATCTTCCACTTCCAGACTTTCACTGAGCATTCAGTTGTAACTGAGCATGTCATCAGGCTCCTCAGCAGCTCACGAAGCAGGAAGTGTACAGGAAGTGCGGATAGTCCAGCGGCAGCCTTTGCAGGAAGTCATTCTGCAACAGCAGCACACCATTTGGGAGTGCTGATGCACTTCGCAAGGAGAAGTTAATCAACAGAACAGTTGCACAACTCATTTCAACAGCAAAGCCCACGCCATGCCCCAGATATTTTAGTCTTATATATCTATAAGACTAAATACATATGCTCAGGGTGTCAGGACCTAAACACTCAGCACACAAGCACTGCTCCCATCTCAGAAACACAATCAGACGCCTCTATTGTTAATGCCTGTCATCAAGTGTATCATTAAGTTAAGTGTTATTGTTTGGAAACCAAGATTAAGGAGTGTAGCAATGGCAACCTCACTGACTTATTTGTCCTGCAGGCCTGGTTCGTTGGCTACAATCTGCTTGTAAAGCCTCTGAGCCTGTAGAGCCTGATTATGCAACAGACCAAATGTTATTAACCAGGTGATGTACAAAACACCCAGAATCACTTTCTTTAAGCAAACATCTGCAGTGTATCCAGGATGTTACCAGCAACTTTTAGGTCTCATTTCAGAGGTTTCTGTCTCCTACACTGCCATGACACATGCACATAAATGTACATGCACACAAGCAGTGCAAGAAAGGCAGCTTCTTCAGCACTCTTGCACTCAACACTCATTTGAAGGGCAACAACAAAAAAGAAACCATGTGACCATCAGGGTGGCGTGAAGAGGAAGTGATGCACAGCTGCAGACGGCCAACATGGGCATGTACTCTGTTACATTTCCTGCTCCTCTTCCCTCGTTTAAGGCCAAATCACTGATTAGAAAGAACTTTGGCGGCAAGCCGGCAACTCCCATCAACAAAGCTAAAGTGCTTTCACTTTTTCTGACCTGTGACTGTGAATCTGCAGCAAGCTGGTCGGACTCTGGGGGGGCGTGGGGCGGTGAATGTTGAGACCAAGTGTAAGAATGCTCTCATGAAGAGATTACATTGCAGCACTACCCTGTGAGTAGTACAGCACATTCTGTAGGCAGATCAACTAGTTTCACACACAGAAACACAATTTCCCACCAGAGTCCAGCCATTTTAAAAGGCAGCCCCCTGGGGAGGTGTGTAACCCAGACAGAGCCTGTGTGGCAAAACTATTAACATACACAGGAAACAGACGAGACTGGTAGCCTACACAGGACATACGTCCAACAACAAAACACCACCTTTTTAAAGTCCCATTTAAAGCCTTTGTGTATCAGCTGTGAGGCGCCCCTTCCGCAGTTGTATTCCGCCACTCCTGTTTTGTTTTGAAGCCTGTGTTTTGGTGATGGGGGTGGAAAAAGTCTGCAGCACATTTATGGATTTATGAAAAACTATGCAGGACAGTGCACATGTTTGACTGTATCAACATTTTGTAAGGAAACAAATCTAGCATAGACATGATATAATAGCATTTTGAACCAGTCAATGAACATGTTAGCAGAGCACCAGAAAGACAAAAGCAAATCTTTTTCCTCAGCTGAGCCCTTAAGCCAAAATGCTCTGCGTCATAACTGTCTAAAATACCCCGGTCATCCCCCCTGTGGGCTCTAACAGAACACTGAATATTTTGTGCTCTATTTGCAGATTTTTAAAAACTTCAATCTCCTTACTGTCATCATTTCGAACCACAAATGCATGAAACACACAGGACTCCTTGCTGATTCCTTGAGTCATTTGTTTTGGCAACAGGGCTCAAATTAGACAGAGAGGACAGCCTTGAGGAAAGGACTGCTAAGGTGAGAACATCTACCGGCAGTCACAAGGTCAAAGACCACAACAGCACTAAACAGATTTGTCTTTGTGTCTATTTATACACAGCTATGGAGGCTGACTTAGCACTTTGGTGGAAGTCAGCCTGTCTGAAATGAATAAATGGCAGGGCTACAGCAAGAGAGAGAGGAAAGAGCAAGGGACAAAGATCAATATGCAAATGAAAATTTATACACTGCTCATAACTCTTTCGTGAAGTTACACCTGACATACATGCAGACACACAAAAGCTGAAATACTGACATCTACAGTAGCACATGCATGCTCAGACCCTGCCCTGACATAAAGCTTTCAAACTGGGGAAAATGCAGCACTCAACGTAAGATCAACGACATGGGGAGGCACCCTCAAAGTGAAGTGAAACTGCACTCATGTCTGTGTGTGAGTGTGGGTGTGACTGTAGGAGTTTTCTCATTCTTATTGGCCCATTTGCATCAGACTAAGCTTATCCTGTAAGTGAAGGCAGCTGTATAAAGATGCAGCAACCGAGCCAGGAGCAATGTAATGACAGGCCACTTAGTAGGGAGTTACATTACATGCATCTCATCATGTTTGACTTGACTGCAATGCAGAACCATTGACTTTAGTGTGTGTGTATGTGTGTGTGTGTATCCACATCCATTCTTCAGTCGGTATTGTAGGTCATGTCACTGGTTAGATGGACATTGTTTAGGGGGAGGCAGTGCAGACATTCAGGAAATGGATGCTGGCGACTCAGACTGTGTGTGTGTGTGTGTGGTTGGCCCTCACTACAACCTCATAGCCCTCCACATACACACACAAACACAGAAATGTAAGCTTTACGCAGCCTGCCCGAAGGCTGTACAACATGGGAGCAATTAAACACTGTCCTCTCTTATCAGCAGCCGACTTTCAGGGAAAAAGAGAAGGACGCTCGGCAGTCATTGAGAAAACTGTCGCTTCATGGCAGGAAGTTATCCTTCTCCACATGTTTATTTGCGTGCTCCCCATTTCCTGTCAAATGCACAGACACTTTTTGCCACCATTTACAAGGCATGTAAATACACACGTCGATCACAGATGATGAAAAGGAGCAGGCCAGCTCACCCACCAGCGTGGTGGTGTAATTACACAGAGGGAGACATTTAATTACAAAGTGTAATTCATGCTACTACTATAGGTTACTACTGACATGTGTGTGGCTGTGACATGTTGATTTGTTCCCCCTTTGCCAGGCGTGCAGTGGATGATAGCAATGAAAATACACACTGATGATTCAGTGCTGCATCGCAAAATAAAAAAAAAGAAAATGCAGACAGCTAAACACAACCTGTAGTGATATCTGTCACCTTCTCTCATTCACTCACACTCTGACAACAAGGCTCTGATTTGCTCTCCAGACTTTAATCAATAACTTTGGTTGAGCAGCAGCCGCCAGCTCTCTCTCTGCAGCTTCTCTCTTTCTTCGTCTCCTTTTCTTTTTTTGTGCTTTTTTCAACAACACTACCTACCCTACTTCCTGTTACTGTTGCTGTGAGCAAGCACAAAAAGATTCACTCAGCGGTTGATTGACAAGTGACTCTAAAACCTCCCCTGAGGGAAATGGGGCCATCTTAAAAGGCTTGCTCTACTGTGCCCACCCCCCATCCTAAACCCCCACTAAGTTCAATCAATGGATCCTAAACAGGGGTCCTCCAAAGAATTCAATCAAGGCCCTAGCAGAATGATGATAGATAGCAGAATGTTAGATAGCAGAATGTTAGATATCATTGCTACTCTGGTCCCTGTACATTAGGAATGGGATATGTACCAAGTTTCATTCTTTCCAGCAATTATCAAGGACAACAACTGGATCATGCAGAGCAACCAGGATTCAGTAGCTAATGTACAAAGGCCATGAGAAGGACAGAAAGTGGGCCAGTCAGACCACCGACTCAGCCTCACCACACTGTCAAATGAGCATGAAGCAGCCCCAATCACACTCCAGTCAATTTCAGAGGCTGCCAGCCAGCACATGCCTGCACATGCACATTTATATGATCCCTCTGCATCTACATTTAACCTTTGCACACGCACACATACACACACACACACACACACACACACACACACACACACAACATTATCTCCTGATATGAATTCAAAAGCTAATGTGCTGCCTGAGCTTTTGGGTGGACCTCCAACAAAGGCAGTGAATGACACAGCTCTGAAGGAGAGCATCTCTTTGTGCTCATTTGCAGAGGGGGGGTACATACACACACATACACACATATTCTGCTTTTAAAACATGGTGATGGAGCTAACTCAGACGCACACATGTAAGGTGTTCACTATAGACAGTGTTAGGATAGAGTGAGACTGCAGGTGCTTGCCTGTGAGAATAATAATACAGAAATTGACTTGGAGAGGAACGCCCATTCTCCTCCCTGCACCTGTCTGCAGCTGTCCTTGTCACTTCACTCAATGTTAAACCCTGAATGCAAACCGCTGCTTCTCACAAAAAGGACTTAATGCTGTGGAGAGCTTGTGCCCCCCAACATGATAACAGTCATATAGATATAGCGTAGCACTGATACATGGTTTGCCTTATCAATACTATGCAGAGCACCACCCATGTATTACAAAACAAGGTGCAATAGTCCTGTATTGTATACTAGCTGTATACCCTGTTTTATCCTTGAATAGGGGGAAATACTGAGGAGTGGTAATAGTAAAATAAGGTTGTAGGTGTGCAGGATGCTTTTAACTGGAGGCACAGACACAATGTGGTCTGCTAAGGTCGGCACATTTCCAGAAGACAGACGTCGTAGGCTTACCTTAACGCAACCTTCACACAACAGTCACCCTGGCTCGCCATTATCGCTTTCAAGCTTCACCAGTATTTGGGCTATGTCTGGTTCTCAGTGTGTGTAAACCGAGCGATGCTGCGGCATGAAGGAGCAGCGCGACGGTGCTGGTGTCTCAGGTCAGCGAGAGCAGCCGTCAAGACCTGCCGGCGGTGAGCTGCCTCATAGGGACTCCTCCTGTCTTCTTCTCCTCTGCTGTGGCGGTCATTTCTGGCTCACTGATGTTTGTCATATCGCAGTTTAACCCGCTTCTTTTTTTTCTTTCTGTGGTCTGCCTCAGTCGCTACATCCTGTTTAAAGTGCGTATGAGCGAAGCGTATGAGCGAAGTGTATGAACGCTCCTCAACAGACACACCACTTCTCTGAGAGAGAAGCGATCAAGCTGAAAGAGCGCTGAGACAGTGAACTGGAGGAGGTAAATGCCGCCTTCAGGGACTGTCGGAAGTATTTTATTCACCCATGGATCGCTCGTGTAGGTTATGGCCCCTCTACTAAATACTCTAGCAGCTATCACCTCGCCACGAAGCGTTAAGAATGATAATTTCCCTTAGAAAAATATATTAAAACAGAAAAATGTAAACAAATCATCATTTTCCACTCCTCAACCATAAACCCATCACCAATAATTTGATTAGGTAAATGTATTGTAAAAGTAGCAATGCCCACGATATGAAAAACTCCTAAAATTCCCTTGTCCTAGTTAAGTGAAAGTACTTAAGTTTTATCAACAAAATGTACCCAAAGTATCAAAAGTAAAATGCAGTAGAAGGTCTCATCTTAGCTGTGTATTATAATGTTATCACTAGTGCATTATGTTAACAACATTTGAGTGTTGCAGCTGGTCAGCTGTCACTCAATCATCACTTACATTATAAGTGCATTTGGACAGGATCCTCTAATGTAAGTATGAACAGGAGGAATGATTACAGCAAGCAAAACCTGTTTCTGTGTTCATATGGGCACCTGACTGTTGTTTTTAGACATGAAAAATTGTTAACATGTCCTCTGTAAAGAAATAAGTAACTACAGCTGACAAACGAATGTAGTGGGGTATATATATATATGTGTGTGTGTGTGTGTGTGTGTGTGTGTGTGTGTGTGTGTGTGTGTGTATGTATATATATATATATATATATATATATTTCCTCTGAAATGTAGTGGAGTAGAAGTAGCCTTTCATAAACACAAGGACCTAAAATTGTACTAACGTACAGTACTTGAGTAAAAGTACTTAGTTACATTCCACCTATACATAAAGATCAAATATACTATGGAGTAAAGTGCTGTTTTCTAAACTTTGCTGCATATTCTGTGACAGTACAATAATACGAGGAGTCATTGAAAGCGCCATAACTGCATGCGATTGACAGGCACTAGAGCCAACTGCTGAAGTAAGCCCGCCCTCATTGAGCTTTATGGACCAATCAGAGGGCTCAACAGGCCTATGCGGCCCCGCCCAGCCGCACACCCACCACCGACAACCAAGACTGCAAACCTGGAACACGCCGACTGCCAGTGGCGACATCTGAGGTCCGTTAAACTGCCATAAACAGAGAGAGAGAGAGACTGTTCCCATGACGGAAAGGAGGGGCCAACACTTTAAGCACCTTGAGGTCAAAGGTTTGCACTTATGCAGAGGTACTTATGTCCTAGCTGAAGATGGAGTTAATTTGTTCTGGTTTGGATGGGAAGTTACACTCTGCTCACTTCCCTCTCCTGCTGAGTCACAGCAAAAGGGGAAATTGAAGTGCTTTCTTTTGAGAAGGGTCAAAATGATGCTGTTTTACAATGTCTTCTCTCGTTTCCATCCATACTGTGGTATTTTAAATATTTATTGTGGGCTTATACCACAAAATTATACGTTTCTCTCCTCGATTCAATTTCCTCTAACATGGTGATACAATAAGATTACTGTACTTTATATGATCTGTGCAAAGTCACTTAACCACATGGCCAATGACACTACAGCTGTCCACTGATGTCATTGCACTGGCAGGATTCAGATCTACACTTGCGGCATGAAATCTTCAACTTCATCATCAATGACTCATCCTCCGAAGTGAACAGATCAGAGCCAGTTTGCCAATGTCAGTCGTCTGAACTACAGCAACCAGTTTCCTAATACACATACACAGTTCAGTTAACTGTTTCACAACTACAGAAACATACATCTTCATCTAGCTTTCCTTTTTATTTATTTAATAGATAACCCATCTCTTTCATACTGGTAATAATATCAGTTTTCTATCTGAATGCAAAAAAGTCCCTACATAGTCACAAACAACAATCACTTTTTTGTTATGAAACACACTTCATGAATGGTTGCAGGAACAATAAGCCCCATGCACTGTAGAGCTTATGACTGTGTGTGTGTGTGTGTGTTGGCATCCCAAGGACCAGGTGGCGATGTTAGTGCTGCACGGGCTACGTTCCCCATCGGAAGCAGTACTGGATTCCACACAAGATTAACATCCAGTTATGTGGATAAAGCTACAATCCTCCTAGATCTGCTGGGAGCTGGCCACCAGCCACCTCCTCAGCACTTTACAATGTGAAAAGCACGTTTCATAACCGTACTGTGTGGGTTTTAAAATCCTGAAGATATTTCAATATTGTAATTGCCAAACTGCAGCATAATCCCTATATTTAGGCTACACATCGTCAAAATAACAGCACCCTAATTACATAAGAGGCATTCAAATGCAATCACTCCAGATGCCTTCAGGTTCTGTCAGTCACGGTGAAGTCAGCAATTCATTCTCCAGCTTGGATTTGACTCTTTGCCTCCTCCGGTGACAAATACACACACATATACACATAAATCCACTTCATGGATCTTACTTGATGTTTTTATTTCTCATTTCTGTAGCATGTGATTATATCCTGACCTAAAAACATGAAGATGACTCATAACTTTAATGTGCCACAATCGCTTTCTAGTTTTCAAATGTTGAATACATAATTTTAAAATAAGTTCTAATAACTAAAAATAAAATCATCCACTCCCAATTCCTAATACATCATGCTGCCATATATTCAGTATGTTGCATAAACTGAATATATCAGCTTTGTGTACTGAATACAGCAAAAACTGAGATGCATTCAATGCCAGAGAAGTCCAGTGTTCTCTTTCACTGCTCCAACCAAAGCATTATGTTGCTTTTTTCAGTAAAAGTGAGACGGAGAGAGCGAGATGGAAGATGAAACTGCACCCTAATGTATTCTCCATCCTTATTCTTTGATGTGTCTATAATCCCTCACATGCGTTTTCTATATTTGACTTTGAAGCTCCATAAACTAATCCCCCATTCTCTACCGTAACAAAACCGCTTGAATTGGCCAGGATTGCGCAAAAACACACATTTTGACTACTCTCTGACTGGCAGAGAAAGAGTCATGCAGTTGAATTATACACAGTTGTTTCATGTTTATTTTTGCACCTCCCTCCACTTCCTTCACAGTGGGGATATGTGGCTGAGTTTAAAAAGTATGCGGGGATGTTTGATGGTGTGTTACAGAGGAGCTGCTTATGTGTTGTAGATTTATGTGTGTCAGCTATAGTGGCACAGCAGAGCAGGTTCTTGCTAGTTCTTGGCAGTGCTGGACCCCCTGTAGTGCCTTGTCCCATCACCCCATAGAGCTCAGCTTTCAATGTTTACAGAGGAAGTAGTGAAATTACTGAATGATATTACAGTTTGCCAATACGTGTTTCCTTAACTTGAGATTGACAATGGGATAATAGTTTGTGTATTCTTACATGCATGTAAAATTTAAAGGTGTAATTTGATATTTTGGGAACAACACTTCGCGAGACTGTTAAAGCCACTGATTCTTCTCTCCACCTCTTTCTGTGGAAGAGTGCCTCTGTGTGTTTCAGGTCTGCCACACCCTCCCCTGTGATTGGATTGCCTGCACCTGACCTGCGTTCACTCATCAGTGAAGCTGTATATCAACCCCCTTGAACTAGTGTTTTGGACGTTTTGCTGCTGAGCTGATGGATGGGCTGGTGCTTTGAACCCTTTGTTTGTACTCTTGTGCTATTGGCACTTTGGACGTAGCTCTGTGTAACCAGCTGACTTTCTGGAAGCATTGTAGGGGTTCTCTGCCTTTTTTTTCTCCCTCTTTTTCTCCTGTTTTGTGGCTAGTCAGGGAGCATTAGCATTATCTTTTTTTTTCATTCTGTAGATTAAGGAAGACTTTTAATTTCTAGTTAGAGCGGGGTTCTTTTGTTTGTTGTTTTGGCCTTGGAGACCCTGACGCTTAAGTTGCTTCCACCTTTTTCTTTTTTTTTTACTATATTTGCTGGTTAATGTTCCTCATTTTTGTAAATAAATACTGCATTTGCCACTTTGCTATTGGTTAGCCGCCTCCTTTTTGTTGTTTTCGTGTACAGTTTTTTGGTCAGCTGATTATGTTACTCGTTGTGTTTCTCCCCTAGACAGAAAAGGTCGTAACGGAGACCAATGATTCTCATGTCTGCATGGTAAATATTCAGTAAATATAGCTACAGCTACCGCCAGCAGTCTGTTAGCTTAGCTTAGCATAAAGACTGGAAGCAGGGGGGAAAGCTAGCCCTTTCTTTGTCCAAAATAAAGCTTGGCAATATATTGATATTATATTGATACTGTCATGTGAGACTAAATATTGTCTTAGACTTTGGACATCGCAGTATAATGATATGGCATGAGTGTTGTCTTTTCCTGGTTTTAAAGGCTGCATAACAGTAAAGTGATGTAATTTTCTGACTATTTATCAAAAACCTCATTGTGGTAATATTTTGTGAAAGTAAAAAATAGTCATACTCATAATATTGTTGCAATATTAATGTTGAGGTATTTGGTAAAAAAAAATAGTGATATTTGATTTTGTCCATATCACCCTACTGTTGTCCAAAGGTAACAAAATCCACCTCCAAAATTCACAATAAATATCTCATTCATTTAATCAGGAGTCTTAATGTCACTCTGAGATTGCCAGGCAACCAACAGAAAGTCCAGGCACTAGCTGCACCCAATGAAGACACGGTTACACATCTGAACTCCAGAAAACTGGAAACTGTAAATTTTGCACATAAGGTTTTTGTACACAATTTTCTCATGTAACTCTTGGCAAGAAAGCAAATTTGTGTATAGCTTTAAGAATATTTTGTAAAACTGCACTGCTCTTTCCATTTAGTTACAATAAATCAGCTAAGAAATTTGAATTTGTAAAATTTACAGAAAACAAGCAACATTTCAACTGTATCTTGATATGATAACAACATATATTTTGATATTGATATTTTAATATTTTCCAATATATTTTGATAATATATATTTGATTGATTATATTGATGTAGCTTCCAGGTTTTTCACCACTTCATATCACTTTTATGCTTAGTATTGTACTTCAAGGATGAATGTACTTCACTCCCATACAGCCTGGTTGTAGATCATATAGGCATTCACACACAGATCACCAGTCACCAAAGAATATGACAGTGGTGAGTGATCAGCAATGGTCATGACCATGATCCACTGTAGAGAAGACCTATATTTCGACTTCTATCCTCAGGCAAAATGCTGACCCCATACTTTCTCCATCTCTGCCCAGGCTCTGATGCTTCCTGCTGTGACTGGGTGGAGGCTGGGGGGTGGCTCATAGTGGCTGCTATAACCTCGGGGTGCTTCAGAGAGGTAGTGACACTCATTGACTGAGTTACTGCTGCATCACAGGATGTGAGGCCAGAATGTATGTGTGTGTGCGTGTGTATGTGTGTGATGAGAGGAGAAGGTCAACAAGGAGTGGTTTTTCTCTGATCCTCTGCCCCAAATCTCACTGCATGGGCGCGCACACACACACACACAAAACACTAATAGAGTCCATCTGTGTCAGCTGACAAGAGAGAGACCCCCAACAACTCCAGGAACAAGACTGTGCTACCTTGACTTTTAAATATGAAAAATTATAAATAAATTATAATTATTATAAATTAAATAAATGATGCTAAAAATGTTGCCATCAGCTCTGTTCACATACAAAATATATCCTCAATGATCAATACATGTTACCCATAACACTCATGTGTGCTAATGTTTACAACAATATCACAGATTTTTTAATTCAAGAGAAAATATAATTCCTGAGATAAAATGAAATCAGATTTTGACTGAATTCAGTTCTGCTTGTGAGAATTCATCAAATATCACAAGCTAGTTTAACTAACTATAGTAATCAATGAATTAGTAAATTTACCTAATTTATTTGTGTGCTCAACTTATCTTACCCCGTCACCTACCCTCTCTCTCTATGGGCATCCTGCACCTCATTTCTATGGAAACAGCCTCTGAAGAGGGCAGGCAGAAAGGGACAGGAAGATATGCTGAAATGGCAGAAAAACCTCTTTGTGCTCTTAGGGGGTCTCAGAGCACAGAGCGCCTATAGAGGGTATAAAGGGTTAGACACAGACACAGACACACACACACACAGCTTCCACCGTAGGCAAAATGGGAGATAAGGAGCGTCACCAGACTCCCTAAATCCTCTTGGAGCCATACAACCAGAGCTTTATAGAAAACTTTTACTAGGACACAATATTTATTTTTTTCTTTAAAGGCTAGGATTGTGATTTTCTGTCATTTTGCTGTTATGGACAATTATAGTTGTTCTATCCACTTATGAGTGCTGTGACTAATGTGTTTGCATTCTTATAAAAAACACACAAAATATATAAAAACACAGACATGCAAAGACAGCATGAAATCCTGAACTTACTTGTGTCTGCAAACATCTGACTAAGACACACACACACAAAATCACACTCCATTCTGTATCAGAAAATTGGATTGCTGCTCCTGAATAACTTGATTATGAACAGCCTCCCTCTCACACTGGGGCGGTATCACTTAATAAAGCTAAGTGCATTGACACGCTCATATACACAAAGACGTGCACATACACCACGGCAGATCTATATATCAACCTATTACATGTACCCGTTTCATTGATAGATTAAATGTAAAAAAAAATATTAACTAAAACTAAGCTGCGAGAGAATACATTTATATAATAAAACAATTTTCTGGTCATAAATTAGGCTCAAATAGCCCATTATTCAATCAACCAAGTGCTTATTGCATTGAGGTGTTGGCTGATTAGAATCTGAAGGCTTCCTAAAAAGTTCTTTAAGTCAATAAATTCATATGTTGTCACAGCTAAGCAGCTAAGCCAATACTTTGAAGAAAGGCACAGACTAGGTATGGAGAAACACGCGATGATGGCATATGTTATGTTACGGCCTTTTTTCATACTGCTTTGTTAAAAACATGATCTAAAGGTTTTGTTTTTTTGTTGTTTTGTTTTTTTAAATGTAATGGCATATTAAAAGAAAATGTAGGTGTGCAGTAAAGTAAGTAAAAGTGTCCAGAAAAAACAAAAGATATACAGTTTCTTGATTGATGGTGGTGAATGAGCAGGCCTGTCCAAACGTTTGGACAGGCCTGCTCATTTAGGGGTTTTCTTTATTTTTTTTACTATTTTTGACATTGCAGAATAATACTGAAGACATCAAAACTATGAAATAACAGATATGGAGTTCTGTACTTATAAAAAAAGTGTTAAACAAACCATAATATCTTCAATGTTTTAGATCCCTCAAAGTAGCCTTGATGACAGCTTTGCTGTTGACAATATCTGCACCAGCTTCATGAGGTCATCACCTGGAATGGTTTTCAATTAACAGGTGTGTCTTATCAAAAGTTAATTGGTTGTGGTTGTTGGTTGTGTTGTGATGAGGTAATGTTGGGATACAGCAAATAGGCCTATTTGACTACTGTAGTATTCTATATTATGACAAGAACTGATCAATTAAATAAAAAGAAAAGGCAGTCTATCATTACTTTAAGACATAAAGGTAAGTCAACCCGGAAAATTCCAAGAAGTTTGTACGTTTCTTCAAGTGCAATCACAAAAACCATCAAATGCTGTGATGGAACAGGCTCTGAGGTTGGCCAGTTAACAGCACCTCAGATTAGAGCATGTGTGGCTCTTTAAGGGCTATTTGACCAAGAAGCAGAGCAATTGAGTGCTGCATCAGATGACCTGGCCTCCACAATCACGTGACCTAAACTCAACTGAGATGGTCTGGGATGAGTTGTGCTGCAGAATGAAGGAAAAGCAACCAACAGGTGCTGAGTATATGTGGGAACTCCTTCGAGACTGTTGGAAAACCATTCAAGGTGATGACCTCATGAAGCTGGTTGAGATATTGCCAAGAGTGTGAGAAGTTGTCATCAAAGCAAAAGGTAGCTACTTTGAGGAATCTAAAATATGAAAGATATTTTTGTTTGCTTAATACCAATTTCATAGGTGTTATTTCATAGTTTACAGCCTTCAGTATTGTTCTACAATGTAGAAAATGGTAAAATAAAGAAAACCCCTTGAATGTGTAGGTGTGTCCAAACCTTTGACTGGTACTGTTCATTGCTATTCTTTCTTGAAAAGTTGGGGAAATTTGATACACATTTTTAAATCATGTAATCAAATTTTAGCTGATTGTTTCAGTGTGTTGTTTAAATAAGCAGATATGAGATGATTGCTGGTTTATCAGAAAGAATTGTGAACATATTTTATAAAAACATGTTAATATATTTAGAAAATGTAACATCCTCCTGTAACATTACATTTGAACATTTTAACATATTTCTACATTTCATTAAATTACTTAGCAGATTTAACTTTAGATACAAATCATTAGCTTATAAATACAATGCATTATGTGGTAGATTAAACTACCCAGTATATAATAGTATATGAAGTAATTCATATTAGCTCGACTTAAACCAGCTACAACCTTAAAATGTTGCGTCAGTATTCATAAAACGTCAGTTATATAGTATGTATAACTGATATACAACACTATCTGCATAATAAATACTTTACTTTTGGTACTTATACTGTAATTTTCCTTGGGTAAGCTATATTTTTTATTCAAAACTTTGTCTGGCAGTTGTGTATTTTTACAGCTTGGTATTGCAGCTTGTTGGTAGAAGTTCTTGTCAGTTTCCTGGATTCACTAAATTTTCTGTCAAGTGGTCACTTTACCTTTTCTTACTTTTTCTCAGGATATGTGATTAAAAAAAAACTATAAAAAGATATACAACTTTGAGATTTGTCTTTGATTAACTGGAAACTGGTTTGACACCTGTGAAATGTTGATGCAGTCAGACTGCAGCTCTGTATCTCCATCTAGTGTTAGACTGTAGTACATACAAGTTATTCAGACCATCAGTTTCTTTACAAACTCAGTCTATTCAAAGAAGGCTGAGACGAATCCCACGTTAATGTTGTTTATTCATTTCAAGGAATCTTGGAGTCTGGAACTGTAGGCGCACAGTGTTTTTCGTTTTCGTTTTTGTTATTTCTTATGAATGACAAATTGAACTTGATTTATAACAAAAGACGGAGTGTGATGACGGTGTGAAGTAGCAAGGGATCATGGGAGTTGTTGTCTTCGTGCTTCAGCTTCACCAGGATGCGATTACTCCACTGTTCATGGTTCTGGATGTTTTTACCGGGAGCCAAATTATCCGCAGGGGTCTCCTCCTCTTCAGAACAAACGGACCCGGTGATTACAGGTAAAAACACTGAATGAAGCAGTTTCACCTAAAAGATCAGTGTTTCTCCGACGATGTACGGCGACCCACGGACGTCAGATACGGGCTGTTAGCTGAGTTGTTGCTAACACTTGTTCGGTTTATTTCTCTTATAACCTTACATTCAGACGTTCGTCCGGGTTCTCCCGGGAGCCGAATTATCCGCAGAGGTCTCCTCTTCTCCTAAAACAAACGTACACGCAGTTTAAAAGCATCAAAATACTAATTAAAACGGTTTTACCTAAAGAGTCAGTGTTTCTCCTACATAGTTTGGTGACGGCCGCACGTCAGGTATGGGCTGTTAGCTGAGCTGCTTCTAACACTAACACTTAAAATCGTTAAAATATTAATTAAAGCTGTTTTACCCTAAGCACCAATAATTCAGATTTTTACATTTACTATTCCTCCAGATGAGCAAATTGTAAAGGTTATGTTGCCTGAAGTTATATTTTCTCTGTTGGATAATAAACATTTTATCTATTTTGAAATGTCATTTCTGTTTTTCTCTTTCTTCTCAGTAACAAAGCTTGGGAAATAAGTTTTCAATTTGTATCGAATCGAACCGAACCGGACTGGATCGAATCGAATCGTACTGAAATCGTGTAGTATTTTTTTATTAATCGTCCCTGAATCGGATAATAGGCTGTGAATCGAGATCGAATCGGACCGTTTTGAGAGTAAAAGGTTCACACCCCTAATACCCACCCCGTTGTCATTTTATCAGGTTTTGGGGAAGATCTGACGCCCTTTAAATTTTTTAAATTTTTTAAACCCGCGACCTGTCGTTTTTTTCGGATTTTTGGCGTAACCTCCGGAGCTGAAATTTCTTTGGAACAAAGATAATTCTCTCCAATCTCTACAATTTCTCGATTAATACCCACCCCGTTGTCATTTTATCAGGTTTTGGGGAAGATCTGACGCCCTTTAAATTTTGACCATTTTCTCAAACCGCGGCCTGTCGTTTTTTTCGGGTTTTCAGGGTCACCTCCGGAGCTGAAATTTCTTTGGAACAAAGATAGTTCTTTCTAATCTCTGCAATTTCTGGATTAATACCCACCCCGTTGTCATTTTATCAGGTTTTGGGGAAGATCTGACGCCCTTTAAATTTTGACCATTTTTTCAACCCGCGGCCTGCCGTTTTTGTCGGGTTTTCGGCGTAACCTCCGGAGCTGAAATTTCTTTGGAATAAAGATAATTCTCTCCAATCTCTACAATTTCTCGATTAATACCCACCCCGTTGTCATTTTATCAGGTTTTGGGGAAGATCTGACGTTTTAAAGTTTGACCATTTTAAAGTTTAAAGTTTGACCATTTTTTCAACCCGCAGCCTGTCGTTTTTTTTCGGATTTTTGGCGTAACCTCCGGAGCTGAAATTTCTTTGGAACAAAGATAATTCTTTCTAATCTCTGCAATTTCTCGATTAATACCCACCCCGTTGTCATTTCATCAGGTTTTGGGGAAGATCTGACGGCCTTCAATTTTTGACCATTTTTTCGGGTTTTCGGGGTCACCTCCGGAGCTGAAATTTCTTTGGAACAAAGATAATTCTTTCCCAAAAACTTGATAAAATGACATGTCATGCTAAAAACGCAAAAAAAATGTCAGGTCTGCGGGTCACGTGAAAAATGGGTAAAATTCAAAGGTTGTCAGATTTTCCCAAAAACTCGATCAAATGACAATGAGGTGGGTAGTAAATGAGAAATGGGTGAGATCAGGAAGTTAGGGTTTCAGTGAAAAAAATTTGCAAGTTCCAGAGGTCATGCCAAAAACGCAAAAAAATGTCAGGTCCGCGGGTTACGTGAAAACAGGGTAAAATTCAAAGGGTGTCAAATTTTTCTTAAAACCTGATAAAATGACAATGGGGTAGGTATTTATTGAGAAATGAGTGAGATCAGAAAGTTTGGGTTTCATTGAAAAAAGTTTGCAAGTTCCAGAGGTCATGCCAAAAACGCAAAAAAATGTTAGGTCCGCGGGTTACGTGAAAACTTGGTAAAATTCAAAGGGTGTCAAATTTTCCCAGAAACTTGATAAAATGACAATGGGGTGGGTATTTATTTAGAAATGGGTGAGATCAGAAAGCTTGGGTTTCATTGAAAAAAGTTTGCAAGTTCCAGAGGTCATGCCAAAAACGCAAAAAAATGTCAGGTCCGCGGGTTACGCGAAAACTGGGTAAAATTCAAAGGGTGTCAAATTGTCCCAAAAACTTGATAAAATGACAATGGGGTAGGTATTTATTGAGAAATGGGTGAGATTACAAAGTTTGGGCATGGTTGAAAAAAATTTGCAAGTTCCAGAGGTCATGCCCAAAACACAAAAAAATGTCGGGTCCGCGGGTTACTCGAAAATTGGGTAACATTCAAAGGGCATCAGATTTTCCCTAAAACCTGATAAAATGACAATGGGGTTGGTGTAAATTGAAGTATGGATGAGATTAGAAAGATTGGGTTTAGGTCATATGGATAAAATTCAAAGGGCATCAGATTTTCCTTAAAACCTGATAAAATGACTATGGGGTGGGTGTTAATCGAGAAATGGGTGAGATTAGAATCAAATGACTATGGGTGGAATGTGGGTGGTCATCGAGCAATGGGTAAAATTAGCAAGATTGGTTGTTGGTCGAAGAGCGTCGGATTTTTCCGAATACCTGATGAAATGAATATGGGGTGGATGTTAATCTAGAAATTGATAAAATTAGTAAAAAATGGGTGAGTAAGGACTGGGGGTTTAATTCTGCTTTCTTTTTGATATATAAGTACTTTCTGGTCTGCTAGTCGTTTTCCAGAATAGTGTAGTTAATCTTTTGGCATGAAAGCCAGAAAAACAAATTTCCTATCTGTGTATGCCACACTGAAGTTACAGGCTACAAATTACAAGTTTTACAAGATTACAAGAGGAAGAATTTTGAACCTGTATTTACAGCTGAATCCAACTGGTCAAACATGAAGAGAGAGTCAATTTGTCCAATCAGAGGACAGATGGTTGTGGTTGATCATACTGTCAATAAAAATGTGACAGAAAAGGGCTTTTGGTTTCTTCTTTTTTTACAATGCAAAAATAGTTGCTAGTAGGATCATAAATTTAGATGTTTTGTCTGATTAGTTACTGTGTTCTGTTTTTTTGTTTTCTCAAATGTGTTTTTGTTTTGTTGTGTTACTGTTGTGTTTTGCACATCAGGGTCAATATAGAATAGTCAACATTTTTATTTCAAAGAGACAACAAAAAAGAAAAGAAAGAAAAACAATAAAATCCCATAAATACAAAAGAAAATGATGAGGTCATCCATACCTTTACGAGTGAAATGAGACTTGGTCGCCATCTGTCCAGGCTTTCACTGTGTCACTCTAATCTGCGGATCTTTTAACCATTAATCATTCATTATATGAGGATCTCAGCCTCCCCTTGAGAGAAAAACACTCCTGTCTGCTGATACAGAGGTTAGACATAACCATCCACCCCACTGAACACTGAAGAAAAACCCCAGTGCTGCTGGTATCCATCAGTTTATAGAGACTATTGGCTACTGTGGGGCAGAGAAAGGGGAGCATGCTTCTTTCGCACAGGTGTGTTTTCAGGAGCTGTCCGTGGTTCTGAATAGGACGAGACTTCAGAGAAACTTAGTGAACCTCTCATTCGTATTTGATCCAGCACTCCATCATAGTAAAGATGGGTTATTTTTAAATGACTACTTTGTAAAAAAAAAAAAAAAAAAGAAGAAAAGAAAAAAAAAGAAAAAACACTATTAGGTCACTTTTTCACTCTTTTACAGAAAAAGGGAGAGAGCAAATCCGAGCAAAGCAGTTTTTGTACTCACTTCTTTAAGTTTTTATACTTCTCAGGAGGTGACAGTTAAAGGTCCCTCTCTCTCACCATGCTCCCTGCTCAGGAAGCAGCCAAAATCTACCACACCAACTACGTGCGCAACGCCCGAGCTGTGGGCGTGATGTGGACAGTTTTCACCATCACCTTTGCTGTCATCACCGTAGTGGTCTTCATCCAGCCCTATTGGATTGGAGACAGCGTCAACACCCCTCAGGCCGGATACTTCGGCCTCTTCCACTACTGCATCGGGAACGCGCTCACCTCGGAGCTCACCTGCAAAGGGAGCGCGCTTGACTTCGGCTCCATCCCGTCCGGCGCCTTCAAGACGGCCATGTTCTTCGTGGGGATCTCCATGCTGCTGGTGGTGGGCAGCATCGTCTGCTTCAGCCTCTTCTTCTTCTGCAACGCAGGCAGCGTCTATAAGATCTGCGCCTGGATGCAGCTGGCCTCCAGTGAGCACAAAGTTTGGCATTAGCTGCACATTAGGAAGTTACTGCAAAATGTGGCTTACATATGCTTGTGCATGTTGTCTTACATTATGGGAGTTTCTAAAACATTACAACTAGGCATTATGCATTATAATCCTACAGTATATTGTACTTCTGTACATAAAGTGAATAGGAAATGTCAAATGCAAAACTTAAGTATGCAGTTCACTAAATATAAACAAATATATAAACAAAGTATTATGTCATTGGATAGGTTGTATGTTGCATCTGTGTCTGCGCTGCATCCCCAAAAAACTGCAGGACCTCAGCATACAATACATGTAATAACACACTGATGAGGACCATTATTCCTTGACTACACTGGTTCATTTAACCTTTAACCTTTCAAAATATGCATAATTCTATCTAAAACAGCGTGGACCTAAAGGTTTTAGTGTCTTGTAAAGTTCAAATGAATTTATTGACCAAGAGCAAGTTTTAGAGGATTCCACATAGATAAATAAGGTGTCTTTTATAATAGGTCAAACCAATAAAAAATTCTGTGCTTTAAAAGAGTGTTATGCAGGAAAGATATAACACCAAACTAAATCTAAGCAGGATGAGGGCACCAACACTAACCTTAGACTCCAGCCTTAATTTGCTCTCCTTTTTATCTTATTGAGGACACATGAGAGGTGGGCAGAGGTGTGCAGTTGCATAATAAAGGTTGGACGATGCACTGACAAATCCAAGAAACACCAAGTCTAAATTCAGTAAAAAAGAAAGAAACATTTCAATGTTTTTCTTCTAACAGAAAGAAATGAAACTCTCATCAGGTTTACTGAGGAAACATAGGGACCCAGAACAAAAGTTATTAGACTTGAAACACATGGCAGCTAGTGAACAGATGTAGTTGGAAGTGAAAGGTCGAGTCTGTATAAAGAAAATATGAAATTAACCTGGAGGTGTGCTGTTACACCTTCACTATCTCTTCTTCCTTCTCACATCCATCACATCTACCATTCAGTGTGTGTCAATGTATTAAAGAAATACTATAATAATCATTTTTGATCATGTAGAGTTTTAAAGTTATTTAATATCATGTAATGCTTTACCTATATTTGTTTTGGACGGTATCAACATTTTACTTGATGTGTTAGTACGCTCATGAGAAGCTGCAGTTTAATTATTGTCTATCTTGAAGTGGGTCTTGGAGAAAGTGAGCCTGAGAACTTTTGGAGTCAGTGAAGGCGAAAGAGTGTGTGAGGCTCAGAAAGTGAAAGTGAGACGTGTGTGTTTGTGTGTTAATGTTTCACCTCGTCACCCGATAGTTCACATGGCTCTGCATGCTGTGGTGGGATGGCATGAGGCCGGCTGTCGGTCTGCGAAGTCAATAATGGATGAACAAATTAATCTCATGGAGTTAAGATGCTCTGGAGTTGCTAGGCAACGCAGTCAAATGAGCGGAGTGTGGATATTTTATTTCTCTGGTTGCTCCTCTCTCTGGTCTGTTAGTTTGTGATATTACCCAACCACAGCAGCAAGATGCTCTTTTCCCAGTTAACATGTCACGTCACTTATAAAAATTAAACACACAGGATGTAGGCCCAGCACACACAATTCATTTTAATTGATATAGTTGATAATAGTTTTTAGAAATTAAACACACAATTTTATAGGTTTGTCACATCAAATTTGTGTAGTTTGTGGATTTGAAAAAATCAAAGCTTAAAAATGTAGAAAAAGAGATTACAATTGAAATTTCAATTAAAAATATAATTCACTACATCATTACTGAGATCAAAGAAAGATGACCAATTTTGACATATCCTAAAACAGACCAATTTGTCAATCTATATATTTCCTCAAACAGGATTAATTGCTGTTTGAGGAAATATATAGATTGAAAAATTGGTCTGTTTTAGGATATGTCAAAAGCCCTTATTTTGAGCATCACCATCCTGTTCCTCTCTCCCTCTCTCAGGTACATGCATGGTAATTGGCTGTATGATCTATCCTGACGGCTGGGACTCAGAGCCAGTGAAGCGCATGTGTGGCCAGCGGACAGACAAGTACACACTGGGCAACTGCACGGTGCGTTGGGCCTACATCCTGGCCATCATCAGCATCATGGACTCGCTCATCCTCTCCTTCCTGGCCTTCAGCCTGGGCAATCGGCAGGACAAGCTGCTGCCCGAGGATTTCCAGGTGGAGGAAAAAGGTACCAGATTGGAGGGAGGGTGGCAAAAACGGTGGGACGGGGGAGGAGGAGACAGAATGGACAAAGATATTTAGATGGAGATAAGTTAAAAAAAATAGGGATTCAGATGAGAGGTGGACAGCAGGGAGTTACAGGGTTCAGTTGGGGTGGTAAAATGAGGTGAAACAGAGACTGAGCAACCTTGAAATGTCAAGGAAGCTCTGAGGTTTGAATAAACTAAGAGCAAAATTATCAAAAACATCACCTGAGCTGACACTTATAGCACACCACCTGTTGTTAGTAATGCTGTTTTTCTCTCAACTACAGATAACGCCTAGACCCCCTGTGGACAGCGGAGGGAAGAGACAGATCAGACTTAAAGAAGACTGACAAGGCTTCAGGACAATTAATCACAATCTACAAATTATTTACAAGAAGTTCATCCTGTCCTTGAAACATGCTCCAACCTTAGTCTTATCTAAATGCATTTTATTTTTAATGAAAACAATTGAATTCATATTCTGTGAACTTTGGTTTGAGGCATTTCCTCACTAGAAGTTACCCATAAAGAGCAGAAGCACACTGTCCTAAGTGACACCATTAAAATGTTTTCTTTTAAATAAACATGTCAATTGCAGTGTGACAGTATTCATCTTAACAGTGTTGCATTTTTATATTATGGGCACACTATTTGACAGGCCAAGTGTCGTGTTTAAGGAGTATCTGGAGAGCATTTTGATACAACATCCCAAAACATGATTTCATCAGCCCTCAAAACAACCTGACAGATCTGTCGCCACTCAGTATGAAAAAATCATTCCTGTTCTGGATATTCTGATGATGTATTAGGTTAATGATGAAGTGTTGTTTTTTTTTTTTTTTTTGGGGGGGGGGGGGGGTTGTTTAAAAAAAAAAAAAAATCTCAGGGGATTTCTATTCAAACATTTCTGTTAACCTGAGTTACACCAACAGTGATGATTCACAAGGCAAAATAATCAAAATAGATTTTGAAAAATGTTTATTCTTGTTACCTACAGAAAAAAAACAATCAAAGGAAGAGGGGGAGACATGGACAGAAAAGGAGACTTTATAGAAAAAGAGCGGGCAACATTACTTTGAAAGGACTAAAAGCAGTCTTACAGCATCCATATTAATACAATCTATTATTTTTAAATCCAACGCCTGAATGCGTTTCAGGCAAACACCTGAAACAGAGCCGTAGAGCTTTCTAATACCTGTAAATCACCTGAATATTCTTCAAGGCATTTCCAAAAAAAAAAAAAAAAGCTCAAACATTTGAGTCTGTGCCTTCAATCTACATTACTGAGAGTCTCTTGTGGACACTGTACAAAGCTTAGGCTGCAGAGAGGGAGAGATTAAAGGCCAACCCTTGGTGCAAACTACTATACACTCTGGACCTGGATCCACATATAGCTTGACTGTTAATGCAGGAAATGATACAGCAAGCCTTTCTTACTGGGCAAAAAGTAAACCAGGTATGAACCAGCAATTTTTCTTTTGCCAGCTTGTGTGTAAAGCGGAGAAGGAATCTGCATGTTGTTCACATTATCATGTTCCAAGTGCAGTGCCCCCCCCCCATAAAACAATGCTGAAACTAAGAATAATACCTGTATTACGACAAATCTGTGATTTCTGAATGTGATGCCAGATCAGTCTCCTTTCTTCCAGTCCAGTCTGTATACAAATGTACAAAAGTGTTTTTTTTCCCCAAGGATAAAGCTTACTTAGTGCTAAGAATGTTGCCAGTTTCTCTTCATGCCTATTAGCATTACAAGGTTATTAATTCAAAGAATTAACAAAGCTGTGGGCATAAAAGTTGGCATGGCAAACTAGAGTACACATAGATTTGGCTTCATCAATGATCTAAATGATAATGGTATGTGATTTTCATGGCAATGTTTGAGTTTTCATTGACATCTTGTCTCCTTGCTGCAGCTGCAGACAGGTGCAACTTCCTTTTAAATCCATCCATTAACTTTCTAAAAGTACCACAAGATCAGACAAAATAACGTGCTGCAGAGAAAGAGATGGAAAAAGGGGAGAAATAAGAAAAGGGAAAAAAAGTAGATACGTATGCAGCCAGTAAAAAAAAGAGCCATAAATACAGGAAGACGACGACCTTGGGTTCCCTCTATAACCAGTGTAATCCATCATTTTCTGGACAAAGACTCAGCAGCAGTCTCTCTCTTTTTATGTGTATTTAAATGTGTGTTGGTAGCATCTGAGAGCCATGACAGGAGGATGCAGGCACGATGCAGTCACAGGCTCTTGCAGACATGAATGTGTTTTGTTTACTGTATGTTTTTGAGACCAGAATCTTCAAACCAAATGGATCCTTTCACAATATTAGGGGTAAATGTGTGCATGGATGGCCTCTAGGATGTGAGCCATGGATGGGAGAGGCACTGGGCTGCTGTGGCCCTCCTTTCAGGCACCAGGTCCAGCATGGGCAGCAAGAAGCTGCTGAAGTTGTAAGCCTCCTCTTTAGACCATTCGTACTTTTCTACCAACACGTCGAGCAGACCCCACGGCTTCAGTTTGGTGATGTGACGGAGGTCACCTAGAAGAAAAGGCATTTAAAATACATTTCAATAATCACAGCAATTAATGTTAGGGTATTATGTAGTGTTTAAAAATAGTTATTGACTCTCTGGGATTGGATTAGCAGCACTGGATTTAATTTGCAAGTTCTGTCCTCAAATGGAGCAGGCGGTTGTTCTCTTAAGCCCTCAGGTGCTCAGTCTGAAACAATAACTTTTGCATTGAATACCTGAGCTTATTTTAAAGAGAACCTATTATGCTAATTTCGGCTCTAAATTTTTATTTTTGGATTCCACAAGAGTGTGTGTGTGTGTGTGTGTGTGTCTGAAAATAAGGAAAAACATAATACATCCCCTTTAAGGACACTCTGGATTTAGTGACAGCAGACAGCTGGTGGCGAGGCGGGTGTGTTTACCTTTCTTGGTGAAAAACTCCTTTGAGTATTTGCCTGACAAGATCAGCTTCCGAGGAACTTTACCCAGCAGCTCGATGATCAGCGCTATGTGATCTACAGGGAGACGAGACAAACACACAGAAAATGAGAGAATTTAGTCATTTCTGACTAATGTAATCAGTTACCATTGTCACAAGTATTTGGTCTCTCTTCAGTCTACAATGCCCAAATGAGTCTGTCATTAAAAATAATTTCAGCATGTCTAGTCTGTTGGAATTACACCATAGTTAGAACCTGATATGTTGTATTTTGGGGACACTTACCTTCATCTCTGGAGTAGTCCTCTCCAGAGTGGGGTTCAAACAGATAGTCTCCAGTAGCAAGTTCAAAGGCCTGAGGAAAAAACACATGCATTCAACCACAGGTTGATAGAATCCTGAGTGAAACCTGGCTCAACAATAATATTGTAACCAGCATGATTGATGTTCCCGGTTACGTTTGTTACAGGAAGGATAGATCATCTGGCAGGGGAGGTGGAGTATTGTACCATGTCAGAGATACTTTTAAATGCAATGAAATTAAACTGGACACACCTTTAGAATGTTTAGCCTTAAATATAGTATTGTCTTCTAAGATGAATTTTAACATTGTAATTTTATACAATCCACCATCACATGACATCATGATGAATTGCTTAAACTTTCAAAATTTCGCTCTGAGTCTCTCCTCTTTGGAGATTTTAATATAAACTGGTTAGATAAAAGTTGCAAACAAAAGTTGAAAATATTGTTGTCAAAACATAATTTTCAACAGATGGTAAAGCGTCCAACAAGAATCACTTGAACGAGTAAAACCATGATTGATCTGATAGTCACAAATAGACCCGAAAGAGTCACAAGGACATTTAATTTACTAACAGGCCTTTCTGACCATAACATGACCCTATTATTTAATTAATGGATTTCTGGTATTGATGTTTTATGCCTATTTTAAGTAGAAAAGCCTAACCAGGGACAGGGGTTACAAATTAGCCTTGGCTAGAAATCCTATATGCAATGCATCTGTGTCAAGTTTTTTAACTTGTTACAATGTTTTTTCTGTATTGTCCCTGACAAATAGAAGACGAAGAAGAAGAAGAAGAAGAAGAAGAATTTAAATAACTTCAGCTTGTCTTTCTAGCAGGTGTTTATGGCATTAGCTTCTTACAGCTCTACAGGCATCTGTACATGTTTGTGTCTATTTACCATGCAGGCTGTGCTCCAGATGTCTGCTGGTGTGCTGTAGCCAGATCCTATCAATACCTCGAGCGAACGATACTGCCGTGTCTGGATGTCATCTGTGAAATGTTTATGCTGTGGAAGGAAGGAGAAAGAGTGCCATTTTTTAAATTGTTCAAATAGGTCATATTTAAAGCACAGGGAAAATTGAAAGTGGACTTTCAAATGACCAGTTAGAGTCCTACATTTAAAAAAAAAAAAAAAAAAAAAAAAAAAAGTGAGGGGGGGGGGGTTGTACTTACCACCCAGCAGGCATTGCCCAGGTCTGCAATTTTAACCTGAAGCTTATCAGCATTGATAGGCTCCAGAGGGTTTACCAACATACTGCCTGATGCTCCTATTACAGAGGGGAGAGGAGGGAGACAGAGACATAAGAGGATGACATAGAAAAGAAGGGGGAAGAATTATAGTGTGTACAGTAGAAGGTTTCTCCACCAAGTAACTGGTTAGCAAAAACAATGCCTGTACTGCATTAGCTTTACTAACAAACTGCCTGCTCATCTCCATCTCTTTCTGTAAACTGTGTTGGTGGGACACTACAGCTAAAGCTATATTGTTTTTCCTCATTGAAATTCATATTGGGTTGATGTGCATACTGAAACACATTATGATTTAAAAAGCATAATCGGTGTTGTTATATGTATTTTGATTTATTAGGCATTTTGATTTATTAGGCGTTCTAGTGTGTCGCTATCCCTGTAAAAGAAGATTGTTAGTTATTGTTATTAGTTTCTTAAATCATGATGGACCCATATGTCCATTATTAAAAACACCTGTGAATAAGCATAATTCAAACCCATAGAATTATATTTGATGAAATTATAGCGAAGATCTTCCAAAACATGAAACATCTCATGCTTAGCAACAGGGAAATGTGTAGAAAATAATGCATAAGACATCCACAAACCAAAACATTGTTTTTAACCAACCATTTTGGCTGTCTTCCTCATCATCCCTTCTTTTGTTTTCCCCTTGAGTGTCCATCTCCTCCTCCTTCTTCTCCGCCTTGTCTCCCTCATTTAGCTCCACAGTGACAGAGTCTGGGCTGAGAGAAGCTGGGAGCTTCGGTGGGTCAAGGTTGGGGTCCATGGATGAACCATTACAGGTCTGGCAGTCTTCTTTGTTAGGTAATGTGTCGCCTGCCTCTGTTTTGGTTTCTGGTTGGTTTGCATTCCGTTGGTCCTCCAGTTCCTCTGTGGACTGCTTGGTCCCTCGTACCTGGCTTTCCAGGATGCTCTCGCTCTCCTGTGTGGAGGCGTGGCCATTGCAGTTCACTTCCATTCTGTTCTCCTCCTCGGCTGTATCCTCTCGCCGTTCATTTCCCTCAGACATCTGCTGGGGCTGATCGTCAGGAGTCGAGTCTATAGCAGAGAGGAGTGCGGATTATTCAACTTAATTTCATTCTTTATCAAGATACACATAATGATTATTGATTAGTGCTTATTCCAGACATTATATATTCTTTCTGAATGTTTTTTAATCTGCAAATTCAATCAAAATCTTTAAATAAATTCAATTCTGTCAAATTACCTGTGATAGAATGGCTAACGATGTCCTGCAGTGTGGCAGACACGGAGAGGGTAGTAGAGGAGGTTGTGTCTTCTGTGGTCTCTGTCGTCTCCTCATCATCCTCCTCCTCTCCTCCTTCAGGTGTTGCTCCACCCTCCATCTCCTGGATCCTTTTCTCCAGCAGCTCTGCCTGCTTCTTCTGCTTTTTCTTCATCTTCTTCTTTTTGTTCTTTGACATTTTGGCAACCTTGGCAAAAAGAACCAGAGTTTTTATTTTGACTTGACTCAGAAATGCATTTTGCACAAAGTCCTCATATCACTTGATAACAACATAACTTACTGGTTTGGGTGCTGGGGCAGTGCTCACTGTGGGAAACAGGAAAAACAAGAGGATTTTATTGGTGAACGACATATGTGGCACATCCATCACCTCTCTACAATTAGTATTCTGCTTGGGTGGCTGAGTTGGTTCACACCAAGCTGTACTAATAGACTGTGTCTGTGGCGTCACCGGGCTCAGCGGGAGTCACACACTCCTCTGAGCAAGCTGGTAATTTCCATAACCAATCTAGTGGTGACTCATAGCGATACACAGTGAACCGCTCCTCTTTTATTAGCAACTTAAAAATGCTTTTAAGTCAAAATCCTCAAGTTCATGAACACTTACTATACATCACACACACAGGATTAGACCATAAAGCTGAAAAATCATCTTATTCCCAATTTATGGCCCATTTGTGCCTCTTGCCAACACTATACTCAAAACATTTCAGGGCTGCCCCCTAAAAGTCACTGAGACGATAAATCAGTTGATAAATCCCTGACTCGTCTTTTCAGGCGAATTGCTGCCTTTTTTGACACATCATTACAAACAGAGTAATGCAGCATAACAGTATGACAGGCTGTAAACTTTTACAGAGTCTTGTGACAAAATGGCCTATATACATAACAGCGATGGAAATGGAGAGAGAAAATGGAGACAGAGGACAGTGTGATACCGAGCACCTGTTTCCTGCTCCAAGCCAGTGTTAAATGCAGTGAAGTTGGCTAAACTCCTGTTTAAACATAAATAACCAGTATCTCTACGGTCTCCTCCTCTACCATCCCGTGTGATTGACTCATCAACTGACAGCATTGTCAGCAGCCAGCAGGAGTGACTCTCCGTGCTGCGCTTGGATTTTATAACTGCACTAATACCAGGATACACACATTTTTCACATCACAGATGTTGAACAATAGCAATAAAACACAAGTTTTTCAGATAAAACATGACACTCATGTTGGCTGTGTGCTTGATTGTACTGTAACTACGGTGACTGGGTGGAGACATGAATGATATTATCATAGGAGGCTATATTGAACAAAGAAACAAATGCTGTTTAGTAGGTAGAAAAAAAACATGTAACAAGATGGTAGGAGAAGAAGTGTAGAGAAATACATAGATCACTGTCCCTCCCGCCTTCTGATGATGCATTGGTCTAAAGTGCAGACAAAAATCCTGAATTGAGGACAGCCCTAAAATATTTATTAATTAAATGAATCATGTTTAATTATGTTAACAATTATTGATGATAAGGGCTTACATCTGAGCAGTGAACCACTGAATAAGTAACATGTCAATCAGTCTATGGAAAGCAGTGGACCAGCTGAAAAGTCTAAACAGCAAACCTTGTCAGAAAGTTGTCAGAAAAATGCAGATGAAAGCACAAAACTTGCTTAGAGGAGCACTGAGAAAGACAAGGTTGTGACCTGCTGAACCAGAGGGAGGTGCAGCGCCAGTCTTCTGCCACTGCGTTGCTTCGGCGGCCATTTTCTTGATGTAAGGCTCATTGACAGTCAGAAGAATATTCTCTGGTTTGATGTCTGTGTGGATGATCTTGCACTTGGTGTGGAGGTAGTCTAAACCCTGAAGAACCTGCAGACCATAAGAGTAAAGCATGTCACCCACTGACAATGGTAGAATTCCTCAACCCATCAGGGGTGTTGTCGATTTGGGCTATGTGTGAGATACTTCAAGTGTTTATCATCGTCATCATTATCATTATCATTGTTATCATTATCGTTATCGTTATCATTATCGTTATTGTTATTATTATTATTATTATTATTATTATTATTATTATTATTATTATTATTATTATTATTATTATTATTAATAATAATAATAATAATAATACAGTTAACACTGTCTCGAAAAGATGGACCAGTTTTTTGTTTTTGCGGGTGTTTGATAGTACTGATTAGTCTAAATGACACTGCACCAAAACCAAAGCATGAAAAGACTATTTTCCTGTTTAAGAATGATTAATGATATTTAAGAGACTTGTTTTTGTGCAGCTTTACAGTACCTGTCGTATGATGCTTTTCACACAGGGCAGCGGCAGTCCTTGATAATTTGACTTGATGATCCACTTCAGTAGGTGGTATCCCAGTACCTCAAACACCATGCACACATCTGAGATCCACAGTCAAGGACTATAGAACAGGACTTCTCATCTTACTTCTAATCTGAGCAAATTCGAGTTTTCGACCTACAGTGGACCTAAGACAGTAAAACTGATAAAGGGCACACACACACACACACACACACACACACACACACACACACACACACACACACACACACACAATACACTTATCTACATCATTTTCTGGTGGGTAGCTGATTGATATACAGATAACTATATTTTCTGCAGCCAAGCTTGACACGGACTGCTTTTCAGGCATGTACTTTGACTTTAATAACCTGTTATGGTTTTTCCATGACTGTGGTAACAATCTTTCTATACACGCCACAAAAGTTAACTTTGATTTCAAGAGGATGCCTGGGCATACTGCCTGAACACACAGCTGTAGCCTTGATGGTGTGGGAGAGAAAGGGATGGCACAAGTGTCAGTGCATCAGGGACTGTGACACTTTAGGACGTGCCAAAGCGCACGGCTAGATGAACATCTGTGAACCACGAATAGCAAAGCAGGGTGTGAATCTGGGGGTGTACTAAAACTGAAGTAGACTTTAGAGGACTCAATAATTCTGGCTGACCTTTGGCTCATCTTTTAAAGTAATGCATACAAATGTGCCCCTGAGGTGATGCAGTCTTACCCTTGGATGCTCAACACTAAAGTAGCTATTTAGCCTGGAATGAGTGTAATCAGTATGTCAAAGCTGTCACATTGAGACAGCAACAGTCGAAAAGACAAAAATGGAAAGATGCCAAGCAATTAAGTTGCTATTGTTGCACTGTTTCCTTCCTTGGCAGAACGATGGGTCATGACAACCCCACAAACCTTCCGACATGTTAACTAACAGTTAGCAAACTGGTCAGTGTGCACCATCTTTTGGGCACTCCATTCGATACATTTTGGATACAGTCATTTGTGTCAAATGTTATTTTTGTTCAGTTTATGAATATGATATCTCTTTGCAATAACTAACTTAAAACTGTGGACAATAATATTGGATATATTGCTGTATTGCAGTATGATTAGATGTGGGGAAGAATGTAATGTATATTAGGAAAACTACATAGAGGATTTTTGTATTTTAAGAAGACGTGAGATGTTACTTCTTCACAAACAACAGAGGATATGAGTGCCATTCATGCCAGAAATTTTGAAGTCATCTAGAAGCTGCACCACTTTTTCTCTGCTGGGGTCACTGGGATCTGTGTTTCTCACCTGGAAAACACAAACACGCATACACGCAATTGTAGGGATTTGAATATAACCCAGTCTGAAAAACTGTTGTCTTGATGATCGTGTCTTACAGATTTGAGCAGCTTGATCTCATCCAGAGCCGTCTCAGTATAATGTTCAGCACTTTTCACAACCTTCATGGCCACAAAGCGCTTGTCCCTGAAAATTACAGACACACACATACACAAAATCAGTCATTTCAAAAACATTATTTACCTAAAAAAGACACCAGGCATTTAGAAACCATTATACCCTATGTTATACCATCATTTCCTACAGTTCCATGATACTCATTTGTTGCTCATCAAGTTTATATAATTCTCATCCATATAATCTATAAATATCACATATGTAGGCGACAACATGGCTCAAATTCCTGGCCCTTACTGTAACTTCCTTATGAATACACACAGCAACCCTTAGCTCTACATAACAATAGGTCACTTCAACAGTATTAAGAAAACACACTTCTCTGCTATCAGCAACTATGGCTTTGTGAAATGCACTAATTCTGTACATTTCAGTCCAACTTCCACATAGTCAAGTGGATTCAAGAGAAGCCAACTTACTGGATGTCCCAGGCCAGCCACACAGTGGAGAAGTGCCCCCAGCCCAGCTTACGGATCACATGATATCTCCCGTTGAACAGATCCCCAATCTTCACATGATGATATCCACCTGTCCAAAGACATATGTAGATATGCTCAAAAATGTTTTTTTTTTTTTAAATTATTGTATATTGTGTGTGTTTGTATGTAGATTTAAATGAGGCTGGACTGCAGCAGGGTTTGAGTCCCACATATGAATATGTACACAGCTGTTTTGGAAGACCATATTTCATATGTCTTCTCATAATTTTTGTCAGGTTTTGTCCAAGTTCATCTGTGTATTATTACTGAAATATATTTCAATGCCGATAGCAATTAACTATGCATGTCAGTGCACTACTAGGACTCAGACATAAACAACATATCTGATATCTGAAGAGAAAGCTGGAATAAGATTCGTACCTCTGCAATAGTCGTTGGGGTCCTCCTGCTCATCATCATCAGAGCCGAGGATCTCCTCGTCCTGCTCTGGGAGGGGAGAGTCTGCCTGACCTGGCTGAGAGCCACCTCCACGACCATGAGGCTCTGGCCTGAGAGAGGAGAAGATATGGTGAGATTAAGAAGAAGAAACTGGTAAGGCAAGCAAGGAATGTAAAAGACAGGAAGGAAGGCGGGAAGTGCAAAGGGAGGGAGAGTGACAGTGGGACAAAGGGTTAAAGACTTTGTTGGAAAGGCCCAGAGAGAAAAAGAGTGATGCTGAGACAACATAGTTACAGATTTGAGAATGTGGTTTCCATATCTCATTTTCAGAAGCAAGGCATTTTATCAAAAACCTATGCTTTAATCCAAAGAAACTCATAAGCGATATAGTAGATAAGGATCAATTCTCATTTCACCAACAGTCGTGTAAGCACAAAATGAAACAGACCAAAAGCAAAGTGGACTTTTTTTCCCAAACAGAGAGAAAGGAGAGGGGTGAAAGTTATATAATATATATTAAAAAAAGGACTCTAATGAGTCACTGCTCTGACTCTTAGTTATAAATATGGAGAACAAATATTGGGGTTACACCAGGACATGGATCTTGAAGATCAATCAGCATCTAGTATTGATACAAGATTGTTTCTGTTACAAAACTATGTCCAGAAATCCCAGCAGCTATGTCTGAACAAGAGTCTACAGCCACGCTAGTAGCTCTGTAAATGCTAACACGCTGATGTTCAGCAGGAATAGTGTTTACCATGTTCACCATTTTATTTCAGCATATTGGCATGCTAACATTTGCTACACAAAATACAACTGAGACTGATGGTCAGTAGTCTGTAGGTTTCAGGCTAGTGTGGCTAAAAAGTATATATCAAGTTAAAGTGACATTTCTTTGAAGTTGTGATGGATCTTTAGATATTACCAGCAGCTTCAAGAGTATAACTGCAGATCATCAAATTCAAATTGATCTAAAGCATCAATCAATGTCAGCTTGGTGACAAAGATAGGGACTAAATGTTTTAAGCAACATGTACAACTGTATTAATGACACCGGTAACACCTAAATGGAAGTGGTGGCTTTAAGGATATCTTACACAACAGCTTTCTGTAAACATGTTCAAATGCCAGGACCATTAGTTGATGGTTGATGGAAGCCTGACAGGAGCATCCCCATTATTTAATCACTCTATAGTAATCAGCATTTGGGGTAAACTGATGAAGAATACAGGTAAGTTTAGTTAGACGTGTGTTTTAAGAACAAATCAAAGTGTCAAGTGCATGTACATATAAGAAATGTGCACATGAAGCTACACTCTATTTTTGACTAGTTATTCACTGCATTTTGTTGAAAACACTGACATTATAAGTGCAGGTTTGCACACGTAAACTCAGAAAGGCTCAGACAGAAACATCACGTCACCTGTGAAGGGCACAGAAACGGTGCAGTGCAAAAGTGGATCAGACAAGCTAAGTGACCTGCTTATGAGAGTTGCTGCAGTGCTGGACATTTTCAACTCATAAATCATCTCTTACCTCTCCTGCTCTCTTCAGTTGAGAAAGTAATTTTAAGCTGTGGCAAAAATAACAAACAGTGGACTCTGGGAGAGCATGTTTTTCCCCTTGAGCAGCTCCCTAATTGTAACAACAGTGAGCAATAAAAGCTTCATAACATTTTAGCACCAGCAAATATTCTGAGGGGTTGTTTTCAAAATGTGTCTATGTATTACTTTTTTTTGCTACATATGATGACAGATTGTCAATTGATACATTGTTATAAAAACAATGATTATGGCTGCTTTAAATTCAGCATGTAGTCCTTATGCTTTCAAGTATTAGTAAGAATGAATTACTATTTGGTCTAACACTTCCATCTGACACACACGTTACCATTATTGCATGGTATTTTGAATTAAATTAAAACAATCAGCAAGAGATAAGCAATATTTTTTCTCCTTCAAACCCACAAACTGAGGCTGGAGCATCACCACAAAGAAAGCAGGAATAAAGTATGAGAGTCCTTCGACCAAGACCTAATATCATTAAACATTAATTGCTGAATAACTGATGGTGATTCAACAATGCTTAAATGAGCAGATTGTGTTGTGTGAAATTGAACATGTGGATTTAATTATTAAAGCTAATTCTCCAGTTGCTCTAGAGGACAGCTCACTGGAATATAACAGAGACTGTGTGCGTTTCCCTAAAAAAACACAATTTGGAAATCAAACAAGTAAAACAAGCAGCCCATGCAGATGGTAAAGGTGTAGCATGTCACTACTATCAGCAATCCAGAGGAAAGCATCCAGCTGCTTCAGCTGCACCTATCTGCGTCAGTCAGTAATGCATGCCATGAAAGACTTGCACACTACAATTACTGTCACACATAATCATCTTTAGAGCTCAAACAATTAATCAATGACTCAACTGACCGAAAATGTATTCACAGCTATTGAGATAAATGATTTTTTCCCCCCTCGCAACCATTCACTGTTTCCATCATTTCACTGTTTCATATCATTGTAAACTGAGTGTATTTGTGTTTGGACTGTTGATTTGAAGACATTGCCCCGGGTATTTGGGAACCGTGATGGGCATTTTTATGGAGCAACCAATAATCATGGAAATAATTGCCAGACTAATCAATAATGAAAATAATTGAAAGTTGTCCTTGTTTTTGTGATCTGTTTGGTTAATGACTCACTTTTGGATCAACTGAATGGTGTTTGGTTTGTTGAAGCAGCTGCACATTTGGTGCTGTCCATGGTGCTGAAGGAGTAGACTGAACTTTCACCAGACCCTCATCATCAAGTCACAAAGACTTGATGTCTTTGTGACCAACTAATATACTATGTTTCATATAAACCAAATACAATTTCATACAAATTCCTCTTCACCTCTCAGCAAAATAAGCTAAACTTCTGCTTGGCTGGTTGCTTGCTGCTTAATGTTGTCCTAACACAAACAGCTGCACAAAAACTAAATTTAGATTTGATAAAAATGCTAAATCAGGAAACAAGACTATGAATCTGGGCCAGCATTCCTGCACAGAGAGCATTATTTTCCATTTATTTGTGTTTGAGTCCTAATAATGCTTCGCTGTATTATAGCAGAGGATGGCTGCTCAGGTAACAATGGCCAACAGCTTCCGGCAAGAAACCATGTTATGTCTATGCAACATGAACAGATGTTTTCTTCAAAAAAGAAACACTGTTTTTCTTAACAGCATTTCAATTTTTAAATGAACTCTCAGTGGTCTTCCATGCAAACTGTCTGCTGCACATTTGGACTTGAGTTACTGAGTCAAACAGAAAACACTGGAGATGGTGTTGAGGAGGATTTACAGCTAATTAAAGCAAGTTAGATATGATCTCATAAGCTACGAGGGGGTCTAAGCAGCTGACTCTGCCATACATCCAATCAAAGAAAACATTTTACTGGGAACTATCACTGCCTCTAAAAACAGTAATTTAATGGTGGAGGCAACTAATTCAGTTTGATTACTTCGGTTGAGGGTACTTTGTTGTGATCTGCCTGCAAACAGTGTAAAAGTCATTAGGATTAGCATGTCTAGCTAATCAGTTCATTGGCTTAAGTCTGAGTAGAAGGACCACTTTGGATGCATCTTAGCAAAAACATGCTTACAAAGCTGGGTCATGTTCAGCTGCCTGCTGAAACCTACTGTTTGTGTTACTATTCCTTATGATGCTGAGATGAAGTCAGAGGTGCAGAGATTAATTAGGGCCTGAGCACCAACCAGAATGAAGCCCTATTGGATCTGAAGGAAATATTATTATTATTATTATTATTATTATTATTATTATTATTATTGATTATCTGGTTCATGCATGTAGGAGGCAACTTCTGAAGAAAAAAAAAAGAAAAATGAGCCAAAAAGATTCATATTCAAGCCTCTACATATTCACCCATCTGCTGTGAGATTTTTCTCTTAATTCTTCAAAATAAAAAATAAAAAATAAAAAAGTTGTCACTGACTTTTGTCACACATTTTTTGATTCAGTCAGAATGTTAGAAAAAAAAGAAGAAAAGTTTAGGTTTTTTATTCAATGTGTTTATATTTGAAAAAGGCAAATCACACTCTCATTATAGATTGTTGTTACAAAACACTACATGTGTGTTTACATTTACACTCACACAGCATACAAATTTATTTTAACACTACCTGGGTTAATCTCTTCTTGTTTTTCACTTGCACTTAAGGTAATAGACAATTTTCCATTTTCTCTCTTGCTTGCTGTTCCTCAAATCCTCAAACACGTTTGAGTAACAATAACTTCCTGATGAATATTAATAAAAAGGGCTAAAAACTGGGCTTCAGTGTACTGGTTAATTTCTGTAATTAAAGCTGTGACCAAATGCATCTGTCAACTTTTCTTCTCTTGGCAGAGATGATAAGATGAAATTAATATTAGCCAACAAAAACTGACTATATTTCTTCATGTTATTGCTGATGAAAACAGACAAGTGTTTTAACAGTTTTTAAAGATTGAAGATAAAACACATAATGTTTCTTTACATTATTGACGAATGAGATCAACATATATTGTTTAAAATCTGGTTGACAAAAGTTTTGACTAATATATTGATCTAAAAATCAGACATTTAAAACACAAAATGTTTTCATTGACTAAAAGTAGATTTAAGTGTTTTTCTTGGACATGACTAAAACGTCCAATTTTTTTCTGCTGAATTCCTTAGTAAATATCTAAGATGAAGTAAAAAAAAAAAAAAAAAAAAAAAAAAACAAAACAAAACAACAACTGACATATACTTACAGAACTATACCTAAAAATAGCTTCCAAAATTAACACTATGTTCAGCGAGTAGAGAGCAGAAAGAGACATGGAGAGAAGAAATACAGAGTTATGTATGACTTTAAAATACCATTTTGAATCCAACAGGAGCATTCCCACATTCAATGCCAAAACACTGTGCGGGTAAGTTCTTTTTTCTCACTGCATTACTCTGACAGTTGGTTCAATGCCCTCTGGCCACCAGACAACAAGAACATGAACAATCAGGATACTTCAAGGACTCCTCCAACAATCAAAACACCTGGACCTAGCAAGCAATATATTAATATTATATCGATATCATGATATGACGCTGTTCTATTACTTGCCTTTTCCCACTTTATCATTATATCCACATTACTGATGGTTATTTATCTAAAATCTCATGGTGTAAATATTCTGTGAAAGCACCAATAGTCATCTCTGAAATATTGTCACAATATCGATATTGCAGTATTTGGTCAAACATATTGTGACACTTGATTCTGATATCACCCAGCCCTACCTGGACCTGTCTCAGGATGACCTGAAAACATCTCTGGCTGTCACGACTGCCCACACACACCCACACCACTCTTACCTGCAAGATGCACGGATGCCCATGGGACGTGATGAAGGGAGGACAGGAGAGGAGAAAGTGCAGGTGTTAGAAAATCCTCTCACTCATCCGCCGGGAAAAAAAAGAAAGAGGGCTCAGAAGAGGACCAAAAGAAGGAGAGGGATGGAGAGTGAAAAGTACAGTGGAGGAGAGAGAGATCAATGGTGATAACTGAAAAATCAGAGATTACAGAGGAAGGGGGGTTGGCAAACAGAATGAGAAGAGGAGGGAAGAAAGATGAAAGAGGACAGAAAGGAGCAGAGCGGGGGAGTACGAGTGAAGAGGGGAGAGGAAGAAAAGAAAGAAGAGGAGGAATGTAGAGGCTCCGCTACAGGCTCTAAGTCTTGCTCAGGGCAACACACTCGCCGACTCTCTTGCTCACTTTTTCCTTCTCACACACTAACTGCCTGCCTCTCCATCTCTCTCTCTCTCTCCCTCTCTCTGACCGAGAACTCTCCTTGGCTGTCGTCAGCCTCTGGTCCGGCCCCTTTCACTGACATCTGGTAGATGATTGGATAATGCGGCACAGCACTGCATTGCAGGTGAGGGACGACATCAGCACCACCCCCCCACTCTTCTGACCAAAACACCACCATTCCTTCCCCTCTTCATCTGTCCATCATCGTCACCCTCCCCATCTTATATGCCAGCCATTCCAACACTGTTTCAATCCTTTTTTTGCACTGAAACAGCAATGCTACTGAGACAGTTTGTTGCGCACTCATCATGCCTCAGCCTCTGCAGGGTTTGCTCTTCATATTGAAGTGCTAGCTGGCCTGTGTGAGGTGTTTCAGCATTTCTCTGCACCTACTAAAAGTATTTTTAACAAATATGTGCCAGATGTTTTCTGTTTTTCTCTATCTGTACACAACCCCTATCTCACAAATAACACTGGAGAAGGTTCAGAGAACAACCCTCCCACCACCAGAGGCATGAGCCCAAATGTTTGACCACCATCTCCACTGAGTCACTGTCAAAAACAAAAAAAATGTTACACATTTTATTCAGTGAGTCTAACAACTCCACAGTTGTCTTATGTCAGTGTTGTATGTTTAACACATTTAGAAAGAGAAAAAGAGGTTTAAAGAGCAATTACGCATGTGAGGTATTTACTGACCACCCTGCTGGACTCAGTCCTCCTCACAGCACAATTGGCACACCTTTGTAAAGCAAATCCAGGTGATTCTTGCATGTATCAGTGGCTTGTTTCATATTTTCCTTACATGATACAACATGTAACATATCACATGTTAGACAATAGACCTTTTTCCATAGCAGATTTTTTTTGCATTGCGTAACAAGAGAGGCACAGGTGTAATTAATAACATCAGTAACGAACTGCATCCCATTTCAGGGACCTGCTATTGTGCCCTGTTACTGAAATGACTTGCTGGGAACTTTAACAGAACTGAGCCATCCTTAACATGATTAGTGACACCTGTGCTTTTCCTGCTATAATATTCAAAAGGTCTTTTTGGTGGCTGTTGGAGGGAATTTTCCTGCTGTCAGTGGATGACAATTAGTTGACCAAGAGAAAATTAATATGCAACTTTTTATATTTGCATAATTGTTTAATTTACTTTTCAAACAGAATTGCCAAGAGTTTCCTTTTCCAGCTCCTTAAATGTGCTGCTTTTCTCTGTTTTATTTTATATGATAAAAATCTAATATATTTGGATTTTGGACTGATGATCAGACAAAATAAGATCTTTGAAGATCTTGAACTCTGGGAAGCTGTGATGGACATTTTTTTTTTTACACTTTTCAAACATTTCATAGACAAAACTCATTAATTAAATTGAAAAAATAATTGACAATGAAAATAATCATCAGCTGGAGCCTAAGTGACATCAAAAACAAATAAAATAACTGCCTTTTTCACAGCTAATCCCTTATTTGAAGTATCATTAGACATTAGATTAAATTCATTAGATTAGAGTTGAGGGTCTGAATCTTCATTTTATTATGAAGGAAACTTGTGAACTTCAATACTACAAAATAGAAAAACAAGTGCAAGAAAGCTTCTGTCTCTGTCTCAAAGATGGACACTAGATGATAAAGTAATGTGTACAATGACACTAATGAGACAAATAAAGTCCAATAACAATCTCAAATCCAAAATTTAACAAACTTGTACACCTTTTTAAACCTTTTCACATAAGCTGATGCTGAAGCTGTCCTGCACACAGAGTCTAATGGTCAGTTTAAGTGCAGCCTGGACCACATCTCCCTATGGGCCAGAATGATTGTGCCAGTGACATCTCCATCACTCCTGTGCACACATCTGACGTGACAGCGTGTGTCAGCATCTCCTGGTTTCTCCTGCCCTTACGTTTTCCACCCATCCAGCCCTATCAGATCTCCAGAGCAAAAAGAAACCGGGGCACAGAGGAAGAAAGAGCTCTTGGGAGATGGAATGTGGCCAAAACATTATATCCTCTCCTCTTCCCCTCCTCCTCACCAACCCTTCAGATATAATCAATGCCAAGTGCCTGGGCAGCAGAATGAAACAGCAGCACTAGGTGACTCTACTTAGGAGCTGAGGGTGCAATGCACAGAAATTGTGTATGTGTGCTGCAGTGCATTCACTTCAGCACTCCAAACACCTGCTTTTTAAAGCATACAAGTGTGTGTATAGAGACAATGCGTTTTTATTTTTTTTAGCTCCTGAAATGTTCTTAGGCATTTTATTTTCATGTTTGATGCTACACTGCAGAGCTATGTAGTCTGAAGGAAAGTACAATTCTAAGGAACACTATTAAAATGTTTCAGAGATTACATGACTTATCATACTGAAAGAAAGACACACAGCTGTGTATACTACAAACCCAGTAAGACTAATGCAGGTTTTTCTTGTACTTCACAAAAACAAGTCTCTGCACAAAAACCTGAAAAAACCCATCATCTTCATGGCCTGAAGCCACCTGCGTCCCCTTTACATATTTTTGCCACTGACTTGATGGTTTGTTAACCTGCAGGGTGAGGACAGAGAGCAAGAGAGAGAAATGGGGGAACACAAGAGCTGTAGTGGGCTGCAGATGATAAAAGATTTGAAGGGTTATGTAATGAACTGCAGCTATGGCTGAGAGAAAACACAGAGAGAGAGGGAGTGAGAGATGAAAGCAAAATACAACAGAGAGCAGCAGCGCTGTTAAATACTCTGCAATACGGGCTACTCCTATTCAGTCTCCTGAATGCACATTTAGTCCTAAAATTACATCTAAGGCACTGAAACAAGTGGTTTCATGTCTGAAGTGATGCAATGATACTTAAAATCTTACAGGTGAAAAAGATGAGTTGAGCAATGAGCTCTTTCAAAATTTGCCTGCAAAAATCCCCCAGGGACATCATCAATCCTTGCTCACACACACACACACACACACACACACAAGTCAGGTACCTCATAGAGCAACAACAGTCAGCATCTGCTCCTTAATGAAAAATGGATCAGCCCATCAATAAGTCAGCCAAGCTCTGTGTAAACTGGCATCTTTAACACTAACACACACACACAAACTAAAACACTACTATTATGACCCCTATCATCATACATTCAACCAGCGATACAGACATGAGCAAAGTCTCAAACTTGCTTTCCTTTTCAAACACACACACACGATTTGTTGTGCTACTCACTTGCATGTGAGACCACTGGCTAGCTTCACCACAGCTGTATTGATGGAGAAGATCCAGTCCAGGAGCCACATGACCCAGGTGACACTATGCTTAAAGCTATGTTACAATCAGTCTATACACCGGTTAAACTGGGTCCAGTGGCACATCAAAGCTAACCAAAGACTGCTGTGACCTGGGTCCAGGTCTGCGCTCGGCTCTCCTCTCCCCTGGCTGTTCAGCTCAACATTAGCTGCTGCGTCCTCTCAGCACAGCAGCCACAACAGAGCGACTGACACGAAAGAGTGGGAGGGAAGGAACGTGATGGGTGCAAGGGCAAGAGAGAGCGAGACAGAGGAGCAAAGATATTGATTCATGCTTGGATGCTTGTCGCTTGCTTGATGGTAATCAATTGAAATTATGCATTTTCAACTTAAACTATGTAAAATTTGACGTGTAACCTTTTGTAGTTTTGCAAGAAATGTCAATAACTTGTCACACAGTGGTGTTTATTGAGTTGGAGAATAATCCAAGTAGAGACATACTGTCATCGAATATGAAATTTGTATTTTGAGTCAGTATGAACACTATGTTGGGTGCCATTTTTGTCATGCAGGAAATAAGCTTAAAATTACCACAACTAGTAGGACAAACCGTAGCCTAGTAACAGTAGAAAAGACTAGCCATTCAGCTATGAGCATCAATTTAGGATGTGATCAGGCTGCTGCTGTGTTAAAGCCATGCAATTATCTAAAAAAGCTACACTATAAAAAGAGCAACCTTTGGTCAACTGAGTATTCTCTCAGGCCATAGTATAACATTTTGTTAGTCATCAGTTACTTTAAAGAAAGAAGGGTGGGAGAGAGAATAATAATGTTATTTACATGACTCATCAACATACATAACTTTCAATATTCAAGGTTTGAGCCAGAGCGAACCATTGCAACAATATCCACCCTAAAACTTGTACAAATACATAACAAGTAGACAACTACACAGCAATCACCACTAAATGTAATTCTACTTTTAACTGTAATGATTAGAATAATGAAAAATAACTTCAGTTTGTAAGTAATATAGCTATCATCACTAAATGTGAGCTACAGTAAATTATTGTGGTTTTCTAGACATGCTTCTTATCAAGTTCTTTGAAGTTGACTTCAAACAGCTGATTCAAATAAAGGGGTGGCCTTTCTCGACTGTCCAATTTTTCAAAATATAATTTTATAATTTCCTATAAATTCTCTTCTGTAAATGCTCAGAGTGATCAAAAACCAAAACACGTCTAAAATACGTCTATTATCAATTCTCATATTTTGTAACACTCAGGGTGAACAGTTTTCACAGTATTGTTTACTGACACCAGATGGAGCAGTGACCCCCCAGAAAAGTATTAATGGACCCACTTGACCCCCTCCTGAACAATACTGGTTCAAACACTGAATATCATTTTGCATGTTTATTCATGGGTGAATGACAGGGTGGGAGTAGGGGTGAAAAGGTTAATAATATGGCCAGCTTTTTTGGCCAGAGATTATCGTCAAGACTGCTGAGAGACTAAGGATTAATGAATCTTTACAGAAAGAGGTTGGTGGACTGGCGTGGTGGCAGAGAGGAGGGAAAACGGTAACCACTGAGAGGAGAGGGATAAGAGTGCAGAGGTTCAGTATATTTATATAGCTCACCCAGGAGGAAGTAAATGGAAAGTGAGGTGAAGCCCAAACAGGTTGAAGGTTGAGTCTTAAGAGAAGTGAAGAGGCGAGGTAGGGAGGGAGAGCCGTCTTGCAAATTTACAAGACCATCAGTAGTTATCATTAGTGGTTGGTGATAGAGGGGTGAAATAGAGGACGAGGACTAATGAGGAGAAAAAAAGAGATATTCTTATCTAACAAGACAAAAATCACATCATGATTTGCAGCTGCAGCAATCAAATATCTTCAGGTAGAGCAAGTAGGTGACTTCAGCACAGAGAACACGGTGGCTTTATGTAAGCTGGTTAATATCAATTATACAGTTCTTTATCACTTTGTTTGCTTTTTGTTTTTAGCAGTATTGTCCTGCATGGAGATCTGACGGTGTGTGTTCATTTCAGCACATTACGTTTTTTCAAAGTATGTTCATATGGAATAAATTTGATATTCTTACAAGCTGCCGGCACTGCATTTAGCCTCAAGTAATGTCAACACATCAATAGTAACTATACCTTCAAGTGTGATAAAATAAATAGTTTAAGTAAATTTCTAAGTAACTATGTGCCATTGCCGCCAGCTCCTGATAATTGTATTAATAACTCAATTTTCTTGTTGTTTTTTAACTCATAATTGAATCATCCATACTCCTTTGTTTAAACATTTAGTTTTGAACAATAGTGAATTGTTTTGTAACAGACATGGAAAGAGGAGTATTTCTCTTCCCTGTGATGTGTAACCAAATTACAGTTGAGAGGACTGCAAAATGCTGGCCTAAACAATGCAACAACTATTACAGAAGAAAACATAAAAATTCCAAGGAGCTATTCCAAGTGAGGCCATTTACGACATTCCTTACAGTTCTTGAATAGCTGACAATTCAGTCAGATACACAAAACAAACTGAGCTTCACAAATCTGATTAAGTGCAAGACACATAACATAAAACATCATATAGACATTGTTGAATTAACTCTCATTCAGTTGTTGGAGTGTTGAATTGATTTGGATCATGCAACATATACAACTCTCTCATTTCTCAGGTGTACTGATACTCTGTCAGCGTTCAGCATAAAAAAAACAACCTTTCCATTTCACATGTTGGGTAGAACACAAAGAGGCTGGTCTGTTATTTTTTCCTGTTCATGTTATTAAAAGCTCAGTTGGCACAAATACACAATTGGCTCTGTTACATTTACAGTGTAGTCCATGGTTTACATATTATCATAACAACTTCAGCCACATCGAAATGCTGTTGTGTGGTGCATTGGGGTTGTTTAAAACAACATTCTTAACTTAATTTTCTTATAACATGAATGCTCCTTTTTAACAGTTATTGAATTATTTGTCTAACCCCAGATACATTCCATAATACATTATGTATACCTACAATAGCAGTCAAAACTCTGGACACATTTAAAGGGAGTATACATACTACACACACACACACACACACGTGTCTACATCAGGGTTCCTGTATCTTTTATGTTTCCACTTAAAAAGGGAATCATTAAAAGTACTGACTGTGATTAAACGACTGCCATACCCTAAATAATAAACTACTTCAGTACTTGAATGTCAAGGTCATTTGTGTGCATTGATGTAGTTAATTTACTCAACCTTTAAAATGACCAATGTGTAGGATTTAGTGGCATCTGGCTGTGAGGTTGCAGATTGCAAC